>JZKD02S1960859.1:183192-220981 GCA_000966675.3 Picea glauca
AATGAAATATTTTTTAGGGATTGAGGTTCATCAATCAGCCAAAGGCATTTTTGTCTGTCAGCAAAAGTATGCAGCAGACATCCTCAAAAGATTTTTCATGGAAGAATGCAATCCAACAGAAACCCCCATACCACTAGGCACAAAATTGAGCAAGAATGATGAAGGTCCTACAGTGGACTCTACCCTGTACAAAAGCTTAGTAGGCAGTTTGTTGTATCTTACAACAACTAGGCCTGACATTATATATGCAACCAACCTTGTTTCCAGATTCATGGAATCCCCCAAAGATTCTCATTGGAAAATGGAGAAACGAATTCTGAGATGTGTAGCAGGAATTCTCAATTTCGGCTTATGGTACACTAAATCTGATAGTAATCAACTTTCTGGTTACACAGACAGTGATTTTGTAGGCAGCCTAGATGACTAGAAAAGCACATCTGGACATGTTTTTCAACTGGGCACATACCTAATCTCATGGGCATCAAAGAAGCAACCAATTGTTTCAATATCTTCTGCAGAGGCAGAGTATGTCGTTGCTACCTCAGCTTCCTGTCAAGCTATGTGGCTGAGAAGAATATTAAAAGATATGTCACATACAGAAAATGATCCAACTCCTATTTTCTGTGACAATACTTCAGCAATTGCTTTATCTAAAAATCATGTATTTCACAAGAAAAACAAACACATTGACACTCGTTTTCATTTCATACATGAGCTAGTCAATAATGGTGATATTGTCCTGGCCAGCTGTACTTTCTATTCTTGATTTGTTTGATTTCTTGCTTCACAATTTATCACTTGCGTGACCAAGGGACTATAGCTTTCGATCACGAGTCAAACTTTGCTTCACGCCCGCCCATACGTGACACACATTGTAAGTGAGGGGGAGTTGAACTCGAAACCTCATGGAACTTCATTTTCACTGCACTTGCCAATTGAGCTACCCCGGGGGCTTATGTGATGGGACTTTAATCCCATGGTGTATCTCATTTTTTTTCATGCATTCTGAGACATTAAAAATGATTAAAAATAAATAAAAATAAACAAATTCGTTACTGGTTATTGTATAGGTTCTGAATACACTATAATCTGATTGATCGTAATACGCGGCAATCTAAGCTCTTAATTCACGGCTATCGCTTCCCCACAACCCTGCACAATATGTATGCAGTCGAAGCTTTGTCGCAACAGTCGAAGCTCTGACAGACGCCCACCTTCTACCTGGCTACCTTAACACCTTTGTCGCAATAGCCGAGCTCTGACAGACCCCTACCTTCTACCTGGCTACCTTCACACCTTCTACCTGGCTACCTTCTCACCGCCTGTATACCTCCCCAGTGCCCGACCTCTCTCGTATTAAGGCCGAAAGCACACGGAAAAGGTGGGAAAAATGAACGAAAACATACAGTTCAGATGCCCGATGTGGTTGGCCTCACAAATGAAAGAAAAGGACTTCATGCTCATGGGTCTATTACAACCTCACTGTCACCTTATGTTCTGTCATTTCTCCCGTGTCACTAAGCTATGTCACCATACTATTTCTCTTCTGTTTCTAATCTGTTTCAATCAAATATTTATCTCAAATACGGGAAACATGGATGGGGGGTACGATAGGTGAAACATGGGTGGGGTGGGTACGATAGGTGAAACATGGGTGGGTATAGAGAAAAGCTCTTGGTCGTGGAGTAATCAATCGATCACTCAGTCAGTCAGGCAGGTCACAAGGGTGAAAGAAGTTCGCAAGGTCGAGTGATTTCGTCGAGAATACTGAAGGGAAGGGCTCGAACTCGGGGAATAGGGGTGGTATAACACTTCAATCACGGTGAATCACGAGCAGAGGGAAGTTGTGGTTTTTAACGCTAAGGTATTGTTAAGTAAAGAAAGAAAGAAACTTAGCAATGATATGTAAATTACCTTGAGGACTTTGGGAGCTCTTAGACTCCCCTAGAGGATGTCGAGCTCTAGAGCACACCCAATCCTGGTTTATTTTCAGCACCAACTTCGAGCTAAGGTGGAGATATCCATGCAACAACAACAACTAGAATCAAGCGTGGCTTGGACAAGCACTAGAAGTCGTGTTGTTTATCTATTCCAATGTGAAGGACCCGGTTTAGGAGATTGCACATGCACCTACGTTTTCTCCTCCACAGTCTCATTACCATTGCAAGACAGTCCTCTACAAAGAACTTCGGCAACCAGGACTACTTGACACTCTCCAAAGTTGACAATCCAACAGAGACAGTCCTTCTTTAATCTAGACTTTAGCATAGTTGGGGGGTGATTTGAACCGGGGGCGTTGTTGTTGCACCAATACCAGCTTTAATCTGCACTTTAGCAGAGTCTAGTGGTGATTTGAATAGGGGGGGGGGCTGTTGCTGCACCAATACCAGGTTTTTAGTTTTATTTTTAGTTAATGGAGGTCTGCTCTCCTTCATTCACATCTGGATGAAATTATTGTTTTTATGGAGGTTTGTCATATTTTATGTACATGTTATTTAGAAGACGTGGCCTTATTACGCCGAAAGGCGTACACCTATTGACAATGGGCATAATTAATGATCTTTTAACCTTATTTAACCTTAAACCCTAATTTGATGGCTATGCATTGAAGATGCTGGCATATTCTTAGTCGTCCTCCAAAATCAATGGRTCAGATTTATTGTTCATAACTTTCTTGCATTTATCAAGGCATCTGTTAACATGTTTACTTTTTAACATTTACCTAATCACATTAAAAAATTACTGTAAAGATATGTAATTGCCACTTTCCATTTATCAACCTAATGCAGCAGCCAAACGTTTCATATTACCACAGACGGATTACCTTTCAGCTGTGCTAGTGGCATTGAACAATTGTCTCTACTTAAAAAATATTTAAATTTTATTCTATTTTTTTAAATGAATTTATTTTACTAAAAATGGGGCTGAAATCATTTTTTTTTTCTACTTGTATGAAAGTAGAGTGATGTTTCGAGCATGTTATGATGAAACTGAGCTAATTTTTAGAAATAAGTGTTTTCCATTTTTCTATTTTATTATTCAGATATTTGATTATCACTGAATGCGTGCTTCTACTGACTGGAATTGCTTTTTATGAAATACAATGCTTCAATGAACGCTTCTTTTTAAACTTGTTATAAGAATCCACAATGCATATTTGATATTTTAGCTCGGAATTGCTAATTTTGGTTTCTTTGTGTAGATTTTATCCTTATTCATGGTGAAGATGAAGGGCCCAAGGCTAAGGTTGAACATAAGATAACGGGAGACAAGTATGTATCTAAGAAGGTTTACAGGACCTTTGTGTAGCTATTTTTCTCTCATTTAGACGGATATTTTTGGTTCATCCGTTACATTTTTTATGTTTTGTTTTATATGATAAATCATGGGCTAATGATTTTATCCATCTTGATGTCTCGTAGAAAACTAGAAAGAGGACGGATACTCAAATTAAACGGCAGACAAAGAAGGAAAAGAAAGCTAAGAAAGACCCAAACAAGCCAAAAAGACCATGGAGTACTTTCTTGGTATTCTTGTAAGTTAAACTCAATTCTCTATTAAACATGCACAGGCTCCTTCTATTGACTATTTTACTACCCATGCACCTGTTTTGTCATTAAATATTATTTCCTTTCTTGACCATAAGGAACTCAAACATGAAATTGTAGCACATGAACCTGGATCCCTAGTTCTAATATTATAAAAGATCATGGATTTATGTTTGAAATGCATGCTATAATGTATTTTCTATTCTTTTATCCTTATCTTTTAGTTTCGGTTCACTGTTAGCAAACTCAAGACATTTTTTTATTGCAGAGATGAGTTGATTATTATTTTATTTTTTGTGCATATGTTTTCTATATCTACTTGCGAGCTTTTGTTGCATGATTTGCACGACCTTTAGATTTCAGTTTTGGGTTTTTGTAGGTCGGGAAAGCAGGGAAAATAAGATGGAGGGAAATGAGCGACGCGGTTAGGTTAGTCATAGTTTTTAAATGTATACATTAGATTTAAACATTCATCATGTCTGCATTTGTTGGTATGATATTGTAACTGTGGTTTATTACTTTTACCAGGAGAAGACTCCATATGTAGTTAAAACCAAAAAGAAAAAGGTTGAATATGAGAAGTCAATGGCTGCATATAATAAATAGAAGGTAATGTTCCCTTCCCATTAATAATTGAACGTGAAATGATTATTGTTTTGGCACACGATTGTCCATTGTAAAATTTTTCCCTTTTATAACAAGGGTTAATGTTGTCCTTTAATTGTTGAAAGTGAAATGACTATTGCTCTCGTACTTTGTTGCCCTTTGTAAACTCATGCCCTTTTATAACAAATTGCAGGACTCCAATACCCTAACAAATCAAAGTCAGAAGTCAATGATAAAGAAGAGGAGGAAAGTAGCGAGGTAATTTGTTTTGCTGAGTTTTAGAAACATTTTAGACATCTTTAAGTAAATGATCTGAAGAAAAATTAAGACGACAATACCAGTCACAGGATATATCTTGACTTGAAGTTGAAGTTCTCCATACCCTCTTGTGCCTAGAGGCTAACAGGTGCTTTTCCATTACAGATAAGAAAATAATAGCTTACCATCCAAATATATACAAATTGAAATGGAATGGGATGTATTATTGTTATTATTATTATTATAATATATTTTAAAGTATCCATTATTTTCTTAAAATTAGTTTTCTCCAGAAGATTTCATTATCTCAAATGTTAATTTGCATTGAAATTTTCAGCTACACGCTTGTCTAATGCAATAACGAGATCATGGAAGGCTGGTGCATTGTTTACTTTCATACTATTTTGCTTACTATTATATGCTCTTAGCATTTAATTATTGAAATTTGTATTGCAGATTTGAAAGGAGAGTAGAGAACTGAATTTCGCATTTAATTATTGAAATTTGTATTGCATATTTGTAAGGACAGTAGAGAACTGAATTTTTAGGACACGCGTGCCATGGAATCGGAAATAGAAAGGAATAAGAGGCTAAACTTTGTGTAAATAAAATCACGATTCATCCTCCATTCATTTGCTTAAAAAGGTTGAATTTTTAATGTACAAATTAAGTTATTGGAAAAAAAATTTATACATTAAAAAGATCATATTTTTAATTTTGCATAGCCTAGATTTAATTCCTAATCTGAGTTCCTATTACATATTTCCTATTACAGATTTCTTTGTGAGAAGAACAAATAAAAAAATCATATTCTTAATTTTGCATAGCCTAGATTTAATTCCTAATCTGAGTTCCTATTACATATTTCCTATTACAGATTTCTTTGTGATAAGAACAAATAAATGTAAAGAAGTTACCATGAGGTAGAAATAAAATCAAATAAAATCAATAATGTATTAATATTTCTACTTTGATTGAAAATTTCAATTTTGAATTGCATATCATGCATTCCATTTTTTTAATACCAAAGTTTGTTATTTATTAAAGGAAATAAATGTTTTACATAGCTTTTTTAAAATTCATGCTCATAGACATGATTCAATAATGAAGTTTTATTCCTTTTCATTGAATTCATCATCTTGCTAAAATCAAAGAAAATAGATAATGTTTCAATATTTCTACTTTGATTTTTATTTGTTATTTATTGAAGGAAATAAATGTTTTACATTGTTGTTTTGAAATTCATGCTCATAGACATGATTATGTAATATGGAGTTTTATTCTTTTTCATTGAATTCATCATCTTGCTAAAATCAAAGAAAATCTATAATACTTCAATATTTCTAAATGGTTTACATTGCTAGTTTGAAATTCATGTTCATAAACATGAGTTTTATTTTTTTTCATTGAATTGATTTTGCTAAAATCAAAGAAAATTGATAATACTTCAATATTTCTACTTTGCTAAAATCATTGAATTCATCTTGCTAAAATAAAATAAAAATTGATAATACTTCAATATTTCTACTTTGCTAAAATCAAAGAAAATCAATAATGCTTCAATATTTCTAGTTTGCTTGAAAATTTGAATTTTGAATTGCACATCATGCATTCCACTTTTTTAATACCAAACTTGTTATTTGAAAATTTGAATTGCACATCATGCATTCCACTTTTTTAATACCAAACTTGTTATTTATTGAAAGAAATAAATGGTTTTGAAATTCATGTTCATAGACATGATTCAGTAATTAAATTTTATTCTTGTTCATTGAGTTCATCATCTTTATGTGATAATTCTTGCATGCTTATACACAAAGTGTTTTGGGCTTGTGTATGTATTTTATTTTTTATTGCTTATGCATTGGATGTTTTGAGGTTGTTAAAATATCATATTCTTAATTTTCCATTGTATTGATTTAATTCCCTTCATATTTAATATGTGAGTTATTATTACAAATTTCTATGTCAAAAGAAATTTAAAGCTCTTCATACACAAATAAATTTAAAACTCTTCATACAAAAGTTGCATGAGAGATCAAGAAAATCAATAATGCTTCAATATTCCTATTTTGATTGAAAATTTGAATTTTAGTCAATAAAATCAAATAAATTTAAAACTCTTCCTACAAAAGTTGCACTAGGGATCAATAAAATCAAAGAAAATCAATAATGCTTCAATATTCCTATTTTGATTGAAAATTTAAATTTTGATCAATAAAATCAAAAATAAAAGAAAATCAATAATGTTTCAATATTCCTATTTTGATTGAAAATTTGAATTTTGAATTACAATTCATACATTGCACCTTTTTAGTACCAAAGCTTGTTATGTTGAAGGAAATAAATGGTTTACATTATTGGTTTGAAATTCGTGCTCAAAGACATGCTTTAGTAATGGATTTTTATTCTTATATGTTTGGAGGTTGTGCCAGCTAGTTTTAATATAAGACCTGCTTTAGTAATGGAGTTTTATTCTTATCTGTTTGGAAGTTGTGGAAGCTAGTTTTAATATATGTTCAATGTGTATATCAATCACCCATTCATATGTTTACTCTATTATTATATGCATAATTTGAATGCATTCCAAAAAAAACTTACAAAATTTTTCACCATCATACTTAAACTGTTAAACTATTTTTCTATAAATATACAAATTATACCAACTAGGTAGGGAGTAGCTGCAAAGCAGCTATTTCCCTTGGTTTTATAGAAAATGTGATATTTCGTTTTGACAAACTTTGGGATCATCAGGGTTGTTGAGACATTGTGTAGTGATGAAGTAACCAAAGAGTTATAAGGAAAAGAAACTTAATATTTCTTACAACTTGGAGACTCGGAGGTATAATCATTAACTATTTTCTTAAAGATATGAGAGAGGGACTTTTCTTTGTGTAGTTGATTCTATGCTATGGCTCTCTAAACTTTGTAGAGTTCATGTATGCTAAGAGGTGTAGGGTCTCAGAGGATTTGTATAACCTTTTTAGTACATTTAGAAGTAATAGTATGTGTCATAGGGAAAGAGATTATTTTTCATGTTACATTCAATTTGATTACCATATCTTTGGATTCGCTGGTGACATGACTGTATATATTTAAGAATTCAGATTCTAGGATGCAATCATATTTATATTGTCAGTTTTATGTGATCTGTAAAATTTCGTGAATATTCATCTCGAACAGCGGGTCACAACACATTTGATCAATAAAACTTAAATCTGCACTATTAAGGTTGAATTCCTTTAGATTCCAGAACATTTAGTTACTTATTTTCTGCTTATGCATGAAATAGATAAGATGGAAAAAATAGAGAACAATAAAATATAATCACACACCATCAACAAGATAAGATAAATATCTTCTCTAAGAAACTCTTAGAGGAGAAAACCGAGCTAGAAGGTGAGGTATCTCTACTCTCTTTTCTATGGTATGGAAATAATGCAAGTACAAAGGAGAATACATGCTCTATGTAGTTACCTGAGGCCTATCACCTATTAGGATAGTGGAGGACATTAATCCTCCTTTTTATGCTCTCTAATTTCCCACTCCTAGTTGTTCTTCTATCGCATGGAATAAAATACAATAACATAGAAAGGAACCCCTTATATGCGTAGTGGCCAAGTATTTAACATATCTTGAGAGCTACATAGGGGTAGGTTTTTAACTTCCTCAACCATAAAATTTGGTAGGGTTTTAAAACTTCTAGAATATTCTTGAAATTCCTCATTCCTCAAATGGATAGCCCCATACGCATGAGTAATGGGGGATGATGTGGAATCCTCCTATACCATGGTGGTCAACATGATAGGCTAACTTGCGGGAGGCATAACTTTTTCATACAAAATCCAATTGATGCATGGTCTGCATCGTTGGAAAGGTCTCAGAGGGTAGAACACTGTAAAGGGAGTGTGAACAAGTGTCAAATAAATTTACCCCAAGAAACACTATTTAATTATTCAAAAGGGTTTGGATGCTTCCAAATCCCAATTTTCCAAACTGGGACATGGCACTAAAATGACCCTACAAGATGATTCCTCCAATTTTTTCTACTCTGGAAGCATCTAGATAGATGGAAAATAATATAATTATTCCAACCGAATCATACCTCCCCATTTAGGGGGGATTTTGGTCCCAAAAATATTTACTGAATGAGGTGAGGAAATATTTCCTCTAACTTCTCCTTGGTGTACCACTTTGCTTTTCTTATAATTTATCCTTTCAACCCAATCTAAAAATGTTCATGTTTCCCATGCTTTGTAGTTTGTAGTTTTGATTTCTTCTACAAATTTGTGTCCTAAGTTAATTGTACTTAAGCATCTCCTGCTAAGTCCTCTATGGAAGGTAGGACCCGCTCATCCTCTTGATCCAACATGGAAGAATCTTTGTTCATTTGAGATTCTCCACATTTACTACTGAGTAAATGTGGATGTATGGGAGTGGAATCAGTCTGTAGGCAATATCTCCCATATTTTCAAATACCTCAAAAGGAACATACAATAGAGCCTTGATCTTCTTACTAGGGCCATGTATCCTTTCCTTATTCAGTTGTAACCATACTATGTCTGCCACTCTAAATGTTCTCTTTGTTCTATGTTGGTCATGTCTAGCTTTATACTTTTCCCGTGACTTCTTCAGTGTCTCTTGTACTAGGAAATGGATATGTCTAATCTTCTCAACATTTTTTTCTAGTTTTAATGCATATTGCATGAGGTCCTCCCTCACTCATCCTTGTTTTCCATATACAACGTCTAAGGGTGAAGGTAAAAAATACCAAAAGCAAGTTTCAGTAGGTAACTTACAAATAGAAGTGTGGATTGCTTTGTTGTAAGAGTTTTGTATATAGACCATATTCTCATCCAAAGTCTTTCAATGATTCTAATTGTAACCGCTCAAAAGCTACGCCAATTTTTTATTGACTTCCTTTATATTCTCATCTGTCTATTGATGGAATGTTGTAGACCTCTTCAAATTACTATCCATCTTCTCCCAAAGTGTAGTCCAAAATGGACTGAGAAATATGGTATCCTTATCTGATATGATGCTCATTGGTATCCCAAAGTGCACTCAAACCTATTTAAATAACAAGTATGTTGCTTCTTGTCCCTCGATGGTATTTTTACAAGGCATGAGAATGCACATTTTTTTGAATCTATCAACTACCACAAAAAAATTGTGATGTCCCGTCGACTTGGTTGGTAAAATCCCACAATCCATGGAAATGTTTTCCAAATGTCAAGAAGGTACATGTAAGGGGTGGTATAGACCTTACTTCGTGTTACTAGGCTTGGTGGTAAAACAAAGTATACATCCTCTAATATATCATACTACATATTCTTCCTTTCTTGGATAGTACACATACCTTTGTAAATTGGAGATTGTCTTCCCAACAAAATTTTTTATCGAGGTGGATATTGGTGGTCACCCACCTGTTCCATATTCCAACTGGCTCATCTACACAATTTTTAGTTCAACATGTTTCTCTATAATGGGGACATTTCTTTGTAATTGTGGGTTCTACATTTACACGGTTGTCCTGAAGCCCTACATAGAATCCAGGTGGATATTGGTGCCCCCCCACCTATTCCAACTGGATTATTTTGGAATTTTTCATGTCAGTACATCGTTTTGTACTTCCAGGGCCATTTTAGGGCTCGAAACAATGTTTTTTTGGCTTGAAACAATCAAACTATAGATAGATTCAAAGTTTGATGGCATAATTCATAGTTCTCAAGAAGACCTTTCTAACAAGATATCATGTGCCTAAAACGAAGATTGTATGCAAAAGTTATGACCCTAGGAAGTTAATGTACTAACTTACCCCAATGGGGCCCACATGACCTTTGGCGTTTCATCTCCTACGGTTAGGTTTTTGGATGTCTAGGGTTTTGGAATTCATTTTTATCATAAAAAAAGCCTTCAAAGCCTCATTGTAATCATCTTCTAGAGAATGAGCGTAGTCATTACATCTCTTCTTAGATATAAAGTGAGCACCATTCTAGTGAGTCTTGCACTTTGTAGTTTTACAATCTCTTTACAATTATTTCATTAACATAAATTAATTTTTGTTTTATTTCTCTGTTTTTGGCAATTTTCATGAGTATTTCATTGTAATATATCTTCTTTCATTTAATTTCAAAAATAATCTGGATCAGTGGTATCAGAGAGTGATTCTCTTGATCATTTTTCAGTGCATGTCCCCGATAAGGTATGAGTATATTCAGTTGCGTCTCAAACTTGTTTCTCTTGAGGAAAATCACTCTCACGTGTCTAAGAAATCCTCAATGATGGCAGAAAAGAAAAACAATGGAGGAGAATATTCTATGAACCTGTTTCTTGAGCAAGCTTTGGCGCAACAGAGGGACGAAATGATGGAAAATTTTGCACACATATTTCAACACGTACCGATAGAAACATGCCCATATTCATCAAGAGGCCATTTTGGAGGAACCTCTCCCTTCAAGGTACAAGTTAATTTTGATATTCCCATATTTGAAGGTGAGATAGATGTGGATGCCCTAGAAAAATCATTAAATCTATTAGAAGGTTATTTCTCTATTCAAAATTTTTCTAATAGGGGAAAGATCACCTTCTCACTTCTCAAAGATCTCCCCCATGTAAAATGTTGGTGGGAAACTTACTGGGAGAAAGATTCCATAGATGAATCTGGAATATATCGGGTCAAGCCCACTTGACATTTTTTGTGGATGGGGTCAAGGAACAATACCTCTTTGTTGATAACTATGAAGACTAGTACATGAAATGGACCATAATATAGAAAGAGAAGACCCAAATAGTATTGGAGTTCACAAATAATTTCCATACCTTGCGCACCAAGATGGGTATCAAAGACTTCGAGTGAAATTTGGTTTTGAAAGACCATGGGGCTCTACATAGGTACATCCGAACTGAAATGAATTTCCTAAAAATCTCATCATTGGGAAACTCCTATCGATATGTTGCCAAAATAGAGCAGAAATTTAGGCACCAAAACAAATGGGAATTTGGGTTTGCAAATCCACAACATCCAAAACATGGTAAAGATGATCCTAACCAACAACCTATACAAAACCATTCCAAGACACAGGACAAGAAGGGTAAAGGAAAGATGAAGAATGACACTGGGAAGTGGTGTGACTTCCAAAAAATCCCTTGGAAAAACACTGATGAATGGCACTCGAAATAGTCATTGGTGGCCGAGGTAAAAAAAACAGAGCCAAATCTTGATTCAGAATCCGATCTAGAAAATATTAAAAACTGATAGATCATTGATGCAGACCACACTTCTACTGTCATGACCACAACAATTGAACTAGAAGAACCAGTATATTATGAAGAGAGGGGGTGACTCTTCCATTCACAAATGTGGATGAAGGGGACCCCATTTCATTTCATTGTTGATAATGACATCCAAAAGAACCTCATTTCAGCTAAGGTAATCAAACAGTTGGGGTTGTTGACAACACCACACCCGCAACCATACAACATCAGGTGGCTTCACCAAGGATGAGATCTCCATCTCATCCAGTAGTGTCACCTATCCTATGGCATCCATCCCTTCAAGGATGAGGTAGTGTGTGATGCTACCCCTCTTGATGTTTGTGATGTTTTTTTGGCCCAATGATATATGTGGAAACGTCATGTTATTTATGATTCTAGACCTCGTAGTGTCATTATTACTCTGGGAGGTCAACTATATAGGATACTAGAGGTAGGTCTAACTATTGTTTCACCAAAACAATGTTGTAAGGTAATCTATAATACTACAAACTTCATCCTCTTCATAGTCTGTTCAAAGGAGGAACATAAAGCCACTACAAACACTGCAGCCTCAACACCTTTTATCTGGCAAAAAAATACTGTCACGGATATTGTTTCTTCAGCTACAATGGTTCCTACACAATTCCTTTTCAAACCTAGAGACAATAGGTTGGGGGAACAGATTCAACCCCACCAACAACAAGTTTGTGACAACCTTCCATAGACCAAGCAACAAAACTTATCCAACAAGGCACGTAACTCACCAACATTCAAATTCAGAAAACACTTTCCCCTCTTCCCCGGGAACTCAACACAATGGAGACCATTACTTCGTAAGGGGGGAGGATTGGTCCATGTGGATATCGGTGGACACCCACATGTTCCATATTCCAACTGGCTCATCTGGACAATTTTCAATTCAACACGTTTATCTATAATGGGGACATTTCTTTGTAATTGTGGGTTCTACACTTATGGGGTTGTCCCAAAGCTCTATACAACATCCAGGTGGATATTAGTGGTCTCCCAACTATTCCAATTGGATTATTTTGGAAATTTTCATGTTAGTACATATTTATGTACTTCCACGACCGTTTTGGGGCTCTAAACTGTGTTTTTTTGGCTTGCCACAGTCAAACTATAGACAAAGTAAAATTTTGATGACACAATATGTATTTCTTGAAAATGTCTTTCTAATGAGCTATCACATTCCTAAAACGAAGGTCGTGTGCAAAATTTACGACCCCGAGAAGTTAATGTACTAACTTACAACAACGGGGCCCACATGATTTTTGGCGTTTCATATCCTAGGGTTATGTTTTTGGATGCATAGGGTTTTGGGATTCATGTTTATCATAAAAAAATCCTTCAGAGTCTCATTGTAATCATCTTCTAGAAAATGAGCGTAAGTGTCACATCTCTTCTCAGAGATAAATCTACCACCATTCTAGCGAGTATTGCACTTTGTATTTTTACAGTCTCTTTACAATTCTTTCATTAATAGAAATCAAGTGTTGTTGTATTTCTCAGTTTCTAGCAATTTTTGTGAGTATTTCATTTGAATTTCTCTACTTTCATTTGGTTCCAAAAATAATCCAGATCAAAAATTCCCTGCAAACATTGAGGTGTTTTCCTCTCTGATAAGCTACATTCATTGACATTTAGGGACATAGAGCTTGTCAAGCTTGTAGAGCAAACCATTTTGAAAATGATAGTTATCCTTTCCATCACCTTATTCTATATGAATATAGCTCTATAGTTGGTGAAATATGGCCTTAAATTCCTCATCCTCTCAATACAATATTCCTCTTTGTATGCATCATGGGTAAAAGGATCCATGTGCATCAAAGTTCTCAAAGATGTAATCTTGGATGTAGGTGGCCATGAAAACATGTCTTCCAAATTGTTTCTTATAACCTTCTTATAATTCATGACTAGTGAAATTGTTGTAAAAACCCCATCCACTTGTAATGTTTGGTTTGTTGTAGCTTACTTTGGGCTTACAAATGTTTTAGAGGTTGGTGATCTATGTAGATGAACCATGGCATAGATTTCCTTATCATAATTAGGGTAATTGAGAACTTCCTCATGAAATATTTTGGAATAATAGCATACCTACCTTCCTCCTTGCATCAAAAGGGATCCCGTGGAATATACACTTACATATGTATCCACTTTGAATGGATTTTCCAAGTTTGGTATCAGGAGCACTAGTGATTGACTGATCTTTCTTTTCATATCATCAAATGACTTTTGTTGATTCTTTCCCCATTAGAAACTCTTACCACTAGATTTTATAACATTGAGTGGTGTATTTACCGTTGAAAATGAAGCTATGAACTTTCGTAAGTATTTTGTTGCCCCAAAAAAACTCCTAACTTTAGTGAAATTTATAGGATCTGGCCATTTCATGATGGATTCTATCCTTTTTGGATCAATCATGATCTCCCCTCCACTAATCACATATCCAAAATACACCAAACAATTTTGAGCAAAGTCACATTTCTTGACGTTGACCAATAGATCGTTCTTTTTTAGAGTTTCTAAAACATGCAAAAGATGTGACAATTTATCCTCCTAGGTAGATATATAAACCACTATATAGTCCAAATAGACAATAAAAAATGAAAATATACAATGGTGTAAAAAATCATTCATTAGTCTCATAAATGTAGGTCATGTATTCGATAAACCGAATGGAATAACCAACCACTCATACAGACCTTGTCTTGTCTTATCTAGAAGGAAATATTTTAGGTATCTTCTTCTTTGAATCCTACCTAGTGATATCATGATTTTACATCCATCTTAGTAAAGTGTTTTTCATGTCATAGTTGGTCCAACAGATCATCAATCTAAGGTAGCAGGTATTGATTCTTCAATGTAATCTTTTTCAATTCCCTTAATGAATACACATTCTCCATTTCCCATCCTTCCTGGGAACAATTATTATGGGTAACCCGTAAGGTGAGATACTTGGTCGAATCACACCTTTCTCCAACAATTTCTACAACTACTTATTTACTTCATTCATTTCTAGAATAAACTATCTATACAACCCAATATTTGCCAATGGGCATTTTCAAAATAATTATATTTCAATGTCCACGTCTGTCTTTCGTGGTATCCCTTTAGGCTCCTTGAATACTCCCTTGCATACGTATATAAATTACTTCAACTAATATTTCATCTCTTTAGTACATCTCTCTAGGGATTACTTCACTCTCACTTAGTCATCATTAGACTGATGTTCTCTTAAGAAAAGAAAAATGTATTTCTTACTAGAACTAATAAACTTCTTTCTTTGGTTGACACTTACTAGTGAAATGTTTGACTTTCCTTTCTGTGCAATGATGATGTAGGACTACCCATCCTTGATCAGTCGGCATTGGTTGGACATCTACATGAATATTTGATCCCTCATATACATATAAGGGATTCCAAACACTACTCCACATACATCAAGGGGTACTACATCCAATTCCACTTCATCAATAAAATCATCACTTACAACAAATTTACTATTAGACTTTTTAGTTATATTTATCTCTGCATCCTTGTTTTCTCAACCCAATCGATAGGGAATAGGATGATGGTGGACCTCAAATCCAATATTGTTAACTAGATCCACTACTATGATATTATACTATGAACTAGAATCAAATAGAACATCTATCTTGGACTTTTTGACCTAAATCTTGATGTGCAAGAGCTTGGTCATATCCTTTTCTTCCTAGTGATGAAGGATACTTAGATACATCTCCTTATGCATCAATTTATAAAAAATACTTTCATTCACATATGAGCTAATTTCAACCTTACTGCTTGAATATGTGGCCAAAAGGTTATTTTTCTTCGGGTTTGTTGGACAATTAGTTTAGATTGATGGATAGATGGTTTGAATAGTTGTTTGTCACTGATGTCAAACTTTGGAGAGTGACATTTTATATTGATGTCAATTCTTAGAGTAGATTGATTTCAACCCTTAGAGACAAATGTCAACCATTGAATATGTCCAGTAGCACATTCTGGTATCCCCATAGGTGTTGTTCAGTAACCCAAGTGTTTTTTTAGGAACTAAGGTATGAATATCAATTATTTTGTAGGTGATACTATTTTGGATGGATAATACATGTCGTGTGATTTCCAATTATATGTGGTACACATCATAACTCTTCACGGTCAGGGAGATATGGCATTGTGAAGTTGGGGAACCCTCATGAGTTATCTATAAGCCCCTAGATGATCAAATAAGTCAATCATTCTAGAAAATCCTAGAATATGTTTACTACGAAAAATGGTTGTAACTAGGAGTTAATCACGGGTAAAGTTGTTTCAATAAGAAAATAATTAAAAATAAATTAGTTACAACAAGAAGTTGTGATTTTGCTAATTATGGATAAAGTTGTTCCAAGTGGGTAAAGTAGTTAAGAGTGGCTTATCCCCAAAAGAGGGAAGTTGGGTAAAACAGTTAGAATATGACCCCTAAAGGAAGATACTTGGAGGGTATAAATAAGAGAGCAAGATTCTCCCATTATATCCTAATTGAGAACATTGAATATCTATTTTGTGAATGGTCATTAACATGTATAATTGACATATCTAAGGTTGCGCAAAGATGAGGAAGAGAATAAAGTGTGACGGAAAAGTTTTGGAGCTACAGATAGATGGGGTTTCAAAAAAACTTAAATTATTGAGGTCCTCGTGGGTCATCCTATAGGTTTATATCAAGGAATCCTCGCGGTTCAACTAGTGTGCAACAAGAGAGGCACTGGTAAATTTGGGGAAAAGGCTAGTAACATGATACAAAACCTGAGCAAGGTAATGATAAGAGTAGTCTAATGTTCTAGGTTAGCGACAGAGCTACATGTATGATTGTATATGTGTTTTTAAGTGTGTATGATAATGATATATGGTTTAGTTTTGAAGTATAATATTGAGGCATATCATAAGTTTATGGTACAAACCCTAGTGCGCATATTGAGTCATTTCTGTTAGGGTATATTGTTGTTTATGCTAATTACTTTATTAGTGCGGTTATGCCACTTTGTTTATGAGTCATTTCATGGGTGATGTGATACTATGTAGAGGTATATTCTTTATCTATCATGGCACATCCTTAGTGCATGTTTAGTGGAATTATTGGTTGCATAGAAGTTGTTGTAATGGATGTATTGAGGAAGATATGATTATTGGTGCATGTCTATGTTTTATTGGCATATCTTGTAGTACATTGTGAGAGCCATTTGTTAGAGATATTGCATATGATTGATACACACTTGAGGCTACATAACGGTGAGGTTTTGGCACATGGTTTGATGTGAGGGTTTATGGTATTTGGATTATGGATAGAGTGATGTATTCCTAAAGGATTTGTGTTGGATATCTTGGTACATGCATTTGGTATATGGTTGAAATTTATCTTGGTGTATGTTTTGGGTATATGGTTGAGATGCATGTTGGGACATATAGTTGATGAGTTGGAACATACATGAGGTGTATGGTATGGATATGTTGGTACATCTTGATGAGTCATAGTTTGATTTGTTTATACAAGATTGATACATGCTTAGTACATTGTTAGAGGCACTTTCGAGCAGTATTGTTGACCCATGGTTTAGGGATGATGTGGCATATATGACTTGGTATACTTTTAAAAGCACATGTTGATCTTGGTACATCTTGTTGATGTTTGTGAGTAGTCTTGGTTGATGCACATCTTGGTTATACTGTGCATATGGTTGAGAGTTGTTTTGGTGATTGATATTGGTGAGTAGATATTATTTGGTTTATGAGTTTAGTGTGACATATTGATGTGACAAGTTATTTGTACAGGTTGTTGAAACAAGTTGTTGTGACATGTTGTTTGGATAGGTTGTTGAGACATTCTATTTTTATATGTTTGGTGCATGGTTGATGCACTTGTGGATGGTATAGGTTGAGGTATAGGTTGATTCATGGTTGATGCATAGTACATGTTGTTGGTACAAGTTATGGAATATTACTTGTAGAGGTTGAAAGTGATAGAGTGACAGTGGCAGTGTTTGATTTAGTGACAATGACAGGTTGTCTACATTTGACATTTATAATTCAAAGTTGTAGTACACAGAAAGGAAATGGGTTGTAGCCTCCTCTCACTTGGTGTCTAAGAATCAGGGAGTTGGAACTTCCTTCAGGTCGGAGGTTGAGAACTAGGTGGTTGTAGCTAGAGAACTCAAGGGGTTGTATCCTCCTTCTGGTGGGAGCCAAAGAATTTAGTGAGTTTTATCTTCCTTCAGTTTGGGGCCTGGGAAACTAGGGGGTTGGAGCCTCCTTCCAGCTGGAATTGGAGAATTATAAGTTGGTGTTTTCTTGAATGTAATTCTTTTACATATGAAAAAAGCGTTATGTGGTTTTATCCCGCATCATGTTTCCACATAAATATTGGTGTACTATGTATTCTGTGGATGTGTTTATTATTGTTTAGTATGATCTTATTGATGTTAATGTTTATGACACAATAGTATATTGATGATGAATTGATGAACATGGTTGAATAAGTTAAAGGAATATAAATTGTTGTTAAAAGTGGTATAAATTTCTCATTATTGATTCATCGCCCCTCTTAGTAATCCAACAATTGGTATAAGAGAAAGGTTCTTCAAGAAAATCATTTAACCACTGGAAGGAAGATCATGGAGAGAAACAATTTGTATAGAAATGGAATACCACAGTTTGATGGTTAGAACGGTCTTAAGTATGAGATGCGGAGAAAAAGAATAAAAATATTTTTACATGCACAGGGGTATGATTTTTGTCACTCAGTTGTTACAAGATACAATGCTACAAAGAAACCAAAAACTACAACCAAGAAGGAGTTGAAAAGGAACAAAAAAATAGCATTTTATTTTATCTTGGAAGGATTATCTGATTCAGTAAAGGACAAAGTGGGAGAGTGTTCATCAACTAAATAAATTTGGGATAAGATACATAGCATCTATTTTTCTCCCATCACAATGTCATAGAATGCCAAAGAATATTCTTGTACAAAACAAGAAGGATATGTTCATCATGTTAGATAGACTCAGAAGAAGAGGAGAGTGAAGTGGATATTGAGGTAGAATTTGATTATGATTTCACTCAATTAAGAAAAGCAAAGAAGGAAAATGGATTACTCAAGGAATAATTGATTAAGCCAAAGAAAAATACTAAAATATTGAAAGAAGTGCATCATATTATTACAAGTCTATAGGATCAGTTGAAATAATCCAAATAAATTGAAGAAACATTCAAGATTCATAAGTAGTTTTTGGAAGCCAAAATAGCAACACATAAGGAAGAAACATAAAAGAGATACAAGATATTGACAAATCATCTCAAGGAAAGAACTAGGGATTTAAATTAGCTTGAATCAGAATTCAGTCAACAAGAAAGAAAACTTGAAGAAGAGATAATCAACCTGAAGATCCAACTTGAAGAAGCACAAAAAATGGAAGAATTCATGAAGTCCCAGATAACAAAGAAAGAAGAAGAGGTTGAGAAGATTGAAGAACAAATTTTCACATTAAGATTCCAACTCATCAACCTTAGTAAGAATGTTGAAGAGATAGAAACATCCACATCAATAGTAGAGAATGAAGAGAAGCATTCCAAGGTTCTAGAAAAGACGAATGATGGAAAGTTCCATAGTTATGCAGAAGTAATCAAAGGAGGGAATCATGGTACACCACAATCTAATAAAATTGATAAAGATACACATTCAATAAGACCCTCCACATTCAAGCCACAAATAAGCATCAATCATGATCAACCAAGGCAGGAATTCAAAAGGAATACAACATTCACTCCCACATATGTAAATTTCCTTTATGGTCAATTATTTTAATGCACTAATTTTGGACATAAGGTTGTAGACTGGAGGGATTATGGAAGAAATGTTCAAGAAATAAATGCTTATGTGACCCCACGTAGCATTGAATGTTGGAAATGCCATAACCATGGACACATAGCTCATGATTGTAGAATCTTGATCGGTACTTCCATGAAAGAGAACACTGATATCATATATAAGAAAGCATGGAAAAGAAAACAGGAAGAACAAGTGAACAAAGACTAGGTCCCAGAGATCACAATATTGGCAATAATACAAGATGAATACAAATATACAAACAAAAATGAAGATATCAGATATATAAAGGTTTGGAGAGTAAATGAAAGAAAAGAAGTATAGGTGAATAAAGAATAGGTTCCAGAGATGATATGATTTGATGTAATGAGAGAAATACAAGAAGAGAAGGTAAATAAGGAATAGGTTCAAGGGATTGTACTTTCATGAATTATAGATAAAGATCAATCCATAGGAAAAAAGGGAAAAGACAATGTTCAAGGGGATGATGAATCTACATATGAAGATGATGATGAATTTGTATCATAGAAGGTATTCTTCTAAGTCATCCGACTTAGAGACTCCTAGGTAATAGGAATATTAGACAAGGGGAGTCTATGCAATGGCTGAGATAGATGAAAGAACCATATTTTGAGCATATTACAATGTTCAAATAGATAGAATTAGAGCAATCAATTAGTAGAAGTATAGTATGACACATTGATAAATTGGAAAATTACACAGGAAAAGGTCTATTATTATATTCAGACAGAGATATCTTCAACACAAGTTTTTCTAGATATCCAAAGTTTGGTTTACAAATTGAGAAGACCAGTGGACATAATTGGCATTTGATGATTCAATTTAATAGTGAAGACTTCATGATGGTACAATGACATATGGGTCAGAATTGTGGACAGTTGAGTAGCCGAGTCTTGGACAGTATGGACATAGATGGATTCATAGAGTGATTCAGATATTGTTTCAGAGAATGTTGGATGATTATGTGAATGCTTAAATTTTAAATTATTTATCTTAAATTCCTTTTATATATGTGAGTTTAATTACACTAGGAAGCACCAATGGACAATAAATCAAAAACAAAACAGGTACACGAGGCCTACATTTATCTACACATCAACGTCCAGTCAAATCATCAAAGAGAGATTTATATAAAGGAACATCACTAGCATATAGACATGGAGACATACCCACATGAGGCGATATTATTTTTACCATGTTTAGTTAGAGAAGGTAAAGTGTTAGGAGGAGACATATCGAGATGAAAAATTAATCCTTTGTCAAAGAGAGAGAGAGAGAGATTAATCAAGACAATGAAGATAGGGGTAACAACCCCAAGGAGAGTTCAGTAAGGGGGAACGGTCTCAAAAGGAGATACCCTTTTCCATTAATGTCAAAGGGGGAGATATAGAAACATTGATGAGGAGAGATGATCATAGGAGGAGCATGAGAATGAGTTTTTTCATGACTAAGTGTTTCCATAAATGTTGGTTTTTCCATCAATGCCAAAGGGGGAGATTGTTGGAAAGTTCGTTTAGTTTGAGGGATAGATGGTTTGGATAGTTGGTTTTCATTGAAATCAACCCTTGGAGTGTGATATTGTTGATTTATGTCAACCCTTAGAGTAGATTGATGTCAACCCTTGATTATTTCTGGTATCACATTTTGGTATCCCTGGAGGTGTGGTTAAGGAACCCAAGTTTTTTTGAGGAATTGAGACATAAATATCAGTGATTTTGAAGGTCAGACTATTTTGGATGGATAGTACATTTTGTTCTATTTTTAGTTGTTACGTCAAAAATCCTCACTTTCAGGGAGATATGGTCTTGTGAAGTTGGATAACCCTGATGAGTTATCTAGAAGCCCCTAGATGGTAAAAGAAGTCAATCATTCTAGGAACTCCTCGAAGAAGTTTACTAGTCAGAGTGGTTGTAACTAGGATCTAATCATGGGTAAAATTGTTCTAATAAGAAAATAATTAAAAATAAATTAGTTGCGACAAGAAGTTGTGATTTTACTAATTATGGATAAAGTAGTTGCAAGTGGGTAAAGTAGTTAAGAGTAGGTTAGACCTAAAAGAGGGAAGTTGGGTAAAATAGTTAGAAGTTGAACCATAAGGGAAGCTACTTGGAGAGTATAAATAAGAGACCAAGGGTATCCCATTAGCACCTAATTGATCACATTGAATATATATTTTGCGAATGGTCATTGTGAGGTATAATTGACAAATATGAGGTTCCATTAAGCTGAGGAAGTGAAGAAAGTGTGACGGAAAAGTTTCGGAGCTATAGAGGGAAAAGGTTTCAAAAAAACCATAATTATCGAGGTCCTCATGGGTCAACCTATAGGTGTCTCTTGATGCATCCTTATGGGTCAACTACTGTGAAACAAGTGAGGCAATGATAAATTTGGCAAAAAGGCTAGTAACAAGATACAAAAGTTGAGAAATGTAATGATATCAATAGTCTGATGTTCTAGGTCAATCACAGAGCTACATGTATGATTGGATGTGTGTTTTGAAGGATGTATTATGATGATATATGGTTTAGTTTTGAAGTATAATATTGAGGAATGTCATAAGTGCATGGTACAAATCCTAGTGTGTGGATTGAGTCATTTATGTTAGGGTATATTGTAGGTTATGGTAAGTACTTTACAAGTGGGGTTATGGAACTTTGTTTGTGAGGCATATCATGGGTGATGTGATACTAGCTAGAGGTATATTCTTAATCTATTGTGCCACATCCTTGGTACATGTTCAGTGGCACTATTGGATGCATAAGAATTGTGGTAATAAATGTATTTAGCAAGATCTGATTACTGGTGCATGTCTATGTTTTATTGGCATATCCTGTAGTACATTGTGACAGGAATTTGCTACTAATATTGGAATATGATTGATACACACTTGAGGCTAGATAACGATGAGTTTTTGGCACATGGTTTGATGTCATGGTTTATGGTATTTGGATTATGGATAGAGTGATGTATTTCTAAAGGATTTGTGTTGGATATCTTGGTATATGTCTTTGGCATATGTTTGAGAGTTATATTGGTGTATGTTTTTGGAATATGGTCGAGATACATGTTGGGACATGTTGCTCCAGATTCTGTACTTAAGGCTTAGAAGTATAGTGTCTAGGCATCTGAAAGTGGGTAAAGGGTGGAGAAGAGAGAAACATCAACCTTCGACAAAGGAAACTAGGGAATATTTCTATGTTGGTGTTGTCTAGCTTCCAAATATTCCTGGATGGTTATATCATGTTCAATCGTTTTCCATGAATGTTCGAGTTCAACCCAGGTAGTAATTGTTTTAAGAATAGTGTCGAAAAGTTTTAACTCAATGTGAATTTGATTTGATAATCCAGGTTCGATATTAGGTTGTGTTGGTACAGGGACAGTCATGGAGAACAGTGAAATAAGAAAAACTTTAGAGGGAAATTAAGTGTTGTCTCAATTTGGTCGTATAAAAGAGAATTTACGGTTTTGGAAATAAAAATGGGGTGCAAATCAAAGGCTCTTTCCCGTAACTGATTTATATCTTAATAAAATGCATGAGGTGGGAGAAAAACATTTAGCTATCTATGATGCAAGGATCCTATCAAGGGATAATCTCACGTATAAACAGGAGAGGAAAATTGTAAGGAAATAACCCGATGTAGCATAATATATATATAGAATTCTGAAAGTGTTGACTGGTCTTACACCTGGTGATAGCCGGTACAGAGGAAAAACAGTAAACAATTACAGAAAACCAAAATTCATTCGCTATAGTAGTGGTCGTACTAAATTATAACAAAGCATTCATCAGTTATGAATATGAAATGAAACGAAATATGAGATACAAGAAAACAAACTCATAACATAGTCCTGACGGAATTGAGAATCTTCAGATTTGCTTTGTATTAACTCTCAAAATGTAAAATTCTATTACAATCGACACAAAAAGGTCCAGTCCTCTTTATTTCTTTCTATGGTATATTTATACAGTTTCACAATAAGACAAAATCTCAATGATTACAAAAATTTCAGTTATGATAGGGAGGAGAGGAATCACTACATTTCTTCTTCTCTGTCTTCACTTGGTGCCATAAATTTGTCCTTGTGCATGTTCGGTACAGGTGACACATCTTTCAACCAACCGAGATATTAGTATTGACGATTCTGCTTGACAGTTTCCCTCAAAAGAGTAACAATCTCGGGCTAATTGTGGCATCTTGTCTTCCATCTGTCTATCTATGATGTCAATAGCGCATAATTGCACACTTGGTTTAATCATACATTTGTCTATTTGGACTATGTCCACCATAGTCACTTGGGAGATCTCAGTCGAATCTCTTTCGTCTTTTTCCTTTAAATCAAGCAAGATTTTAGCCACATTTATTTGAATCAATGCCTCGGCATGACCTCCACTATCAATGCCTAGCAGATTGCCATCTATAGAACTAAAGGCCTCTTCTACAGAATTCGTTACCCTTTTGGCTTATAGCTTGCCTTCCGCGATGTTGTGCTCCCATTCCTTTAATAGAATGTTTCCTCTGGTCTTCTCTGAAATGGTGAACCTGGGAGTGCTTCCCGAATCCCTATTGTTTGTGGCTATCACAACCTCTTGGAAGGCGACCCGTGCTACTCCAACTTCCCTTTCTCTAGCACTTAAATTCTCCAAAACTTGATTAACCAGCAAGCAATTGTCACAAATCTCCTCTACCTTTCCGAGTAAATTTTGTTGGGCCACAGAGACTCTGCCCCGAATCTCCATCCCCTGGGACTAAAACATCCCAATATCTATCACTTTTCTTTCGACGATTTCCACCCTAGCCTGCAGCTATTGGATAAAATCATTTTGTTGGCTCGCTTGCATATGACCATCCTGAACCACCAACTGTGCTTGTTCGAGCTTAGTTTTGAGCATCTCTATCTCATTTTTATCGACCAACCTTGTTTTCTCTATACCTACACTCGCCTGGTCTTTGGCAGTCTCCGTTGCTATGGCTAGTCTAGCTTCCAGGGTCTTGATGAGGTGATTCTTTCGTTTCAGCTGGTTTTTTAAGACCTCGACTAAAAATTTATTTTCCATGGCGTATGCTCCTAATGTCCCTGCTATTTCAGTCATGAATTGTTCATTCCTCTTGTCTTTTCCATCAGTTATAACTTTGTATTTCTTGGCCATTGACTCTCCTTCCTAATAGAATTCCATCTTTACCAATGCATTTCTCTTCGTATCTAAGAAAAACTCATTCGAAGGGAGTTCTTCTACCCTTATAGGACTCAACTCTTCATTGAAGATCCATCATGCATCAATATTTCCCTGAGTCGACTATAAGGGAGTAACTAATGTGATAGGTTCTTCGATCTTCTTTGTTGAGTTTCCTGGAGTAGTAACCAGACTTTTCTTCTTTGTCATGTCGGGAGTCTTTATCTGAGCTTTCAGACTCTTAGTTTTCTCTCCCTCATCCTGGTGTTTTTCTTGATTGGGAGTCGCATCCTTAGAGCCTTCGGCATCTCTTTTTTTCGCCTCCACCGTACTTAGACTCTCACCCCGCAACACTGCGGGAAGACAACTGCGTCAATGTTCCTGGAACTTCAGAACATCAGCTCTTTCCTCAGGTGCCAAGGTTTCTATCCAAGATAGAATCTTGGCATAGGACCTTGTGCCTCGGAAAATGTCATCCGAGGGTGAATTATCGTGCTCAAATCTCTTGAGCCTGCAACTAGCCAAATGATTTCTCACAACCCTTTACAGATCGTGCTTCTTGTATTCAATGAGGACCAAATTTAGGTCTTCCAGAGCTGTTGCCTCATCTTTGGCATGCCCAAACTCTAATAAAGAATAAGAATTTAAATGAACAGGAAAAGGTGGCCATACCTTTTTTGAGTATCCCTTAAGCTCCTTGCTTATACCATTGATTATTGTTTGCATAGCAACCTCACGACAAACCAACTTGTCGGGAATGAACAATGGCAATGCATGCGGGGGAGTAGAAGCCCCGAAAACTCTAAAATATGAAAATTCATCTTCTACATACCAGTCATCTATGCTGCTTAGATTTGTCACTATACTGTCCGAGATCCGGGGTGGCAGTTGACCAAAAATAGTGACATGCAGAGGCACCGTCACCCATTTGAAGATTTCGTATATGAAATTTACTGCTTTGTTTTCCCATAATTTTGAATGATAGACATGAATGGGCTCGTCTTCTGCTAGAGTCCAACTCCAGCTCATTAAGGGAAATGGTGTTAAAAAACAAACAACATCCATAATGTATGCAGACATAAAAAATGCAGCAGCTTTTCCACTTTCTTTCTGCGCCCGATACCCTGTGACCCGACTGGTCAGGCTGTCAGACAACATCTTCGCCCAGTCGAAGGAACAACCTTTGGTGACTCAAAACATTAGAGGTACCCATGGAAGAAAGAAATGTGAGGTGTCCTCTCTCATGTATAATCTGCATGTCATCATGGCTACATACTTGTACTGCAGTTCTAAAGACGCTATTGAATATACACCATGACTATTTTCCCTGAACTTCACAAAGCACGAAACCCAATCTTTTATTAAGCTAGACATGGTTTTATCATATTGCACACATTTCTTCTGTTTGAATTTTTTTAAGAATTCGGCACCATATGTAAAGTCGGACGTTGTGGGCAACTTATACATGGCTTGCAGATGTTCAGACCTGAAAGTCCCAATGGTGACCTTCTTCTCATTCATGATGGTTCCGGTTGGTATGTCCACATGGTCTAATGCCCATCAGACCATATCATAATATGGTAGTATTTGTGGCCTGGTTGCTACTTTGTGCATTCCAGATTGTATGACGATCTTATACTTGGTGGTTATATCATCTTTTTCATTGTCACTGGAATCATCTGAATAATCCACCAATTCAGCCTACAGACATCGAAAACGAAAGACCAGTTCGGGACAAATTCGACACTTCGAGGTGAAGTATCAGCAACGTTGTCCGAGCCTTGTCCCGAAACCTCAACACTGGGTTTGGATGCTTTTCGCAGGGCCATGACGGGAGATTCTGCTTTAGCTCTTTTGCGATAGAAATACGTATACATATAGAAGTTAGTTCACTGAGAAAATGTGATCTGCGTACTGTAGAAATGAATTTGTTATAATTCATAACAACTCTTATATATATTTGAAAACTTGGTACCTTTCAGAACAGGTCTGTCAAATGATATTTTAGAAATAAATTTAGCCATAAAAATACAATCCTTATTCATCAATTTGCCCTATTTCCTCATTAATGTCATAAATTTTGGTGGTTTGAAATGTCAGCTGGTGTATGGAAGGAATGAGGCTACCTCGTAAATCGTGAAATCATCGAAACACAGGATATGTATTGATTAGCTTAATTAATCTGGTTTTACCAATCTTAATTAATCTTTCTCCACTCGATGTATAAGGAATTTTTCTTTAACCTTTTGAACCTTTAACCCCCAAAATTGCGATGATTGATTTTGATTAATAAAAGCGCAAATATGATTAGGAGCTTAATTAATTTTGTAATTATTTTATATTCGTCGTATCGCGACTCAAATCTTTGAAGGTAAGTTTCCAGGAAGTTTGCATGCCGAGCTACAAAATCGCAAGATCGCGACAATACGACTTAATGAAAAGGGAAGATAAACTTGGATTATTTGATTAATTATTTATGATCATACCCTCATCGTGATTTCGCGAGTTGGGGCTTAGACAACATAACATTTAAAAAAGAAAACGGCAAGTGGCGAATTGCCGACAGAACGTTACCATGGTTTAGCTTTTAATTTTAACCTTGAGACGGGTTACTAAAATAAGGACTTTGTGTTCTCGGCTATCGGGGCTATGACAATAAAATTTTGGGTTTGGTGAATGTCGAGGTGCAAAAACCCGATGACGTTTAATCATGGTTTATGAAAAATTTACTCCCGTTACTGCCCTGGGTAAAAAATTAAAAAGATTTCGTCGTTTCGTTGCTCTGGACGTGTGAACTACGTGATTTATAGCATCTAACCTATGAGATCCTGAGGTAGAACAAAAGAGGAAAAATTTTTACGAAAGGTAGGACTCGCCTCGAGAGTACAATAATCATTGTTGTTTGCATGATAAGGCTTCGTAGATTTTGAAACCATAGACGGAAAATACGAAAATCACCTTTCGATTTCAAGGATTAAAAATGAAATTTGAGAGGGGCTAGAAAAACATAGGCGACTCCAACATAGGCGGCTCCGACATAGGCTCAAACTAGGGATCCCTCTTTCTTGTAAGGTGGGAAGAACCGTAGACCATGTGCCAATATTGGGTAAATGGAGTCAATTTCTTCAATGAGGTGAAAAGGTTCCTGAGAACAGGGTATCGAAGTGGGAAAGAGACTTCGTTCTTTACCTTGAAAAGCTTTTTCAAACTCAGATACTCTTTTTAAACTTAGTTGTAGTCCCTTTCATGAATTTCCCTTTCCCGCTACCAAATTCAGGTCTGCTTTAAGACAATCAAAACACTTATAGGAGACCCAACAGATCTTGCGGTTATCAGCTTGCATAAAAAGAAGAAGATTATATGTTTTTAATTGGGAAGTCTTGTTTGAACTTGGGATGTAGATCAGGTTTTTAGAAGGAATTGGTTACCGGAGTAGAGTGATATTCATGTATAACATCCTTACAAACATCTCGGATATTGCTTCACTGCTAGCGAGCCTGTTCTGTACCCCGGTGAAGTTATTTGGCCCCTTTTACTAAATTTCCTTTCACCACTTCGGAATATATTCATGCATTTAAATGCTGAGACGAGGGAAATCATTTCTGAATTTCCTTTCATTGTCTCTTGGACTAGGTGGGGGCAATCATTTGTGAAATTCCTTTCACAACCTATCTTATAATTTTCTTTTTAGAGCGCGAAGATGGGGGAAATCAATTTGTATCAGGGCTGATATCTGTGTAATATTTTTCATTATAGGTATATCAACTTACTTTGATTACTCGGTACCAACCTTCCCTTGACCTTCACAACACCTTCGTTCTTAGGGAAAAAAGGGAAAATAACTTTCTTAGGGCATTCTATTTCAGAAAGATTCAATCCTCCGATGTTGTTGAAAAACCTAGGAAAGTTAGGATCACTTTAAATGTTCCTTCGCTTAACAGGGGATCGAATAGTTGTGAAGACCCACTTTCTTTCCACAATCTTCTTTGAAGCTCATGAGGTTGAAATGAAAAAATCTTACTCCTTCCTATATGAAACGAAAAGATGGTGACTTTTTTGAAAGATAAACTCGAAGATAGAAAGGATGCCATGTAGTGACTTACTGACTAAAAATACAGAGGTCAAAAATTCAAAACTAACTCTTGTAGATATTTTCGGGGATACTTTACTTTGACTAGCTGCTTTTAAATTGGGTGAATCATTTAATTTGTCTTAATTTTTAATAGACTATTAAACCAAGAACAACTCTGTTATTTATTAGTTCATTTGATGTTGTTGTTTGAGTGAGGTTGCCTCGGTTTTATTTAATAGTCCTTTAAAACCTGTCTTTTGGGAAATCTTATCTGTACCTATTCATTTCAATTTCTTTGCGCAATATAAAATTTTTTTAGGTATCACTTGTTTAAGATGATTTATTTTTGACACCGACTCTTAGTTTACTTCTCCTGCTTGTTTTGTATGCAGCTGGAATCCTATAAGAGGAAAATACGAAGATTATCGGGGCTATCCAAAATGCGTCGAAAGTTCATGAACGAAAAAAGAAAATCAAGAGCAATGTTTAAATAAAAAATATATATATGTACAAAATATATAATATATATTATTATTATTATTATTATTATTATTATTTTAATCTGGAGACTGTTACGTCATATAATGCTTCCGATACCACTCGTTGACAGGGGCGTTGAGGACTTCACCGTCTATATTTTCCAGTAGGAAATGATTTTTTCCTTCCAAAGATAAGACCCTGAATGGCCCATACCAGAGGTGGTCAAATTTACCATGTTTTGTTGCTTCTTCCTTTCTTTCATCCCACCTTAACACTAAATCATGTGGGAGGAAATCTTTTTCCTTTGCTTTTTAGTTGAATAATGCCTTCATGTAATCCTGGTACTTCTGCATCTTTTCATCTAAATCAACTCTATGTTGTTGAACCTCGATCAATTGATTTATCCTTCTGGTGACATGATTGGGTTCTTCATTTTGATCTTGCCATAACTTCATCACTGGGAGAACTAGGTTTATAGGTAGCACATCATCGGTCCCATATACCATCTGAAAAGTCAAAATTCCGATTGAACTTTTCGTGCTTATGCGATTCACCCACAATGCGTATTTTAAGTGCACATGCCAAACCTTTTATTTTCATCTAATACTTTCTTGATTATATTTACTAGGCTCTTGTTAGATGATTCGGCCAATCCATTTCCATGGGGGTAATATGCTGTGGAATGGCCAAGAAAAATGTTATACTTCTGACATAATCTGATCATAGCCATAGATTTAAAGGCCTGGGCATTGTCAGTAACTATCTTTCGGGGGCAACCAAATCTAGACAAAATATTGTCTTCTAAAAAATCGATTACCACAGAGTCTGTTGCCCTTTTGGTTGGAATGGATTCCACCCATTTAGTAAAATAATCTATTGTGGTTAAGATCCACTTGTGTTGAGCAATGGAATGGGGATTAATATTTCCTATGAAGTCTAGAACCCATTGCTGAAAAGGGGCTTCAGATTTGACTGGAACTAAAGGCAGTTCCAAGAGCTTCTGTTTACCTGCAAATAGTTGACAAGGGTTGCAGGCACACACTTTTGCATTAACATCTGAGAAAAGTTTTCTCTAGTAGTACCCAGCCCTCAAAATATTGTAAGTTGTAGCTCTCCAAGCATGATTCCCCCCCATAGATTCCCTCATGAAATTCATCTATAACCTGCTGAGTTTCCGATTCGACTAAACAGACTAGCAGGAAACCAAGTGGATCTTTCCAATATAGCTGACTTTCGAAGATACAATATCTAACTGCATGGAGTTTTAAAGTTTTGGCTTTAAATGGTGATAACTCATTTGGGCATTTTAGAGTTAGAAGGTATGACACTATCTCTTTGTACCAGCCTGAAAATATGAACTTCTCTTCGATCTTGTTTGGACCTGTTTCTTCATTCAGCTCATTTAGGTTCGTGTCTTTGTCGCCTTCCTACAAGCAATTGATATCCAGGGATCTGAAATTTGACTCAGCTAAGAGTTTGGCCAGGCCTTGCCCTTTTATCAATTTGGTCAGTTTTACTTCTAGATCAAATTCTTGGATTTTAGCGAGCCATCGCCCTCTTTTTCCATCGTTGTCTGGCTGTACTAATATATCTTTCATAGAACTGGTAGGCACGTACGCAATTATCTTTGAGTGTACAACATATGTTCTGAATGCCTTTAATGCTTTTACCATGGCGTACCCCTATTTTTATATAATATCATACTTCATTTATTTGTCTCTAAGGCTCTTGTTGAAAAAGGCAATCATTTGTTTGAATCCTTCTTCATTCTTTTGTAGGAGCACCGTGGAAAGTGTGTTCAGAGGAAAATGAGAAGATAAGAAAATCCTTTAGATAGTTGTGGCTCGCTAACACAGGTGCCTCACTTATGACTTTCTTAATATGTGCGAGCGATGCTTTGGCCTTGGTTGTCCATTTTAATTTGTTGTCCTTATTCAACATACCTGTGATCAATTTTACAATCTCAACGAAATTCAGGATAAACCTTCATAAAAAATTTATTCTTCCTAAGAAAGATTGAATCTCTTTTACACTTCTGGGAATATTTATAGTATCTATTGCTTCAATCCTCTTTGGATCAATCATCATTCCATCCCTAGATACGATATGACCCAAAATCTTACCTTCCCGCATGGAGAAATGTGATTTCTTTGGGTTTAAAGATAGACCAAACCTGCGGCATTTTTCGAAAGTCTGTTTAAGATGCATCAAGTGTTGTTCGTCGGTTTTAGAGAAAACCGTCAAATCGTCGAGGTAAATGACTACGAATTTATCTCTTTCTCCTATGAAAGCGATGTCCATAGCACACTAGAAAGTGGCCCATGCATTCATCAAACCAAAAGGAATTTTTTCATACATGAACGTACCCCATGGTGTGGTGAAAGCAGTTTTTTCCCTGTCTTGTTCATTCTTGGCGATTTGATTATAACCAGAGAACCCGTCGATCATAGACATTCATTTTGCTCCAACTACTTTTTCTAACACATGGTCCATTTTGGGCAGCGGATAGTTGTCCTTTAAAGATGACTTATTTAAGTTTTAGAAATCCACACACAGTTTGATTTCCCCATTCTTTTTCTTGACCGGGACCAGGTTTGCTACCCACTCTGAATATCTCAGAGGTACTATTATTTTCACGTCTAAAAGTTTCTTAACTTCTTTTTCGATCACAGGTAACAAAATGGGGTTGATCTGTCTAAGTTTTTGCCTAAGTGGTTTGAACCCATGCTTTAATGGTATCTAGTGATCAATTATGGAAGTGTCATATGTTCTTAACTCATCATAAGACCAGGTGAAAACATCCTTATATTGTTTGAGTAAGTCTTTATACTTACTTTTTATTTCAGGAGGAAGGAAATTGGATATTTTTACCATACTAGATTCTGCTTCAGTTCCTATATCACAGTCCTCCACTTCTTCTAGTTGGGGTTGTAAAGTGGATTTTATAGGTACGTCATTCTGATCAAAAAGTCTTTCTAAAGGAATCAATCCTTTCGGAATTTGGTTGTTTTTAAGGACCAGCATATGATGATCTGCAATTTTTTCTCGAAAAGCTTTAAGATCTTCCCCTTCTTGCATGATACCTATCAATTCATTTTGATTTTCTTGGTCTGCATGAGTTTCAGAGAATTCACCCACTGCTTCAAGAAATTTCTTAATTTGTTCATCATCCTCAAAGACTTTCCAGTGTTGGATATTGTCTGGTATAGATGGTCTGTGTCTGATTTCAATGTGATACTTCAATTTGGAAGTCATGGGAGGAGAGAAGGTTGAAACTACTTTAGCCAATGCGTCAACATTTAAATTCTCTGCACATGGGATGAAGTGGACATTTACGGATGAGAAATTTTTTTCCATGAGATCCCAAGCACAATTCCGATATGATCTTAAACTGGGATGCTTGGCTTGGTACTGTCGATTTATCTGTTTGACTATTAAATCTGCATCTAATACTAAGAACAACGCTTCATATTCACATACGTTGTTAGTGTAATCTATATCCCACTGCAGTCGATAGGAAAAACGAACAACGAACTTACCTTTGGGAGCCACTAAAAGCACTCCTGCACCTGCCCCTTCAGAAGATGAGGCACCATCAAAATACATTTTCCAGACACTAGTGCTACACAAATCCTCTATCATGTAACTTGACTCTTCTCACTCTATATCGTTTTCCTCTAGAAAACCATCTAAGCCATCATCAAAAGACAAAATACAATTTCCCAGATCTTGGTCCGCAATGTAAATAGGGAAATTGTTTGGGTTTTGAGGGTCACTCACTGTATATGCTAATATCGTTTCTCTGTACAACCAATTAAACTGACCACCAAACATAGGAATTGTGGCAAACATCATATCCAATTGAAGAGAATCCCCCAACTTGGCTCCCCATCACCTAGACAATAGTAAGCCATACTTAGGGGGAATATTTGCAATAACCACATCCATTAGGATACTCTTAACCGGGACCTGTTCCAGGGTAACTACCAAATATTTTATCATTCCCATACACTTAACCCTTCTTGAGTCAAAAGAGTAAAGGTCTCCATAAGGTCTAGTGATCTGAAGTCCCAATTTGTCCATTATAATCTTAGGCATAATGTTATGGGAGGCTTCAGAGTCTAACATGCAATTATGTAGCAATTGGTCATATACATTTAAAGTGGTATAAAAGGGAGCTATAGTATCTTTGGCCCCTTCAAAATGCAGACCAAAAGTGATCTTATGTTTGTCATCTTCTAGGCTTAAAACGTCAGACTGGATTTCTTGCTCTAAGAAACCCATCACTTTGGTAATTTGCTTCCGATAAACGGGGTATTTTGCTAATTCTACCAGAGGAATTGGTATCTTAATTTTATTTATCTCGTTTTCAAAACTAAAAATTCCACTCACCTTGTCGGTTTCTTTGGCTGAGACTTCTAAATATTTCCTTTCTGATTTATTCATCTAGACAGCTTTATTACTCATGGTCCTATCTGAAGGTGTAATTTTATTAACCATTTCGGTTCCTTGTGCTTGGGGCTCAACTTTTCCCATTTCGGACCCTTGTGTGCTTAACACTTTCATTTTGTTGTTGGATAATAAGTTCTCTTCCGGAGTAGGCTCATAAGCTTGACCTCTATGGAGGATTTTCTTGGGTTGAGTAGTTAAGGTGGGCTTACTCTTAGATCTTAAGTTATGCTTGGGTTGGATCTCAACCATTATCATCTCAGTTTCTTGTTGAGATTCACAAAGGTCAGTATGCTCACTTTCTTCACCCTTATTCGACAGTTGTTGTGTGTTTAAAGATTTTTCATAATCTTATCAAGTCAGATATGGTTGTGTACAGTCATCATCGAAGTTCGTGACATCATTATCCAAATCTCCAAAGTCTTGAAAATCGTTTACTCCTATAAAATTTTCATTCTTTAAGGGAGCTTGTATTTTTTGATCTTCGTTTTTTATTTGTCTTTGTTGGTTCGGGGGGTTAGGGTTCCTCTTGAAATCCTTTTTGGGGAAAGAATCATCTTTGGCTTATTCGAGCTCCATTCTGGATATTTTATTAGACATTTCTTTAATTACTCTATCCATATCGTCTACCCTATCATCTGTGGATGTATTAGACCCCGACGGAACTGCTTGTTCTCTAAAGCATTTCATCTCCTAGTTTGTCATTTCTACTTTAGATTTAAGCTTACCATAAGCCATCATATTAGTCTCAATTTATATAGCATCGTCTTGCATTCGGTTTAGGGTGGCTCCCCTTCTTTCTCGCAAAAGGAGTGTAAAATTCGGTTTGAAATCCCCCGCGAAAGTTACCTTGGTCGCAGGTTGGGACGGTTTAACCTCAGCTGGGATTTTGTTATACAGTTTGTTAAATATTTGAATAAATTCCATGACTGTTTCAGAATTATTTTTTCTTAGAGACCCAAATTCGGTTAAATAATATAAGTGGTCCTTTATTTCGCCCCACTGTTTGAGGAAAGCATCTTCTAAGGTGTCATAAGACAAGATAGATGCTGCATGTAGACTTCAAAACCAAGTTCAGACCTAGCCTTCGAAGGTTTGAACAAGAATCCTTGAATATACGTCTTCATGTTCAATACCTAGGATATTTGTGAATTGATCAAAGAAATTAATGTGTTTGACCGCGGTCAGATCCCCTTCCCTAGTGAACTTTGGCAAATTTTTTATGTAATTTTCGGGAAAGTCGTGTAGAGGAATGGGCAATACCAAGGGGGTATATCTGGTTGCAACTTTTGCAAACACTCTAGGAGGGCGGGTAGGTCCTTGGCTTCCATCTCCTCCTAGAGGAGGTCCTCCCCCTCCTCCTCTGATAAACCCTCCACCTCCTCCTTTGAAACCTCCACCTCCTCCTCTGATGGATGCCATTGTTATTTGTGGAAAGTTGTAAAGGGGGTTTCAGAAAATTAAAAGTGAATCTTTATTTTCATCGTGAGGAGGAAAATCCAGTGATGAAAAGTAAGGAACGTGAGGACTTAGTTCCTCATATTTGCAAGAGATGAAATCGGGAGAATCGACGGGTGTGGAAACCGAATGTGTAACACACTCTTCATAATTAGGTGAGGTTGGGAAATTTACCAGAAGGAAAGATGGTATGTCCACTGTCGATGAACTTTTAGGAGGGCCCTTTCCTTTGTGTACTAACGAGACTATTGGATGAATCTCAGTCCTAACTTCAGAGAAATTTGATGTTAAATGTTTAGTATCAAGGAGAGTACTGAGTGAACTTGAGGGTTCCGAAGGAATATTGGTCTTCAGTTGTGGGGTTTTAAGTTTGTAGACAGCAGCAGTTGGCTTAAGAGAGCCTCTCACCTTTAGAATCTTCTCGGGATCGGTAACGGGCGCAATCTGCTTACCATCTGGGTTTTGTCTAGTATTCCTTCGACCGGATGCCATTTTATTATTTCTGGATTCACCAAGTGAAAGATTGAAAACCCTTAAAAGGGTGTGTACTCTTTTTTCACTATCAAAAGGTAACACTTTCAACGAAAAACAAATGTCGTTTTCCAAGGGAAAAATATTCCGTAACTTCAGTCCCCGACAACGACACCAGAAATATGTTGTTCCAGAGTCTATACTTAAGTCTTAGAAGCACAATGTATAGGCATCCAAAAGTGGGTAAATGGTGGAGAAGAGAGAAACGTCAACCTTCAGCAAAGGAAACTAGGGAAGATTTCTACATTGGTGTTGTCTAGCTTCCAACTATTCCTGGATGGTTATATCCTGTTCAATCGCTACCCATGAACATTCGAGTTCAAACTGGGTAGTAGTTGTTTTAACAATAGTGTCCAAAAGGTTTAAGGCAATGTGCATTTGATTTGATAATATGGGTTCGATATTAGGCTGTGTTGGTACAGGGACAGTCATGGAGGAACAATGAAATAAGAAAAACTTTAGAGGGAAATTAAGTGTTGTCTCAATTTGGTCGTATAAAAGAGAATTTATGGTTTCAGAAATAAAAACGGGGTGCAAATCAAAGGCTCTTTCCCGTAACTGAGTTACATATTAATAAAATGCATGAGGTGGGAGAAAAACATTTAGCTGTCTATGATGCAAGGCCCCTATCAAGGGAGAATATCACGTATAAACAGGAGAGGAAAACTATAAGGAAATAACCCGATGTAGCATAAAATATATATAGAATTCTGAAATTGTTGACTGGTCTTACACATGCTGATAGCCGGTACAGAGGAAAAACAGTAAACAATTACAGAAAACCAAAATTCATTTGCTATAGTAGTGGTCATACTAAATTATAACGAAGCATTCATCAGTTATGAATATGAAATGAAACGAAATATGAGATACAATAAAAAAAACTCATAACACAGTCGTGACGGAATTGAGAATCTTCAGATTTTCTTTGTATTAAATCTCAAAATGTAAAAACTCTGTTACAGTCGACACAAAAAGGTCCAGCCCTCTTTCTTTATTTCTATGGTATATTTATACAGTTTCACAATAAGAAGGAATCTCAATCATTACAAAAATTTTAGTTATGATAGGGAGGAGATAAATCACTACATTTATTCTTCTCTATCTTCACTTGGTGCCAGAAGTTTGTCCTCGTGCATGTTCGGTATAGGTGACACATCTTTCAACTAGTTGAGATATCAACCTTGACGGTTCTTCTTGACAGTTGGACTCAAAAGAGTAAAAATCTCTGGCTAATTGTGGAAGCATGTCTTTCATCTGTCTATCTATGATGTCGATAGAACATAATTGTGCGCTTGGTTTAATCATACATTTGTCTATTTGGACTATGTCCGCCATAGTCACTTGGGAGATCTCGACCAAATCTATTTCCTCTTTTTCCTTTAAATCAAGTGATATTTTAGCTACATTCATTTGAATCAATGCCTCGGCATTACCTCCGCTATCAATGCCTAGCAAATTTCCATCTATAGAACTGAAGGCCTCTTCTAAAGAATTCGTTACCCTTTTGGCTTGCAGCTTGCCTTCTGCGATGCTGTGCTCCCATTCCTTTAATAGAATGTTTCCTCTGGTCTACTCTGAAATGGTGATCCTGGGAGTGCTTCCCAAATCCCTATTGTTTGGGGCTATCATAGCCTCTTGGAAGGGGACCTGTGCTGCTCTAGCTTCCCTTTCTCTAGCACTTAAATTCTCCAAAACTTGATTAACCAACAAGCAATTGTCCCGAATATCCTGTACCTTGCCGAGTAAATTTTGTTGGGCCGTAGAGACTCTTCCATGAATCTCCATCGCCTGGGACTGAAACATCTCGATATCTATCACTTTCCTTTAGGTGATTTCCACCCTAGCCTGCAGTTGTTGGATCAAATCCTTTTGTTGGCTCGCATGCATCGCACCATCCCGAACCACCATATGTGCTTGTTCAAGCTTAGTTTGAGCAGCACTATCTCTTTTTTATCAGCCAACCTTGTTTTCTCTATACCTACACTCGCCTGGTCTTTGGCAGTCTCCGTTGTTGTGGCTAGTCTAGCTTCCAGGGTCTTGATGAGGCG
>JZKD02S1960859.1:225317-237000 GCA_000966675.3 Picea glauca
AAGGAGGTTTCCCCCTCGAAGAGGCTTATTATCTGAAATTATCTCTTTTTCAAGGCGTTGAGTACTTTTCCTGAGGTTTTTATATGCTATATTGATGTTTGGTTCTTAACAGATTCATTCGTTTCAACGGGGTTTTTAAGACCCTGACTGAAAATTGATTCGTCCTGGCATATGCTCCTAATGTCCCTACTATTTCAGTCGCGAATTGTTCATTTCTCTTATATTTTCCATCAGTTATAACTTTGTATTTCTTGGTCGTTGACTCTCCTTCCTGATAGAATTCCATCTTTACCAGTTCCTTTCTCTTCTTATCGAAGAAAAACTCATTTGGAGGGAGTTATTCTACCCTTATAGGCCTCAACTCTTCATTGAAGATCCATCCTACATCAATATTTCCCTGAGTCAACTGTAAGGGAGTAACTGATGTGATAGGTTCTTTGATCTGCTTTGTTGGTTTTCCTGGAGTAGTAACCGGACTCTGCTTCTTTGGCCGGTCGGGAGTCTTTATCTCAGTTTTCGAACTCTTAGTTTTCTCTCCCTCGTCATGGTGTTTTTATTGATCCAGATTCGCATCCTTAGAGCCTTCGGCATCTCTTTGTTTCACCTCTACCATAATCGAACTCTCACCTCGCAACACTACGGGAAGACAATTGCGTCGATGTTCTTGGAACTTGAGAACATCGGCTCTTTCCTCGGGTGCCAAGGTTTGTATCCGAGCTAGAATCTCAGCATAGGACCTTGCGCCTCGGAAAATGTCATCCGAGGGTGAATTCTCGTGCTCAAATCTCTTGAGCCCGCAAATGGCCAAATGATTGCTCATGACTCTTTGCAGATCGTGCTTCTTGTATTCAATGAGGACCAAATTTAGGTCTTCTAGGGCTGCTTCCTCATCTTTGGCATGCCCAAACTCTAATAAAGAATAAGAATTTAAATGAATAGGAAAAGGTGGCCATACCTTCTTTGAGTATCCCTTAAGCTCCTTGCTTATACCATCAATTATTGTTTTCCTAGCAACCTCACGACAAGCCAGCTTGTCGAGAATGAACAATGGCAATGCATGCGGGGGAATAGAAGCCCCGAAAACTCTAAGATATGAAAATTCAGCTTCTACATATCAGTCAACTATGCTACTCAGATTTTTCACTATATTGTTCGAGATCCTGGGTGGCAGGTGACTAAAAATAGTGACATGCAGAGGCACCGTCACCCAGTTGAATATTTTGTATACAAAATTTTCCGCTTTGTTTTCCCATAATTTTGAATGATAGACATGTATGGGCTCGTCTTCTGCTGGATTCCAACTCCAGCTCATTAAGGAAAATGGTGTTAAAAAACAAATGGCATCCATAATGTGTGCAGACACAAAAAATGCAACAACTTCTCTGCTTTCTTTCTGTGCCCGATACTCTGTGACCCGACTGGTCAGGTTGTCAGACAACATATTCACCTAGTCGAATGAAAAACCTTCAGCGACTCGAAACATTAGAGGTACCCATGGAAGAAATAAATGTGAGGTGTCCTCTCTCCCATATAATCTGCATGTCATCATGGCTACATACTTGTACTGTGGTTCTAAAGAAGCTATTGAATATTCACCATGACTGTTTGCCCTGAACTTCGCAGAGCGTGAAACCCAATGTTTTATTAAGGTAGACATGGTTTTATCATAATGCACACATTCCTTCTGTTTGAATTCGTCTAAGAGTTCAGTGCCATATGTAAAGTTGGACGAAGTGGGAAACTTATACATGGCTTGCAGATGTTCAAACCTAAAAGTCCCGATGGTGACCTTTTGCTCATTCATGATGGTTCTGGTTGGTATGTCCACATGGTCTAATGCCCATTGGAACATATCATAATATGGTAGTAGTCGTGGACTGGCTGCTACTTTGTGCATTCCATATTGTATGACGATCTTATACTTGGTGGTTATATCATCTTTTTCATTATTGCTGAAATCATCTAAATAATCCACCAATTCAGCCTGCAGAATATTGGAAATGAAAGACCAGTTCGGGATAGAGTCGACACTTCAAGGTGAAGTATCAGCAATGTTGTCCGAGCCTTGTCTTGAAACCTCAACACTGGCTTTGGATGCTTTTCACGGGGCCATGACGGGAGATTCTTCTTTAGCTCTTCTGCGATAGAAATACGTATACATACAAAAGTCAAATCACTGAGAAAATGTGCTCTGGGTACTATAGAAATGAATTTGTTATAATGCATAACAACTCTTATATATATTCGAAAACTCGATACCTTTCAGAACAGGTTTGTCAAATTATATTTTAGAAATAAATTTAGCCGTAAAAATACGATCCTTATTCATCGATTTTCCCTATTTCCTCATTAATGTCATAAATTTTGGCGGTTTGAAATGTCAGCTAGCATATGGAAGGAATGAGGCTACCTCGTAAATCCTTCAAGAATCAAAACATGGGATATGTATTGATTTAGCTTAATTAATCTGGTTTTACCAACGTTAATTAATCTTTCTCCACTCGATGTATCGGGAATTTTGCTTTAACCTTTTGAACCTCTAACCCCCGAAATCGCGATGATTGATTTTGATTAATAAAAGAGTAATTATGATTAGGATCTTAATTAATTTCATAATTATTTTATATTCGTCGTATCGCAACTTGGAGCTTTGAAGGTAAGTTTCCGGGAAGTTTGCATGCCGAGCTGTGAAACCACGAGATCACGATAATACGACTTAATTAAAAGGGAAGATAAACTTGGATTATGTGATTAATTATTTATGATCATACCCTCATCATGATTTTGCAAGTCGGGGCTTAGACAACAAAACATTTTAAAAAGGAAACACCGAGTGGCGAATTGCCGACAGAACGTTACCATGGTTTAGCTTTTACTTTTAACCTTGACACAGGTTACTAAAATAAGGACTTTGTGTTCTCGGCGATCGGGGCTACGACAATAAAATTTTCGGTTTGGCGAATGCCGAGGTGCAAAAACCTGATGACGTTTAATCATGGTTTAGGAAAACTTTACTCCTGTTACTGCCCTAGGTAAAAAATTAAAAATATTTCGCCATGTCGTTGCTCGGGACGTGTGAACTACATGATTTATAGCATCTGACCTACGAGATCCCGAGGTAGAACAAAAGAGGAAACATTTTTACGAAAGGTAGGACTTGCCTTGAGAGTACAATAATCATCATTGTTTGCATGATAAGGCTTCGGAGATTTTGAAACCACAGACAGAAAATACGAAAACCGCCTTTCGATTTCGAGGATTAAAAATGAAATTTTAAACGGGCTAGAAAAACATAGGCGGCTCCAACAGGACATATAGTTGATTATTTGGCACACACATGAGGTGTATGGTATGCTTAAGTTGGTACATCTTGATGAGTCATAGTTTTATTTGTTGATACAAGATTGATACATGCTTTGTACATTGTTATATGCACTTGCTAGTAGTATTTTTGACACATGGTTTGTGGATGATATGGCATATATGACTTGGTATACTTTTAGAAACACATATTGATATTGATACATCTTATTGATTTTTGTGAGTAGTCTTGGTTGATGAAACTCTTGGTGATAGTGTGCATATGGTTGAGAGTTGTTTTGGTGATTGATCTTGGTGAGTAGATCTGATTTGGTTAATGAGGTTGATGTGACAGGTTATTTGTAGAGCTTGTTGAGGCATGTTGTTGTGAGAGGTTGTTGTGATAGGTTATTTGTACAAGTTTGGTCCATGGTTGATGTAATTGTTCATGGTACAGGTTGAGGTATATGTTGATGCATGGTACATGTTGTTGGTATATGTTGTGACATATTGTTGGTACAGATTGATAGTAACAAAGTGACAATGGAAATTGGTGATTCAGTGACATTGAATGGTTGTCTAAATTTGGAATTTATATTTCAAGGTGATAGGATGGAGCAAGGAAAGGGGGTTGTAGCCTCCTTTAGGTTGTTGCTAGAGAATCAAGGAGTTGAGATTCCTGCGTGGTGAAGCCCGGTAACTAGGTGGTTGTAGCCACCTTCCAGTTCGAGACAACGAACTCGATGGGTTGTAGCCTCCTTCTAGATGGATCCAGAGAACTTAGAGAGTTGTAGCTTCCTTTAGGTTGGATCTTGAGAAACTGGAGAGTTAGATCCTCCTTCCAGTTGGAGCTGAAGAATTGGAAGTTGGTGCTTCCTTGAACACAATTATTTGACATATAAGAAAAGAATTTTGTGGTTTTCTCCTGCATTGGTTTTCCACATAAATATTGTTGTACTATGTATTTTGTGGATGTGTTTATTCTTTTTTAGTATGCATTGACTAATGCCAATTTTTATGATACAGTAATATATTAATGTTCAACATAGATCGATATCCATATAGGGGTAGGTTTTTTGCATCCTTAACCCTCAATTGTGGTAGGTTTTTGAACCTTCTATAATATTATCGAAATTACTCATGTGGATAGCCTCATATGCATGAGTAATGGAGGATAATGTATCATCCTCTCATGCCATGGTGTTCAACTTGCGGGAGGCATAACATTTGGATACGAACTTTGATTGACACAAAGTATGTACCATTAGAAAGGTATCCAAGCGTAGAGAACATAAAATGGGATGGGCACATGTTACAAACATCAAAACCAAAAAAAAATGTTGTTTAAATCCTCAAAATGGATCTGGAAGGTTCCAAACTCTAACTTTCCAAACTAGGACCTATCACTAAACTTACCCTATAGGATACGTCCTCTAATTTTTTCCATTGTGATAGAAACTAGATAGATTCAAAAAATAATATAATGATCCAATACAGATCACTATGTAAAGAGAGGGAATCATGAATTCCTTGAATAGATATAGGAAGGTTTGGAGATTCTCCTTGGAAGGTCACTTAAGAGTCATTGACTCAAATTCCACTTTATTTTGTTTTCTACCAATATAACTTTAGAATGGCATTTCCTTTTGATAAATTAAGTTGGAAACTAGAGTGTATTAAATATTAAATTTAATATGGAGGATGATGTTTTAGACAAAACAAAAGTTTTATGAAAATCTTAGGTCTTCTCAGCATATTAAAACTAGGAATCTCCTTTAGTCCATCACTTTGCTCAAGTTTTCTATGTTTTTCCTCATCTGATTCAAGATCACTTTATTCTTTTGGCCTTTCATTCATATAGCCTCACTGGTGTTTTTCTAGGTATTCTAATGCCTTGAATAAGGACTTGGATAATTGTTCATCTAAAGACATACCCTACTCTTGTTGGACTACATCTAGCAACTTATTTAACTATTTGATTTCTCATGTTATATTTTTCAAATATTCATCTTTCTGCTTTATTTGTATCAAAAGTAGAATTTATTTATCTTGACTAAATATGGTGTTTTTCTTCATGCTTTTATGGGTGTGTTGCATACAATTCAGTAGGGGAGTAGTAACCAGGGGAATTTTCGATAGAAGGTGAAGAGGATGTAGATTCCTTTTGATTAAGGATATTAAGAAAAGTATTTTATTCTTCCATTAGATCATTATGAATTACATAATTCCAAATTGTAATTAATGTAAGTTGTTGATATATTTTTTCTATGCACTAAGCAAGGAATGGTTTTCTTGAAGATGAGAAAATGCATAAGTGAAATCGTTAGAGAGTGTCAAAATCCCAATCTTATGGATCTGACAGAATATCATAGTTATAGAAATAGTATGGATGAGAAGTAGAAGCAATTTCTATGTCAGAAGTAGAGTCATCAGAAGAAAATTCATTGGGAGAAGGAAACATGTTTTTCTATTGTTAGAATATTGAGACATATGAATAAACATACAACAATATTAAAAAAAAAAACCTTACTAGTCTATCCTCCTATCCATTCAACAAAATATAATCATAATAAGAAAGAGACATGATAAAAAGGATACTACACCATATAAATGTGGTAAAACCCAAAAATGGGGTAACATTCATGAGAAGGGATTGTATTAATTCTTCAAAAATGTCAAATCTTCCACTTGAGAGCACCTCCAAAAATAATGTACCCTTTACAAAGATAATTATTTTCCATTAATTTATTTCTCATGGGTATGTCTTACCTCTCTTATATACCAAAGGATATGGTGGAATTACAACCCAATAATACATGTCGGATAAATGTTGTTTTACATATTGATATAATAAATGATAACAAGAGTGTTTTACTCTATGATGAATGCGGGATAACCCTTTTAAATAATATTAAAACTTCTTTTGACATAACCCTAGACACTATTACCTTCCATTGTAACACATTCAAAAATTTCCCATTAATGATGACCAAAGAGAAGGAAGATGAAAGCCAATATTGAAGAAATGAAAGACAAGATTGAAGAGAATAAGAAAAAGGTGGGAAATGATGTTGCATGAATACACAGGACAAATCCCTAGAAGCAAGAGCAAGAGGCTTGCACCTCAGAAATTGAAAAGCATCCTCTTTAAGAAAAGGAGAAACTTTCAGGCATGTATGATAGAGAAGACCGAAGATAAGAAAAACATAACGAAAGATTAGAAGAAAGGAGACATGAAGAAATAAGAGAAGAAAGGAGAGAGGAAAGGATAAATGAAGAAATACATGAATAAAGATGAGAACAAAGGTATAGAAACCTAAGAAGTGTAAGAGACTCCATCCTTGAGGAGAACAACATGAGATCCATGTTCTTCCCAAAGGTACTTTGAAGACATTTTCCAGAGTTGGAACGATTGATGCTAAAACACCTATTGAATTATTTTTGGATGTTTGCTTTTTCCATCTTATTAAACATGATGATTTGATGGTAAGGTTATTTCTTCAAACTTTTTTGTCCAATATTATGAATGGTATACATCATTTCCCACAAGATCAATCGATTCATTTGATTATCTTGAAACGATGTTCTTAAAAGAAAATTCTCCTCAAGTCACTTAGCATACTCTTCTTACCAACTTCACCCAAATATTTTTGAAGAAAAGTAAGAGGATAAGAGATTTCAATTTCATATTCAATAAAAAATTGAATAATATCTTTGAATAAGAGAGGCATAATGATGCATTAATACTTGGTTTCTACAAAAATTCCATCTCGTCCAATGTATAGTTCGCTATTAAAGCTTCTCAAATAGAGACTTTATATGAAGCAATGATCAAATCCACATATATGGAGGAAATAATGATTGAAACAACCACTAACCCCAACATTATCCTTGCAAGAGTGAAAAGGCATATGGATATTTTGAATATCGTTGATCAAGGATCATCTATTTCAAGGAATAATGAAGAGAAAAATCCATGTCCTGGTGAAAATCAAGCAGTCAATGGAGGATTATTTAAAGAAACTATCCTGAATGTGAAATGGATCTCATTGCAGCTTAAGAGATGAGGAAAATAATGGAGATTACACAGATGAAAATAACCACCAAAAAAATGCAAAATGAAATAACAAGAATAAGAAGGAATGATAATCACATCCCTAATCCGAGGATGTTGGTTCTAGAGAAAAGAAGAAACCCTTCCCAAGAACAAATAACGAGGTTTGAAAATGTTGACAACCAACAAAGATAGAGCATTCCCACACCACCAACTCCAAATACAATAATACTTTGTCAACCATACAATAATCAAATGATAGAACTAGAAAATGATTGTATGCCAAAAGAAAATTTTGAATGTATACAGACGAATGGATGTGAGACGTCCATTTACATATTTGAAGAACATGAAAATGATCCTATTTCACAATAAAACATTGTCCAAACACGATACTTGTAAATAACTCCAAGAATAAAAATAATTATGAAAAATAAAAAGAAAAATACAATGAGAAATATAAGGAGAAAGAGAGTCATCCCCAAGGAGTAGGAAAGTCAATGACAGAGTGTGTTGTTAAGGCGCTATGTGATGTTAAAGTCACTGGTTAGAAACCTACGGTGACAAAAAATCCATCCATGTTAAGGGTTGGTGTGGCTCAAGACGGGTGCAATCCTTGAGTGATTTTGATAACTTAGATGCCCCCGAGTCGCGGTTTCTTAGCCACAGGTTAGTCCCACATGTGATGGAAAAACTAACAAACAAAAAAAAAATATAAAGAGAAAGAGAGTGATAAAAGTAAAACATGGAACAAAAAGTTTAAAAAGAAACAAAAAACTCACAACCTCCTTCAAATGATATACAATTCTCTTGACGATCTAAGCAAGTTAAGAATTAATCTACCTTTTACAAAAATAGTAAAAATTCCTCAACAAAGCGAAAATATCCTAAAACTATTGGATGAGTCAGCTAGGAGAATTGGAGCAGTTATTTCAAAATGAAAGTACATTCAGAATACATCAGTAGTGAAATTAATAGGCAATTCTCAACATTTCTACATTTCAATATAGAATCATGACATTGTGCTCTGCAAATTTTTGGTAGATTATGTTGTGACAAACAACATCATGCCTTTGGTGGTAATGGAGGAACTTGGCATGAGATGTACCAAGTAATATTAAACATGTGAGGGAATCTATGCAATTGATTTCAATAAGGTACCAACCTGTGGGTAAATTAAGGATTTTTATGCCTGGATTACCGACACTCCCCATATCATAACATTTTTCACTATTGTGGTGGTGGACCTTCCTCCAACATACGTATTTTTCCTTGGAAGAGACTAGTCTTCCATGATTGGTGGATATATAATGAATAATGGAAGTTATATGATGTTTCCTAACAAATATGGAGTGATGATCAAGGTTCCTCACGAACCCAGGAGACCATTTTCTTTCAAAAAGAAGGATAACAAACTTATGGAAGATTATATAGATGCTAGTATTGGGAATTAACCCATCATGTATATGGAGAAAATTGAGGACATAAATAGGGAAGATAATTACTTTACCATTTATTGGAGAATATCGTTTGATGGAGCGTGTTCTAGTTCAAGGAATGGAGTTAGGATTGTACTCAAAACCCCAAAGAAAGTAGTATACCCACATGAAATCATACTTGATTTCCCTTGTTCAAATAATGAAGCAATGTATGAATCCCTCATTCAAGGGATGATTTTGTTGCTGGAAAGTAAGATTGAATATTTGATTGTAACCAAGGACTCAGAGTTGGTAATAAACCAGATCACTTAGAAGTATAATATTAAAAAGGAAAGCCTCAATTTATATTTAAAAAGAGTGAAGGAATTAATGGAGGCCTTTATTTCCTTCAATATATCTTTTATTTCAAGGGATAAAAATAAAAAGGAAGATTCTTTAGCATTGGAAACTTCATTGTCAAATCCATATGACATCAAAAGTGACACATCTTTTCAAGTGAAAATATTCTTTCGACCCTCAGTGCCAGACAACCAAGATTATCTCCAACTGTTTGAGAATGATGAAGACTTAAAATATTTTTTGGCAAATGAAAATGATGTTGAAGATAATAATATTGCTCATGTTCCAAATAATTGTGTCCAATATGAATCCCTTTCGACAAGACATGATCATACAAGAAGTCTCAAGGAAGAATTATCAGTTCGGAAAGTACAAGAAATGAAGAAAGTCAATATTGGAACTAATATTTATCCGAAGTAAGTAAATTTGGGAGTTGATTGTACATGTGAAGAACTTGATCAACATATGATGCTTTTCAAAGAATATTTTGAACTTTTTTCTTGGAGTTATGATGACCTGAAATCCAATGATAAATCAATATTTAAACATATTATTCAATTAAGAGAAGGAGCAAATCCCTTTAAGTAGAAAATAAAAAAAATGAATTGCAAGTTGAAACAATTGGTGAAGATCAAGTTGGAGAAATTTAAGAAAGCTAGAATAATATATCCCCTCAGATATTCTGACTGGCTCTCAAACTCAGTGCTTGTAAGGAAAAGGACCAGACAAATTAGGATGTGTGTGGATTTTAGAGATATCAATAAAGAAAGTGTAAAATACAATTATCTTCTGCATAACATTGAATTCCTCCTTCCACAAGTTAATAGGTATACGTGTATTCCCATGTTATATGGATTTTCTGGAGACAATCAAGTTTTAGATGCAGAGGAAGAAATGCCTAATATGTAACAACCCAAATTGATTAATTTTTTCATAGTTTTTAATTTAAATTTAATTAATTATTAAAATGCATTAATGAGTCTTTTATTATTTTATTGTTAAAAGGTGGGTGAAGTGATTAATGGGGGGATAAGGTTGTTGGGAATTAAAGAGGGGGACTTGATAGAGGAGGATAAGAGAGGAGGGGAGGACTTGGAAGGGGATCTCATTTTTTTTTTTTTTGGTTTGAGAATTTCTGAAAGATGGGGGAGAAGGAGGAGGAGGAAATTGGAAGAATTGTTTTGGGGAACTCTCACATGGCACTATTGTTGCTAGGATTTTTCGGCTCAGGGGCCAGGGAACCACAAGGATTCCTGGATATAGGAAGATGGAGAGGTTGTTCCTAGTTGGCTGGGAGGTTAATATTCAGTTTGGACAAGAACTAGACGTGATCAAACAGAAAAGGGACTAGATAACTAGGATCAAACAAAAAAGGGACTAGATAACCAACCTGACGGTGGAGGCATGTATTATAATGTTGTTTTCATTATATGGTTTTTCTTATCATTAATATGATGCTATGTTGTTGTTATTATGCTATTGTTGTTGTTCTCATTATGTTGTTATCCTCAATATCCTATTGTTATTTATTGAAAAAAAAATGAGAAACTTTTATTTATTGTGAGTTCTGAAAAATAACTAGGCTCTACATATGGTATCAGAGCCCAGTTTCAAAGATGAAACTTGGGCTTAACTACCCACAATGAGATTTTGGTTTTTTGCCAATTTGGGTTGTTACAATAGTAAAGAAAAAGGAAATTATGTTTAGTTTTACTACCACCTAACCCCAATCCATAGGCCTTTGAATTCTAAGACCATATTTAGAAAACAACACAGTTAAGTCATATTTACTAAAGGAACCCAATGGAATTGTATTTTAGACAAACAAAAGACAAAATGCTCAATAGCTACGAAAAAATGTGTAAGCTTCTTGGATGTACTAATTGATCAAAAAAAAAAAAATTCCCAAATTTACCAAAATCTAGCAAAGAGCATGGTGGGGATTGAGGGAGATAAGATGTTATACGGTTAACAAAGAAATTCATTAACTCAAAAAAAAATATCTGAAAAGAGAGCTTTCTGGAAATATATTTGGCTTGACATAAACCAAGATCTAACAAGGAACAATATGCTCAGCATGCATATTTCTATTGATTAGCTCAGGTGAGAATTCATCTCTATGTCGGTCTTACAATCTTGAGCCTTTTGCGAAGCCCAGTCTGAAGCCACCTTAAAGACTTTATCCCTTGGATTCTAAACCAAATATCGAGCATCTTGTTTCGAACCCGTGACTTGAATGACAATTTTTGGCAGCGTGAAACAACGATTCCCATCCTTAAGTAGCTTGTAGTTTCTTTTTTTTCTTCTTTTCTCTTTTGATAACTTCTATGGCACTCATTAATTCTTCTCGGAAGTCAAATTTTGCCTCTTCAATTTATTCTTCATATGATTCTTCATATTCTTCTTTAGAGTATTCTTTATCAGAGTCTTCTACTTCCATGAATAGAACTCTCCCTGTTTCACTATCACTGACTTCATCTTCATCTGATGATGAGATGTCTTCTTTGGTGCAAAAGTTTTTCTTAAAAACTTTCTTTGTAGTTCTTTTACC
>JZKD02S1960859.1:245906-280448 GCA_000966675.3 Picea glauca
CATGACGCATCATCATCAAGGTTAAGTGGTTCATCATCATAAAAATCCAGATCACTTGCGAGCAAGTGTCCTCAAAGAATAAGTTTTGTCAGTGCGCCAGAGCAGGATGTTACACATTTGAATGTGGAAGATAATCAGGCTCCACAACCAACAATTATTTCATGAAAAGACAGGAAGAAACAACATTGAAAAAGGTCAAATCTGACGAATTGATTAAATTCCTCAAGGATAATACCTTGTCAGGTTTTGATGTTCTAGAGAAATTTATTCCAGAGAATGGCTCAATTTTCATTGGATCAAAGTTCACAAATTTTTGCAGAGAATATGGTATTTTGATGGGACAATCATCGAATTATTATCCATAGGGAAATGACCTTACTAATTCTAAAAATAAGACATTGATTCAAATCCTGAAGAAGACAATTGATCGAAATCAGAAAAATTAGTACTTGAAGCTCACAAACAATTTATGGGAAAGTAGAATGATTCCAAAGGATAGCACTAGGATGTCTCCTTACACGTTGGTTTATGGAAAGGAAGTGAAGATGCCATTTGGCCTTGAATTGAATTATTTGAATTATGCATTCAACCTAGAAGACATTGAATATACTACCCATTTGAAGAATATATTGAATCAACTATTGATATTAGAAGAAGAAACAAGTGAGGATTTGAAGAAAATATCACAAAGGAAACCTAATGTTAAAACATATTTCGACCAAAGTCCAATAATCAATAATTTTCAAACGGGAAAATTGGTTTTTGTTTGGAGGAAAGAGAAAGAGAAGCCTTAAATGCATATATATTTTGAATCACTCTAGATTGGACCTTACCTCGTTGAGAAAATTATTGGTTTCAACTCATATTTGTCGATATATATGAAAGGAAATATGTTGATGGTGTATATATATGAGAAACAATTGAAACGTTTCCTTGCTTGAGATTCTCTTTGTTCTTTGTACATAGGTTTTATTTTTATTTTGTACATCCTCACTATTTGGACTCCATTTCCCAAAGGATAAAAAATCTGGTTGTAATATTATGGATTTTTTACAATCTGCAGGGGGTTATCATCCCATTGTTGGAGCGAGTTGTTGAACCCTTATTTTTATTTCCCATCCCTCATTTTTTCCATCTTATTTATAAAAATTTTTTCCCATCTATACATTTTCTTCACCAGATATCTCATACATCATTTTCCTTTCTTGATTTTATTGAACTTACCATACTTAGTCGTTTTTTTTTTTCCATATTCATGGGTTTGAAAAATTGCAGAATCGTGGATGTGTTTTATGTTTCCTTTTATTCTAAGATCAATATTATCCAACACTTAGTTTATTTTCTCTATAGCGGACACGAGGAATTGAATTTGGTTCCTTTTTATCTCTCACAAGCCATCTGATAAACCTCAACACTTAACCATTTCACAACCCCTTCATTTACTATGAACTCTTGGACTTGCAGACTCACAAACACATAGACTTCCATTTTCATTCCCAACTCTCACTCTGACTCTCCACCATGATGTATCTCATTCTTTCAAATTTCTTGAGTCACATATAATGTTATTCATATAGACTTAGCTGCTAAATTCATTTATGAAAAGGTCGTTAATTAATTATGTTTATATCAAGACAGTTCACATTTAGTTCAAGTTAATGCTTTCATCGAAAAAAATGAAAAATTAAGGGTAAATTTACAATGTTAATTAGTATTACAAATAAGTTTACCAACTTTATGAAGACAACCATGAGAAAATAATATTTCTGTGGGGATACCTTGAGCCTATTCGCTAGAGAATACCAAAAAAACCATTGGTCTAGATCATATTGGTGCTATTCAAAACTGTTAGATAAAGAAAATAATAAAGTTTGTACATCAAGGATATATATTGTTTATTTCATCATAGAGGTTTTTTAATGAAAATATATCATCACTTGGTGCATCGTTAAACTTTTCCAAAACAGAATACCCGTACCATTGTAAAGTGAATCCCATGTTTCACAGGCCGAACCTAGTCTATAAAGGGGAGGAAGCCTGGAATTTTTTTATAATAAAAAATAATGGAATATAACTTCTACAAGAATATATACAAGATCCTTCCTCAATGTCAAAAGACCTATCGAGGATTCAAGTAAGTTTTTTAAAATACCCATATAAAGAAATTTCTTGGTTATTCACTCAAATTATTAGGAATGATTCTACAATAAATATTTTCCAATTGGCATTGTATATATTGCATTTCACTTTTCACGAGAATACAATATTTGGCTGGGAAAGTATTATCTCAAATGAAGTTACTACACAACTAATAAATTTCAATACTCAGAAGAAATTTTATATTCCATCTTATTTGGTGTTCACCATCACTTATTGTCATGTTTTTAAGGGATTAAGGATTGTTAAAAGGGTAAAATCAAAGGTGGACTGTGTTGTTATACAACATTTTGTCTCAACAAGTGATACTTCCTATTCTCTGACATCTAAATCATATAAATTTGGAAGAAAATTGAGGGAAAATTTTCTTGGGAAGGATCAACTCTACAAAAATCCATAAATTATAGAATTGTTGCTTGTTTCTTTCTAGCAAGGTGCGATAACTTTACATGTGACACTCTGTATCAATATAAGGTGCAACAATGTAACTTTTTTCTGAGGTTTAAGGGTGTGACAACCTTTGTATGTAGGAAAAAAAAAGAAATTATTGAATCTTATAAAAGAGAAACTTCGATGATGAGTTATTTTCTGATTGGTTTGGATCTCATCTGTCTCCCCTAATTTATTGAGATCCTAACCTCCTCATGGATTCCTCTCCAATATATAAATAGTGACATCTTCTAAAGGGAAAGGATAATAAGGGAGGAGTAATGAAATAATGGTGAAATGAGAATAGCTCATTGTTTGTAATTGAGAGTTTATGAACTTCATTTTTGGTCATAAGAGATTTTGGCTAAAGTGTTCAAGAGATGGTGATGGAATTAATGGAGGTTACTTGGGTATTTGAACATTTTAATGATGGAAGAATTTTTTCAATGCCAAGGCTTGCTTGTAAAATTCTTCTTGATTTATGAATATAAATATACATTTTCCTTTCCTAATAAAGGTTGTCAATGGTTTTTATTTATATTTATCCTTAGCTATTTACATATATTCATTGAAACATATGTATGTTTCTTACTTTAACTGGTTTTTTTTTATCCTTTTACATGTCTTTCTTTCTACAAAGCATTGGATCAACCTTGGATCTACATTCAATAAGGACAAATGTTAGTTAAAAATCTATGAGTTTTCTATCCTATTGAATTTCATTTCACTTCAAGGAAAGGAGTGTGTTATGTCTTTTTTCGTTCTAGTTTCAGATTCTTGAACTAAGGAGATTTGTTCATGTCCACATTTAAAAATTTATCCAAAACAAAATTGGTGACCATACTAGGGATTAATTCATAAATGCGGACATAAACAAATATCTCTAGTTCAATAATCTAAAACTAGAACAAAATAAGACATAATAAACTCCTTTATTTAGATTCAAATGAAATTCAAAAAGATAGAAAACTCATACTTTTTTAACTGACGTTTGTCCTTATTCATTGAAGCTCCAATCTTGATCCAATGATTTTTAGAAACAGAGACCTGTAAAAGGATCAAGCAGAAATGGTGAAAGTAACAAACATACATATGTTTCAATCAATCTATGTAAATAAACAAGGAGAAATATGTATTAATGGAAGCAATATCTCTCGAATATGACATCTTTTACCTTTTGCATCAAAGTTTGGAAATCCACTTGTGTCTTGTCAATCATGACCTTTTTGCAAGCTTTTTCCCTACGATCTTTTATTTTGAGTCAATGCTTCAAGAATATTTTCATGTCAATGTTTGGGAGAAGTTCAACCGAATAGATTTCTATTGCGTCGACCAAACTTTGCAGTCTTTTAAAGCTCATATCTTGTTTTCCATCCCTAAGTCAATCCTAAAATTACTCTTTTCTTTTACTATGAATCTTGAACCTATTTTGTGTCATGGATGGGGGATACATCAAGGCCTTCATACAATGAATCACTTCCTATCATTGCAAAATCATTATCTAGGAAGATGATTTAGAAGCTATTTGGTACCTTAGAGCCTCCATGCCTCAATGGAATGTATCCTTGATTTTGACAGGGAGTTTACATCATTGACCTATAATCAAAAGATTTTGTTGGATGTTCAACTTCAACTTATTAATTAAAATTTGAATGGATTCACTAGATTACCTTGGAGGTAATTGAAATTAATGGTGATTTCCCTCACACTTGTTAACGATATACAAAAATGACTCATAGTCAAGTGGTTTATACCATGTTTAATGCCAAGAAATTTATTCACATGGTTAGGGCTATATTTCAGAATTGAGGATGAGATGAATACCCTAGGGAAATTTCTTTGAATATTTGTTATGCCATGCTACGATGGAAAGTACTAGAGCAATTCTATCACATAAATCGACATTGTATTTTTCCATGGCTATGTTATTATTATAATCCATATATCCATGTTGTATATTCCCATTGCTATGAATCCATCAAAATCATGGTGATATGGATCCAAATTTTATTTCTGGTGGCCATATCATTAGTAAATGCAATCATGGATCTCCAATGTATTTGTCAACAAACATTTTTAGAGTCATTTGTATTTTGAGTATGGGAATTCCTATCTCAGTGATGATATAATACTATATTGCAATTTCCTTCCTTGTTATGTAAGGAGATACATTGCACCTACCTCTTTCCTCACATCGATGAAGTTTCATATTTACTGAAAAATATTGTTTATGATCAGCAAAAACTTCCAGTATATTACTATAAAATATCTCCCAACCCACCATTAGTCATTTAACAAGTCAATTAGGTTCCAACCTCGGGTATTCTGCTTGATCAAGTGGTCAATTTGGTTTCATACTCAGTTGAACTAGTTTATAAAGTGGTCAATATGATTTTGTCATTGGTAAATCCCACTCTTGCATTGAAGAGTGAAACCAAAGTGATCGATCTAATCCCATCATCAGTCGATCCCACTCTTCCATTGAAGAGTAAAAACAAAATTATCTATCTGATCCCATCATTGGTCAATCCCACTCTTCCATTGAAGAGTGAAACCAAAGTGGTCGATCTGGTCCCTTGATCAATCGATCCCACTCCTCCTTCGAATATTGTTGAAGTATCTCATTTCTTTCTTGTTACTATAGATTCCTCTGAACAAAGGGGGAATTCCACCCATTCCAATGAAACCTCCTCCAAGAAATATGATTACCATTGATTGGATTGCTCTAAATTAACATGATCTTAATTCTCACACTCCTTTCCAAATCATTATCCAGGTTTGTTGTAGGAATATTCCTAACACTATAATAGATGAAGGATATTATCTTATCATCCTATCCTCAAATTCTTGACAATATCTTGGTTCACCTCAGCTTGTGGCGATGACTCAGAATCAGTTGGCCTTTAAAATAAGGGTTAGTCAACCTTTAGGGATCCTTCCTCAGTTTCATGTTGCTTTTGTGTTGGGGGGAGGGGGGTGTTGGTCTATATTGATGTGATTGTAGTCCAAAAACCCTTTGATATTAATTTTCTCTTCGGTTGAGACTATGTTTACTCCATGATAGCTATTGTGTCCTAACTCTTTCGAGTGATGTGTTTCCTTCAAAATGGAAACATAGTGACCATAGACCAAATTTAATTCATTGTCCCTCATATGGCCAACCATATGAATTCCCTGAATTGTTCTTACATTCCAGTTTCATCCACCCCACCATAGCTCAATTATGTGGCAACTTGTCCCATGCATTCAACTCCAAATGAGAAGGAAACTCTCCCTTATTCTGAATTAGATCCAATAGTTAACATGGTGATCTCTTCAATAGGGATTTTAGAGCCTAATCTCACAACTCCTATCACCACCCTTGACATGTATCCATTCCAGAGTGTTTTTCTTCCATATAGAGAAGATATCTTGAAATCCATGATCAAGGTTTTCCCCTTGACATCTATTCCTTCCAGAGCATTCTCCTCTTAGAATTTGTGATCAATATGATAGTCATGATCATAGTTCCATTTTTGTATCGAGCTTGTTACAAAATTAAATAGATGATCATGATAATGGTTCTTTTCCTGTGTCAAGATCATTAAAAAATGAAACAGTTTCCTCACCCGTTGAGTCATGTATTTCATAAGAACTCCTAATTGAACCTTCCTTTCATCTGAATATGACAATTGATCCTCTTTCTTCCTTGGGTGAACGTTTTCCTATTAGTATCCAACAGTCTAATTTGGTACAAAAACTAGAAATAACATAAGAGTTGGAATATGAAGTGAAGCTTGGGGCAGAATGTCTCTAGCTTTTGGTTATCATGCTAAAATTAAGTCACTAGATTCTCAAGCTAAGGGAAAAGTACCAACTATTTTTCATACTCCCTAAACATGAAAAGGTTGTTGAGTGAACTTTCTTCCTTCACACTCATAAAATGATTTAAAATGTCATGATTAATTATGAAAAAGGTATGCTCTAGGAATACACCAATATTTGCTAGAAGAGTTTTCCCTTGAATTGTTTTATACTTTTTTAGGTATGGGAGACTAGATTTACAAAAAAAACCCTTTTCAAAGTTTTCTTTAACTTTTTTTCAAACTCTCTAAATATGAAAAACCATGAATTTTACTTTCTATGGACATGCAAAACTTACATTGGAAGAGCCATATGGGAATAAACCATTCCTTCCTATGGTTCGTTAAAAATACTCTGAGGGACTTATCTGAATGACGATCTTATACAATGAGCATTTGTTATCCTTCTGAAGTTCATTAAAAACTAAAGAGGTAATCACCAAGCTTGGTAGGGAGAAATTGGGAAGCGTATTTGTATTGAATTTGTATCAGTGGGAACAATCGCTCTTGAACATGAAATATTTTACCTTTTGCATCAAAGTTGGGAAATCCACTTGTCTTTTATCAATCATGCCATTTTTTCAATCTTTTTCCCTATGATATTCTATTTTGAGTAAATGCTGCCAACACCTTTTTCATGTCAATGTTTGAGAGAAGGTCAACCGAGTATCCTTCTATTGCATCAACCGAGATTTACAGTCTTTTAAACCTCATATCTCATTAGCCATTGTTGATTCAGTCCTAAAATTACTCTGTTCTTTTACTATGAATATTGTACCTGTATGTTGTTCAAGGGGGATACATCAAGGCCCTCCTACGACGAATCACTTCCTATAGATGCCATATAATGATTGAGGAAGATGATTTAGAAGCTATTTAGTACCTTGGAACTTGCATGCCTCAATGATAGGTATCCTCTCTTTTGACAGGGGGTTTACATCATTGACCTCTAATCAAAAGATTCCATCAGATGTTCGACTTCAAATCGTTAATTCACATTCAAGGGGATGTACTAGAGTACCTTGGGGATCATTGAAATTAACAGTGATTTACCTTGTACTTGTTAATGGTAGACATCAATGATCATTAATAAAGTGGTTTCTACCATGTTTGACGTCAATACATTTTTTAACATGGTTAGGATCGTACTTCAGAATCGAGGACGAGATGAAGACCCTAGAGAACTTCCATTGAATATTTATTTCCCCAGGATGCGATGGAAAGTACTGGAGTAATGGTGTCACATAGATCCACATTGTAGTTGTATGTGGCTATGTTACTATTATAATTCATAGATCCATAGTGTATATTCGTGTGGCTATGAATCTAATAAAATCATGGCAATATGGATTCACATTGTATTTTTGGTGGAAATGTCATTAGTAAATCCAATCATGGATCTGCAATTTATTTGTCAACATCCATTCTTAGATTCATTTGTATTTTGAGTATGGGAATTCCTATATCAGTGATGATATGATACTATACTAGAATTTCCTCGTGTTTTTCGAAGGTCTCCAACCGATGCATTCTTTGTTCCAAATACCCATATGGAAAAGTATTTTGGTTATCATATATTCTAACTTCATACTTTGGGGGGGATTATGTTATACAACATTTTGTCGTAGTAAGCAATAATTCCTATTCTTTGACATATAAATCATAGAACTTTGGAAGAAAATTGAGAGAATTTTTTCTTGGCAAGGATCAACTCTACAAAAATCCCTAAATTACATAGTTGTCTCTTGTTTCTTTCTACCAAGGTGTGACAACTTCATTTGTTGCACTTTGCATCACTGTAAGGTGGGATAATGTTGCTTTTTGCTGAGATTTAAGGGTGTGATGACCTTTGTACGTGGGAAAAATGAAGAAATTCTTTAAGCTTCCAGAAGAGAAACTTCGACGATGAATTGTTTTCGGATTGGTTTGGATCTCATCCATCTCCCCTGATTTAGTGAGATCCTAAGCTCTCATCCTAACATCCTTAGGGATTACTCTCCAATATATAAATGGAGAAATATTCTAAAGGGAAAGGCTAATAAGGGAGGAGTAATGAAATAATGGTGAATTGAGAATAAATCTTGGTTTATAATTGAGATCTTGTGAAATTCATTTTTGGTCCTAAGAGATTTAGGATAAAGTGATCAACAGATGGTAATGGAATTAATGGAGGCTACTTGGGTATTGGAACATTGAACTATTGGAAGGAGTTTTTCAACACCAAGGCTTGGTTGTAAGATGCTTATTTATTTATTAATACAAACTTATACATTTTCCTTTCCTAATAAAGGTTGTCAATGGTTCTTATTGTATATCTCCTTGGATATTTACATAGATTCATTGGAACATATGTATGTTTGTTACTTTCACTGGTTATGTTTGATCCTTTTACATGTCTCTATTTCTAAAAATAATTGGATCAATCTTGTAGCTACAATCAATAAGAAATAACATTAGTTAAAAAGGTAGGCATTTTCTATCCTTTTTCATTTCAATTGAATATAAGGAAAGGAGTGTGTTTTTTCTTGTTTTTTTCTAGTTTTAGATTCCCAAACTAGGGAGAATTGTTTATGTGTGCATTTATGAATTTATCCACAACACTTGTACATACGTGGTGTCAAGCTCCATAGAAGCAAAAGGTTGGTCAAAATTTCTATGCAATATATAATAATTTCATTTCTGAGTTTAAAATGTTATTATTTGGAGAATATACTTCAGGGATCTCATTGGAAGCCTCAAAATTTATTAACGTAAAAGGAGTTCTTGAAAAAATTGATAATTATAATATCATTAGGGATTTTGGTTCTCACAAAAATCTCATATTTCTTCCATATTATGTGTCTAATAAATAATTCAGGGGATGACAAAGATAAAAACCCTCAAGAGAATTTAGAAAATCCCCATAAATTAAAGGTCCAAAGGAAAAGAATTAATTCTTAGCAAAGGGGAGGATAAATGCATGCACTTGATCCTAATATGTTGTTGGATGACATGGATTTGGATGTGGATATCGAGAATATAATATTCCCAAATGAAGAAGAGACTATTGTAGAAAATTTATCGCATATTTATACACTTGTTGTCCAAGATGAGATTTTTTTTTATGAAGAAACTTTTTCTGTTCAGAATTCCTCGTTTGATAAATATTCTAAGAAATTAATTTTTGAGAGGACCTAAAAGAGTAAAAGAGGGAGAATGTGGTCTACCATTGATACTCAAAACATGTTAACATCAATTTTTTCTTCCATTCACAAGGTCACATGGGATGCATTGGAATTTTCAATCACTAATATGGAGGACGAAAATGCTCGACTAAAGTAAAGAATCAAGTAATTGGAAGAAAATATCATGCCTCTGCCCATTTTGGCTACCCCAATTTCCATTATTTGTCTTGATAAGAGTTTTCAAGAAACCCTAGGATCCATTTCAAGAGTTAAAGGAATTTCAAATTTGATTATTTCCACTCGACATTTTGTTGAAGAAAATATAAAGAAAATGATATCATTTATTTTAGAGCTATGGGATATGGAAAAATTTATTTCCTCTATTGGCCTAAGAGTGTAGATCACCAAGGAATATCTGGGTGTAGATCTGAAAAATGACGAAGGTTTTTTTGTTTATGGAATTGCAATGTTTCTATAAAATGTCTTAGCAACAATGGACCAGATGAGAAAACAAGAAGATATACCCTACCAGAGCTGTATAAAACAATTAAAGGCCCATTGGATTGAAATAATCAATGTTTGAAAGGGATTGTTAATACAATTATATGGTGTGTCGCGAAAGAGAATGAAATGATATCCAAATATTAATGGCTTGGATATTGTTGGAACCACCTTTGAAGTCTCAGACCCTAAATTCATTTAAAATTCAATGCTTATGACTCAAAAACAATTTTAGGAACAAATTGAAGGACTGAAGAAAGTATTAGTTGAAAAGTTCAACACCATGGTTGAGTTCACACAAGATGATATCGATGGTTTGATTGTCAAGTATACCAATAAAAATGAAGAGATTGAAGATACTTTGCAACATATTTCTATTTACTATAGAGAAGTTGAGTATGACTTGTTTAATATTAAAGTGAAATAATAAGTGATCGTTGCCCTATTAAGGAACCATATTAAAAAATGGTTAAAAATCTATATTTCCAAGATTTTTGAAATATCAGCAAAAGCAATTACAATAGACCCTCTAACTTCCACAATCAAGAGTACAAAAGACACAGCAAAAAAAAATTAAAAGAGAGAGATTACATCATAGTAAGTCTACGTTGATATGATGGTTATTCCCTTATCAATTTTTCATCTAGTTATTCGTATTCTTTAACCAGAAAAGTATAACCAAATCCTGATAAACTTTGTCTTTTTCTTCTTTCCATATTTTGTTGTTGTATATCTGCCCATGCTACTCTTTGTACTTCATAATTTCTTATACATGTTTTCTTTATGGTATGTGGGAGCCCCCATCCCAGTCCATTGGACAAGCACCTAAATTTCATGCATTGTAATAAACATTATTATTTTTTAGAAATCCGAGAGAAATAATTCAGGATCTATTTTGACTGTATTTTATAGCTCTCAGTTTTGAGTACAAAGTATTTGAAATTGATCTATCGTAATATTATTTTGAGATCTATAAGTAATACTCTTTAAAATTTCTCTTATGCAAATGGACCATCTTGTTTTATTTTGAATGTTATCAAAATCTTTGTTTATGCTATGATGGATGTGAGGACATTTTTCATTTTCTATAATGTGTGACATTTGAGATTCTTTGTCCACTTCTCAATAATTCGCTTTTATAAATATTCTTTTACTTTTCATCATTTTTATTTTTATTGAATTTAAATATTGGACTATATTATATGATATGGTCCAATATTATTCTTCATTTGAAATTATGAAGAGTATTATAAGCCAAAGAGGAGTACCACCTCTTTAAAAACATAGGATGATTCATATCCTTGTGATATTGTCATTTTGGTCTAGACGGATTCAAGCATCAACAAGTCTTTTAGCTAATATTTTAGTGATAATTTTGTGAACTACATTTCATAAACAAATAGGCAACAACTTATCTACTGAATTTTATTCCCTTTATTTTGGAATCAAGGTCAGGAAGGTGGCATTGAAGGCCTATAGAATAGATATGGAGGGTCTAGACTCTTCAACAAATTCCTGAAGTTCTTTGCCAATAATGTTCCAACATGATTGTTAGATGTCTTGTATGAAAAAATCTAGGCCTGAATCCTTCCCCTTTGGAAAATATTTGACAACCTATTCAACCTCCTCCATGGTCACACTTTTCATAAGACTATGGTTGTTGGCCAGAGAGACCAATTTTTGGACCACCCTGTTGATATCATTTGTGGTCACCCTCCTATCCAATTCTGGTTCCAAAAGTATTTTTCTATACTAACTTATCAATTTATTTTCAATATCCTCATACCTTTCTAGAGTATCCCCTCCTTCAACCTGTAGGGAATATATCCTATTTTGGTTCCTTCTCTTGAGTAGGGAGTGGTGGAAAAATTTAGTAGTATTGTCCCCCTCTTGCGTCCATTGGATTTGGGATTTCTGGTGGAAAAAAATATCCTCTTGATTGTCTCAATAATTAAGATCTAGGAAAATCTTGGTCTCCTTACTCTGGAGCTCTAGGGAGTGTCCTTCCTAGATTGTTTGATCCTGAATTCTCTCCATATTTTCTTTAAGTTTTACTTTTTCATCTTGGATGTTCCCGAAAACATCTTTGTTCCATTTCTTGAGGAAAATTTTGATTTCCTTCAATGTTTGCTGAAATTGATATATCTTTGTCTGATGAATATATTGGTACTCTAACCACCATTATGTGATTCTCTACATAAATTTTGGGTGTCTAGTCTAGAATTTTTCGAATCTGAATGTCTTAGGGAGAGGCGTTATATAGTTTTCCAATATAAGAGAAATGGGCCATTGATTTTATCCATAAAAGTGTTGAATGCCCACAGAGATGTCATACCTTAATTGGTAAAAGGATTCCAAAAGAATAAATCTATCCAAACATTTTGATATATTAGTTTTCCCTCCTCTCCTATTACTCGAACAATATCATCCGTCTGATGGAAGGATATAAATAAGACAGAGTTGATCTACTAATTCCTTGAAATATTGATTTTCTATATCTAACCAACATAAGCCCCCTTTCTTGTCTTCTAGTGATGTTATTCGGTTGAAGCCACCCCCTAAGATCCATTGTTATTACTTCAATATATTCCCTAGGTTTTAAATCTTTCTTAGGAAGTCACTTTTAGTTTAGGGAATAAGGGGGCCATAAGCATTGGACACATGGCCTTGCTCATTAATTTCTTATATGAGATTGTTAATTATTCTATTGGATTGTGACACCAAGTTCACTTTAACATTAATTGGGCTAAATAGGAGGGATAGCTCCCCTGAGGCCCCTTCAGCTTCGATGCATATCATTTCACATTGTTTCCAGATTATCTTTTCTATTTGTTTCATATTGTTTTTATCCCACTTAGTTTCTTGCAACATTACTATACCTTGTTTTTCTTGATCTATTTGTTTCCCTAGAAGTTTTGTTTTTGATACAACATTCAATTCCCTTATATTCCATGAAAATATACTCATAATTAACATTTGGTTTGGGGTGAGAAGTACCTTTCTAGTAGTCCCTCAACCTTAGTTCCCTTCTTATTTTTCTTCTCCCGTAGTGTTTTTAGGGTCTTCATTGGACTCGACTTAATTCCCAAGTTTACTCAGGTTAAGGCCAGATTTTATTGCGTCAATCACTTTCTCTTTCCTTTGAGTAAGTCTCATTAAATATTTCATAGCTATCACAACTGCATATTATTAATACTTACATCCCCTTGGATGGATATTAGATCCTTGATATCAAATTCAATTTCTTAAAGCTCTAATAAATAGGTGGTATACTCCTTCTTTGTCTCTTCTTGAGAATATTTGTTTTCCTCCATATCTTGCATATTGATTTTTTTGGGTGCCATCGATGGGATTACTATGCTCTGATCCATGCGAGATAATTTTTGGATCTCTTATTTCTTCAATTATGTTACTTTCTCTACCTCCTTTCCTTTTTCTATTTCTAGATACTCACCCTCAATGTTTTCCTGTTTGTAATCTTCCGAGACTAAGATCAAGAAATCATTCAAGTCCTTCCTTGAGGTTTCACCTATGTTATATTTCCCTTTTCAGCTGAATTTTATTTTTTTGGGGATCTTAATGAGATTTTTTGTTGTCCTAGTCTTCTTTACCTTTATTAGCTTCCAGTGTTTCATTTTGTGGGTAGTCCCTGAATAGTTGTTCGTGTTCATGGAAATTTATTCATATAAATGGAATGTTCTCATAATTTGTGGTATGTACCCATTCGTAATACTTGAAGGAAATGAGGATTGATTCTGGTAGGCCTCCTGCCACATTCATATACAAATAGATTCTTGCGTAATAATTATACCTTACCATCTTTGTGATCTTTGACGAACTCCTCGTTACAACAACAACTCTTTGGTAGGTGATTTTTTTTTTTTTTTTTGGTTTAAGGGTGTGCGCGCGTGTAAAAGGGAAACAAACATACTTGAATCAACATCGCCACCCGACAACTAACAAGACACAACCACGATGACCACAACAAAAAGACATACGACGCACAACCAGTAACTGCAAGCATTAAACGACCATTGACATAAGGTGCACAACAAGCAACTAGAAGTAGAAAACGACACAAGGTGTTATGTACAGTACAGTCACAGATGGAAGAATCCATAGTAGTAGAGTTTACTATTTATGCACATAAAAGTAGGGCGTTTAATCTTAGTCCTCTACTCTGGAGAGAGAGAAGGTCAGATAGGGTCATGGCCAACTGCTTAGGCAAAAAATAGTAATCTTTGTCAGGTGTGTCGCAAGAGTGGAAACCCTGCCTTTAAAGGGCCCGAGACACTTGATACGACACTGGATTCTTTACACAAAAAAATCACACACACAAACATATATACTAAGGCTACATGGAAGTGTCTATATCCAGCCCGACACAAGCAGACCAAGCAATAGAATGATCTCATCCAAGTACAACAACAACTAAAGACAACCACTAACTCTATGGACGCACAAGTCCGAAGGACTCCGACAATGAAAAATCAATGTTAAGACAAGGTATTTCCTACCACTCAAAGGCATTTTATATTGGCCCAATGCTCCATTTGAACTCCATTAGATGACGAGTTACCAAGCCAGTCTTAAATAATGTCCATTAATTAATTTCAAATCCATGTTACTGTATCAAATGAATTTACCATAACATCACCATAACATACCCATATCATCGCCTTCTCCATCACCTCATCATTGCAATTAAAATAATGACGACCTTACCTTTATATTAATAACAAAAAAACTACCAAAAACCTAACCATAATTAACCATGTACTCATTTTATAAAAAGAAAAGGATTGTAATTTTAAACCAAGAATGGCTTTCCTTAAAAGACATTGTAAATAAATAAAATCGATGTTTAACCTAATAATTTAAGATCAAGTGAAATGCAATGAAGTTACCACCAATTTACCATAATATAAATCAGCATTACATTTATTTTACCTTGACCTTGCCAATGAATTAACAATAAATTTTAAACATCATGTCACCAACACTAACCATTATATTCTTATTTCATTTTGCCATGTCATTCTACCTTTACATATTGCAAGACCATGTAATATAGTGACAATACGGTCTCCCATTCCTATCCTACTGATGTTATTATTAATAATAAAATTTCCATCGCTGTACCAAGACAACCGTAACCTTACAGCATATGGCCACAACAATGAAACTAAATGGTATTTAAAATTCATTCTAAGTTATATAAAATGAACATTTCATTTAACTATTAGACTAAAAATAAGTCACTTCATCTAATCTTAAAGTGCTTATAATATAAAAAAAAGGGGCAAAGAACTAGCTAGCAAGAAGATTTCCTTTCTATCAAATTTTCTTTTTAAATTAAAAGATGAGCTTCCTTCTAAATTCTAAAAGCACACTCCTTGAACTCATATGAAGAAATATCGTATAGCATTAACCTATTGTTTAGAAAACTGAAGGTGTAGATTCCTTGAAAACATAACCACTCGCTTGTTAGTGCCGTGTTACTGACTAATTAATTTAAGGTTTTCAGAATATAATAGATACACTAGTTCCAATGTAAGATATTGTCGTGTTTATTATAACCAGAAAGCTGTTAAGAGGTTGGCAGACAGAGGTTAACTTTACACTCGATATAAAACACTATTATAATCATAACACTCCTCACTTGCTATTGATTTATCCCTGTTTAGCACATGGTAAAACAGAAAGCCAGGTAAAACAAAATTTGCAGCACAAGGTAAAACGAAATTGCATGCCAGGTGAAACAAAATTGCCAGGTAAAACAAAATTGCATGCTAGGTAAACGAAATTTCCAGGTAAAATGAAATTGCATGCCATGTAAAATGAAATTGCTAGGTAAAGCGAAATTGCTAGGTAAAACGAAATGCTAGGTAAAATGAAATTGCAGCACACGGTAAAACGAAACTGCATGCCAGGTAAAACGAAATTGCTAGGTAAAATGAAATTGCATGCTAGGTAAACTAAATTGCTAGGTAAAACAAAATTGCCAGGTAAAACGAAATTGCATGCCAGGTAAACGAAATTGCAGGTAAAACGAAATTGCATGCCATGTAAAACGAAATTGCCAGGCAAAGCGAATTTACCAGGTAAAACAAAATTCCAGGTAAAACGAAATTGCATGCCAAGTAAAACGAAATGCCAGTATGATGTTACAAGAATAGAAAGGAAATATACTCAATGAATTTATAGCTACATTGTAAACGAAATGCCCAAACGATTTCCATCACCGCGAATCCCAATCATAGTTCTGAATCCAGAAATAACAGTGGTAATGATTTGCAGAGGAGAAGAGACAAATTATACATCACAGTCAAGGCTGGCTAACACAAAATAAAAAAAAATAAGCACGACATTTACGAGGATTGATGCAGAAAGGGGCCGAGGGAGATCACTGTTTTGTTTTCTCCCTTTTTTTTTCTCTAGTGAACAAAAAAAAGAACTTGTTTATAGAGGCATTTAACATCAGCAACCAATTTTGTTATGAGAGGGTTTTGTACAGCTATTATTTGCAATCTATTCCCCAAATACCCATAAAGTATAAATCTGTACAAGGATTCCCACCATACTTATCATGAGAGAATTTTTATTTAATAATAAAAGAGCAATTGCAGCAGCGACGCTTATAATCGTTGAGTGGAAAAGTACGATAGCCAGTAAATCCAATCGCAAACCATAATTTGATACCAGGACATACTATAATTCATCCTATTATACCAATTGAAAAAAACAACCATACCGTTGCCTCAACGTTGTCCTCGTGTGTCGTCCATGCTCCGTGCCCCTCCCCTTGCTGACCATAGAGACCTCACCGGTACCTCCCAGCCAAAGGCTAGGGGTACTCTGCTTCCCCGTTACCACCCCGAGCCGCAAAGGGGCCACACAAGATCCAGAAGATAAGTCTAGCTTCTCAACTTGCCTCGCAAGGCTGAGCTACCACTCCAATCCGAGCTGAGAAAATCCCAACTCCTCACAAGCAATCAGTCAAATCACAATCCGACAGTGTAACATTACGCTAACCATTCATCCCCTTCTTCCTCATATTCCCCTTCTTTTATAGAAATTTGAGACCCACCTACTTTCCCTAAATCACTATTAATTTAAGTTTTAATGACAATCCTCTAAAAATTCTCTGCCATCCAAGTGTCACCCATCCCCCACGTTTCTCTAAAATTATTTTCTTTAAAAAAAATTAAAAGACTCATTTCCCTCACCCACCTACAGTCACTCCTAAAATTACTCCTAGGTGTTCCTAGATCCCCTTACATGCTTTTAATAACTTTCCCTAAAATGAAGTTGCTAAATTTAGTTCATTTATGAAAGTTCTTTATTGTTGATTCCTTTTTTCTTTTTAGCCCATGTCCCCTACTTTCCTTTATTATGTTTCATTTATTACTAGTTTCCCTATTTCTATTATTTATTCCTTTTCTTTTTTTCTTTTTTTTTTACCAAAAAGATAAATGTGCTAATTAATCTTTCCATTTTATTTTTAAATTCATAACTTTTATACTCCCACACTTTAAATAATTTTATTTCTTATTTATCATTTAAATAAAACTATTACTTATGAGGTCTTTAGTTTACATCTTTTATTTCATTTTAAAAAGAGTCATTTTCTTTAAGGTTAAATGAAATTTTATCCTAGAGAATTTTTTTTTTTTTTTTTTTTTTTTTTACTTATGTTTAGTTTTTGAATTGGTTTTTTATTGTTTAGGGGAGTCATTTTAAGAATTTCTGAAGGCGTTAATTTCTTAGGGCCATCTTGGTTTGTTTCATCATCATCATCAATTTGACGTGCCCTTCAGGATGCACTACGTGCTCCAAGGGTGCCACTCGCCTTGCTTGTTTCTGTTGTGCGACGTGCCCTTCAGGATGCACCACGTGCTCCAAGGGTGCCACTCGCCGACTTGACTGATTGGTATACATCTATAACCCCTGGAGTCAAAACTCCACTAGGTGAACTTGTGGGAGACTAAGGGCTCTAAGGAATAAGGCCCCCGCCTTATTGCGTGCCATTTAGAATCATCATGAGCAACTGTCGCAGTCTGCCCTCACGGCATTGTGGATCCTCTTGAACTAGGTGAGAGTGCTAGTAGGTTGTGGTAGGGATGCTATCCACACCTCTCCCTCAACATTTCTGGAATCATGTGTGGCCCCTTTACTCCATATGCGAGTCTGGTCGGCAAGCTATCATCAGCCTGCATCATCAACCATCATGTCAGAACATGTCAACAAAATATCATCAAATCAATAAAAATATCACGGTAAATAAATCATCCTAAATAGCACACTCCCTGATTCAATCCGGATTCCAAGGGGTTCCACCGATGCCTCTGCATCCTCAAGGTCCAAAACCCTGCACACTCAATAAAACTGAGTCAATAGAACCTGTCTAAATAAAGTAGTCAAAACATCATGTCGTCTATCATAACGCATCATAATCAAGTATAAATGTATTAACATCAGAAAAGTCCAGATCACTTGCGAGCAAGTGTCCTCAAATAATAAGTTTTCTTAGTGCACCAGAGCGGGATGTTACATACACCCCCTCTTGGTCTAAACTTTGTCATGAAGTTTCTCATTATAAATGTTGAATAAAAGTACCACAGTATCATAAGTACCACAATATCATAAGTATATATATCAAACAAAAAGGGAAATTGTTGGCGCATATCATATGCGTCCTCCCAGGTTGCCAAGTGCATACTATAACTATCCCACTGGACCTTGACCTGATCTACCATTCAACATTGTAACTGTCGAACGCGATGATCCAAGATGCAGAATGGATCAGCCATGAGTGCTCACTCGTCCGATACCTACAAGGAACTCATGTCAATCGCGTGTGCAGGATCACTAATATAATTTCTCAAAACCAATACATAGAAAACATCATGCATACGCCTCAAAGAATCAGGAAAGGATACTCAATAGGCCACGGACCTCTTCCTCTCCACAATCTCGAAAGGTCCCATGAAACTAGGAGAGAGTTTAGCTCCCTTTCCAAACTTGATCGAACTCTTATGCGGTTTAACCCGCAAGAGGACTCGATCACCAACCTCGTAACTACGGTCGACTCGGTGCGCATCGCCATAACTCTTTTGTCGGTCCTGTGCTTCTTTAATCCTTTGTCTTATGGTTTTCATTTGCTCTTCCATTTCTTGGATCACTTTTGGTCCCACCAGGACCCTATTCTCAATCCGATCCCAACTCAAGGGCATCCGACACGGTCGCCCATAAAGGAACTCAAAAGGCGCCATCTTAATGGTGCTTTGGTAACTGTTGTTATAAGCAAACTCTACTAGAGGCAATAATTCCTCCCAATGTTTTTGTTGGTCCATCACATACATGCGCAACATGTCTTCCAAGGTTTGGTTCGTACGTTATGTCTGTCCATCCGTCTCAGGGTGATATGCAGTACTAAAGTTAAGTTGATTTCCCAAGGCCTCTTAGAAACTTGTCCAAAATTGTGTAGTAAACATCGATCCTCGATCGGATATAATCCTCTTAGGCATGCCATGTAGCCTCAGAATCTCACTGATGAAAACTCTCGCTATGTAAGGTGCCTGATACGTCGTACACACAGAAATAATGTGAGCAATCTTCATCAGAGTGTCTACTACTACAAAAATCGAGTTGTGTCTCCTTGTCGTCAGTGGGGTTGAAGCAAACCTGTCGGGTGTCTATGCTCATCCTTTACCTGCTGACACTCTAGAAATCTAGCCACAAAGTTGACTATGTCGGCCTTCATTCCCTTCCATAAGAATAAGGGTTTAAGGTCTGCCCTCATCTTCGTGACTCCTGGGTGAGCCATGTAAACTGCTCGATGAGCCTCGCTCAGATCAACATCCTAAACTCGTGGTTTGGCAGTACATAAATCCGACCTCTAAACCTCAATAACCCATCGCTATCAAAAGAGAATCCCTCATATCGTGGTACCGTCATTGTGTTTTGTCTGAAAAAAACCTCGAATTCTTTGTACCAGTCATCGTCATGCTGTAAAGTGAGAATCATCTCACGTAGATTCGTTTGAAGAGGCTACACTGAAAAGATGTGTGGCCTCTGACTTAAAGCATCTGCCACTCGGTTCATTGTTCCCTTTATGTAAGTAATCTCGAAGTCGTACTCGCTAAGCAATTCAGACCAACGCCATTGTCACGCGTTCAGGTCCGTTTGCGTAAAAATGTGTTGTAGTCCACAATGATCAATCTTTAATTCAAATTTTCATCCAACAAGGTAATGTCTCCAAACCTTCCAGCCATATAAAATGGATAATAACTCCAAATCATGTGTCGCGTAGTTCTCCTCATGCCTTCTTAGTTTCCTGGAAATGTAAGCAATCACTAGTCTGTCTTGCATCAAGACTTTGCCTAAACCTTCCTTGGATGCGTCAGTGCATACCAAGAAGTCTGCATCCATGTCAGGGACCTTTAGTATCGATGTTGTTGTCAACAACTCTTTAAGCCTCTGAAATGATTCCGCGCATTTCTTAGTCCAAAAAAACATTTGGTTTTTCTTCTCCAATTCCGTAATCGGCCTTGCTATCTTTGAAAATCCCTCGAGAAACCATCGATAGTATCCTTCTAAACCCATAAAACTACGCACTTCTGTGACATTCGTTGGCGCAGGCCATTCCATAATATCTTCAACCTTTGTTGGATCCACGACGATGCCATCGCCGGAGATGAAATTCCCTAAGTAGTGAATCCTTGGTTGATAAAAAGAGCATTTGGACAACTTGCCATACAGTTTGTGCTCTCATAGACACTGTAGTACCAAGCACAAGTGCTCATCATGCTCCTCCATCGTCCAAGAGTAGAAAAATATTGTCAATGAATACTTGGACGAACTTGTCCAAGTACTCGTGGAACACCCCATTCATCAAACTCATAAATACCCCTGGGGCATTTGTCACTCCAAATAGTAAAATAGTAAACTCGTAATGTCCAAATCTTGTCTTAAAGGTGGTCTTAGGGACATCATCCTCCTTGATCTGTAACTGATGATACCCTGATCACAAATCGATCTTGGAGAACACCGTCGCACCTTTCATTTGATCGAACATATCATCAATTCTTGGTAAGGGATACTTATCCTTGATTGTAGCATTGTTCAGTTGATGGTAGTCAATGCAAAGCCTCCACGATCCATCCTTCTTCCGAATGAATATAACCGGTTCACCCCATGGTGACACACTAGGGCGTATCAGTCCCAAGTCCAACAACACCTTCAGTTTCATTTTCAGCTCTTGCAACTCTGGGGTCGACGTCCTATAAGGTGTTATCGCTATCGGTTTAGTCCCCAGTTTTAGGTCTATGGTAAAATCCAATTCTCTTTTTGGCGGCATCCCAGGTCTATGGGTCAACATCCAACCATTGACATAAGGTGCACAACAAGCAATTGGAAGCATAAAACGACACAAGGTGTTATGTACAGTATAGTCACATATGGAAGAATCCATAGTAGTAGAGTTTACTATTTCTACACAAAAAAGTAGGGCATTTAATCTTAGTCCTTTGCTCCGGAGAGAGATAATTTCAGATAGGCTCCTGGCCGACTGCTCAGGCAGAAACTAGTAATCTCTCTCAGGTGTGTCACAAGAGCGGAAACCCTGCCTTTAAAGGGCACGAGACTCTTGATACGGCACTGGATTCTTTACACAGAAAAATCACACACATAGACATATATACTAAGGCTACATGGAGGTGTATATATCCCGCACGACACAAGCAGACCAAGCAATAGAATGATCTCATCCAAGTACAACAACAACTAAAGACAACCACTAACTCTATGGATGCACAAGTCCGAAGGGATCCGACAATGACCAATCAATGTTAAGACAAGGTATTTCCTACGACTCAAAAGGCATTTGATATTGGCCCAATACTCCATTTTAACTCCATTAGATGACGAGTTACCAACCCAGTCTTAAATAATGTCCATTAATTAATTTCAAATCCCTATTACTGAATCAAATGAATTTACCATAACATCACCATAACATACCCATATCATCGCCTTCTCCATCACCTCATCATTGCAATTAAAATAATGATGACCTTACCTTAATATTAATAACAACAGAACTACCAAAAACCTAACCATAATTAACCATGTACTCATTTTATAAAAAGAAAAGGATTGTAATTTTAAACCAAGAATGGCTTTCCTTACAAGACATTGTAAATAAATAAAATCGATGTTTAACCTAATTCAAGTGAAATGCAATGAAGTTACCATGAATTTACCATAATATAAATCAGCATTACATTTATTTTACCTTGACCTTGCCAATGAATTAACAATAAATTTTAAACATCATGTCACCAACACTAACCATTATATTCTTATTTCATTTTTCCATGTCATTCTACCTTTACATATTGCAAGACCATGTAATATAGTGACAATATGGTCTCCCATTCCTATCCTACTGATGTTATTATTAATAATAAAATTTCCATCGCTGTACCAAGACAACCGTAACCTTACAGCATATGGCCACAACAATGCAACTAAATGGTATTTAAAATTCATTCTAAGTTATATAAAACAAACATTGCATTTAACTATTAGACTAAAAATAAGTCAATTCATCTAATCTTAAAGTGCTTATAATATAAAAAAAAGGGGCAAAGAACTAGCTAGCAAGAAGATTTACTTTCTATCAAATTTTCTTTTTAAATTAAAAGATGAGCTGCCTTCTAAATTCTAAAAGCACACTCCTTGAACTCGTATGAAGAAATATCATATAGCATTAACCTATTGTTTAGAAAACTGAAGGCATATATTCCTTGAAAACATAACCATTGGCTTGTTAGTGCTGGGTTAGTGACTGATTAATTTAAGGTTTTCAGAATATAATAGATACACTAGTTCCAATGTAAGATATTGTTGTGTTTATTATAACCAGAAAGTTGTTAAGAAGTTGGCAGACAAAGGTTAACATTACACTCGATCTAAAATGTTATTATAATCATAACACTCCTCACTTGCTGTTGATTTATCCCTATTCAGCACACTGTAAAATGGAAAGCCAGGTAAAACAAAATTTGCAGCACAAGGTAAAACAAAATTGCATGCCAGGTGAAACGAAATTGCCAGGTAAAACAAAATTGCATGCCAGGTAAACGAAATTTCCAAGTAAAATGAAATTGCATGCCATGTAAAACGAAATTGCCAGGTAAAGAGAAATTGCCAGGTAAAACGAAATGCCAGGTAAAACGAAATTGCAGCACAAGGTAAAATCAAACTGCATGCCAGGTAAAATGAAATTTTCAGGTAAAACGAAATTGCATGCCAGGTAAACGAAATTTCCAGGTAAAACGAAATTTCCAGGTAAAAAGAAATTGCATGCCAGGTAAACGAAATTGCTAGGTAAAGCGAAATTGCATGCCATGTAAAACGAAATTGCCAAGTAAAGCAAATTTACCAAGTAAAATGAAATGCCAGGTAAAACTAAATTGCATGCCAGGTAAAACAAAATGCCAGTATGGTGTTACAAGAATAGAAAGGCAATATACTCAACGAATTTACAACTACAGTGTAAACGAAATGCCCAAACAATTTCCATCACCGCGAATCCCAATCATAGTTCTGAATCTGGAAATAAGAGTGGTAATGATTTGCAGAGGAGAAGGGACAAGATATACGTCACAGTCAAGGCTGGCTAACACAAAATAAAAAAAATAAGCACGGCATTTACAAGGCTTGACGCAGAAAGGGGCCGAGCGAGATCACTGCTTTGTTTTCTCACATTTTTTTTTCTCTAGTGAACAAAAAAAGGAACTTGTTTACAGAGGCATTTAACATCAGCAACCAATTTCGTTATGAGAGGGTTCTCAACAACTATTATTTGCAATATATTCCCCAAATACCCATAAAGTATAAATCTGTACAAGGATTCCCACCATACTTATCACGAGAGAATTTGTATTTAATAAGAAAAGAGCAATTACAGCAGCTACGCTTATAATTGTCGAGTGGAAAAGTACGACAGCTAGTAAATCCAATTGCAACCCATAATTTGATATCAACACATACTATAATTCATCCTATTCTACCAATTAAAAAAAACAACCATATCGTTGCCTCAACGCTATCCTCGTGTGTCGTCCGCGCTCCGTGTCGCTCCCCTTGCCAACCATAGAGACCTCACCGGTACCTCCCAGCCAAACGCTAGGGGTACTTTGCTTCCCTGTTACCCCCCCCCGAGCCACAAAGGGGCCACACAAGATCCATAAGATAAGTCTAGCTTATCAACTCGCCTCGCAAGGCAGAGCTACCACTCCAATCCGAGTTGAGAAAATCCCAACTCCTCACAAGCAATCAGTCAAATCACAATCCGACAGTGTAACATTACGCTAACCATTCATCCCCTTCTTCCTCATATTCCCCTTCTTTTATACAAATTTGAAACCCACCTACTTTCCCTAAATCACTATTAATTTAAGTTTTAATGACAATCCTCTAAAAATTCTCTGCCATCCAAGTGTCACCCATCCCCCACGTTTCTCTAAAATTATTTTCTTTAAAAAAAATTAAAAGACTCATTTCCCTCACCCACCTAGAGTCGCTCCTAAAATTACTCCTAGGTGTTCCTAGATTCCCTTACATGCTTTTAATAACTTTCCCTAAAATGAAGTTGCTAAATTTAGTTCATTTTAGAAAGTTCTTTATTGCTGATTCCTTTTTTCTTTTTAGCCCATGTCCCCTACTTTCCTTTATTATGTTTCATTTATTACTAGTTTCCCTATTTCTATTATTTATTCCTTTTTTTTTTCATTTTTTTTACCAAAAAGATAAATGTGCTAATTAATCTTTCCATTTTATTTTTAAATTCATAACTTTTATACTCCCACACTTTAAATAATTTTATTTCTTCTTTATCATTTAAATAAAACTATTACTTAGGAGGGCTTTAGTTTACATCTTTTATTTCATTTTAAAAAGAGGCATTTTCTTTAAGGTTAAATGAAATTTTCTCCTAGAGAATTTTATTTATTTATTTATTTTTTTCTTTAACTTAGGTTTAGATTTTGAACTGGGCGATAATTGTTTAGGGGAGTCATTTTAAGAATTTCTGAAGGCGTTAATTTCTTAGGGCCATCTAGGTTTGTTTTATCATCATCATCAATGTGACGTGCCCTTCAGGATGCACTACGTGCTCCAAGGGTGCCACTCGCCTTGTTTGTTTCTGTTGCGCGACGTGCCCTTCAGGATGCACCACATGCTCCAAGGGTGCCACTCGCCGACTTGACTGATTGGTAGACATCTATAACCCCTGGAGTCAACACTCCGCTAGGTGAAATTGTGGGAGACTAAGGGCTCTAAGGAATAAGGCCCCCTCCTTATTGTGTGCCCTTTAGAATCATCATGAGCGACTGTCGCAGTCTGCCCTCACGGCATTGTGGATCCTCTCGAACTAGGTAATCATTAACCTATAGTTCGAGCCATGGTGGGAGTGCTAGTAGGCTGTAGCAGGGCTTCTATCCACACCTCTCCCTCAACCTTTCTGGAATCGTGTGTGGCCCCTTTACTCCATATGTGAGTCTGGTCGGCAAGCTATCGTCAGCCTGGATCATCAACCATCATGTCAGAACATGTCAACAACATATCATCAAATCAATAAAAATATCACGGTAAATAAATCATCCTAAATAGCACACTCCCTGATTCAATCTGGAGTCCAAGGGGTTCCACCGATGCCTCTGCATCCTCAAGGTCCAAAACCCTGCACACTCAATAAAACTAAGTCAATAGAACCTGTCTAAATCAAGTAGTGAAAACATCATGTCATCTATCATAACGCATCATAATCAAGTATAAATGTATTAACATCAGAAATGTCCAGATCACTTGTGAGCAAGTGTCCTCAAATAATAAGTTTTCTTAGGGCACCAGAGCGGGATATTACATACACCCCCTCTTGTTCTAAACTTTTTCTCGAAGTTTCTCAGTATAAATGTCAAATAAAAGTACCACAGTATCATAAGTATCACAATATCATAATTCTATCTATCAAACAAAAAGGGAAACTGTTGGCGCATATCATATGTGTCCCCCCTGGTTGCCGAGTGCGTACTATAATTGTCCCACTGGACCTTGACCTGATCTACCATTCAACGTCGTAACTGTCGAATGCGATGATCCAAGATGTGGACCCGATAATCCATGAGTGCTCACTCATCCGATACCTACAAGGAACTCATGTCAATCACGTGTGCAAGATCACTAATATAATGTCTCAAAACTGATACATAAAAAACATCATGCATACGCCTCAAAGAATCAGGAAAGGCTACTCAATAGGCCACGGGCCCCTTCCTCTCCACAATCTCGAAAGGTCCCATGAACCTAGGAGAGATTTTAGATCCCTTTCCAAACTTGATCGAACTCTTATGCATTTTAACCCGCAAGAGGACTCGATCACCGACCTCGTAACTACGGTCGACTCGGTGCGCATCGGCATAACACTTTTGTCAATCCTGTGCTTCTTTAATCCTTTTTCTTATGGTTTTCATTTGCTCTTCCATTTCTTGGATCGCTTCTGGTCCCACCAGGACCCTATTCTCAAGTCGATCCCAACTCAAGGGCGTCTGACATGGTCGCCCATAAAGGAACTCAAAAGGCGCCATCTTAATGGTGCTCTGGTAACTGTTGTTATAAGCGAACTCTACTAGAGGCAATAATTCCTCCCAACGTTTTTGTTGGTCCATCACGTACATGCACAACATGTCTTCCAAGGTTTGGTTCATACGTTATGTCTGTCCATTCATCTCAGGGTGATATGCAGTACTAAAGTTAAGTTGATTTCCCAAGGCCTCTTAGAAACTTGTCCAAAATTGTCTAGTAAACACCGATCTTCGATCGGATATAATCCTCTTAGGCATGCCATGTAGCCTCACAATCTCACTGATGAAAACTCTCGCTATGTCAGGTGCCTAATACTTCGTACACACAGGAATAAAGTGAGCAATCTTCGTCAGAGTGTCTACTACTACAAAAATCGAGTTGTGTCTCCTTGCCGTCAGTGGCAATCCAACAATAAAATCCACCGAAATAACTTCCCATTTCGATTCTGGAATGGCATGGGGTTGAAGAAAACATGTCGGGCGTCTATGCTCAGCCTTTACCTGCTGACACTCTAGACATCTAGCCACAAAGTTGACTATGTTGGCCTTCATTCCTTCCAGAAGAATAAGGGTTTAAGGTCTGCCCTCATCTTCGTGACTCCTGGGTGAGCCATGTAAACTGCTCGATGAGCCTCGCTCAGGATCAACATCCTAAACTCGTCATTTGGCAGTACATAAATCCGACCTCTAAACCTCAATAACCCATCGCTATCAAAAGAGAATCCCTCATATCATGGTATCGTCATTGTGTTTTGTCTGAAAAAAACCTCGACTTCTTTGTACCAGTCATCGTCATGCTGTAAAGTGAGAATCATCTCATGTAGATTCGTCTGAAGAGACAACACTGAAAAGATGCCTGGCCTCTGACTCAAAGCATCCGCCACTCGGTTCACTGTTCCCTTTATGTAAGTAATCTTGAAGTCTTTAATTCAAATGTGTTGTATTCCACAATGATCAGTCTTTAATTCAAATTTTCATCCAACAAGGTAGTGTCTCCAAACCTTCGAGGCATATACAATGGCTAATAACTCCAAATCATGTGTCGCGTAGTTCTTCTCATGCCTTCTTAGTTTCCTGGAAATGTAAGAAATCACTAGTCCGTCTTGCATCAAGACTCCGCCTAAACCTTCCTTGGATGCGTCAGTGCATACCAAGAAGTCTGCATCCATGTCAGGGACCTTTAGTATCGACATTGTTGTCAACAACTCTTTAAGCCTCTGAAATGATTCCGCGCATTTCTCAGTCCAAACAAAATTTTGGTTTTTCTTTTGCAATTCCGTAATCGGACTTGCTATCTTCGAAAATCCCTCGAGAAACCGTCAATAGTATCCTGCTAAACCCATAAAACTACGCACTTCTATGAAATTCATTGGCGTAGGCCATTCCATAATAGCTTCAACCTTTGTTGGATCCACGGCGATGCCATCGCCGGAGATGAAATTCCCTAAGTAGTGAATCCTTGGTTGATAAAAAGAGCATTTGGACAACTTTCCATACAGTTTGTGCTCTCATAGACACTGTAGTACCAAGCGCAAGTGCTCATCATGCTCCTCCATCATCCAAGAGTAGCAAAATATTGTCAATGAATACTTAGATGAACTTGTCCAAGTACTCACGGAACACCCCATTCATCAAACTCATAAATACCCCTGGGGTGTTTGTCACTCCAAACAGTAAAATAGTAAACTCGTAATGTCCAAATCTTGTCTTAAAGGCAGTCTTAGGGACACCATCCTCCTTGATCTGTAACTGGTGATACCCTGATCACAAATCGATCTTGGAGAACACCGTCGCACCTTTCATTTGATCGAACAGATCATCAATTCTTGGTAAGGGATACTTATCCTTGATTGTAGCATTGTTCAGTTGATGGTAGTCAATGCAAAGCCTCCACGATTCATCCTTCTTCCGAATGAAGATAACTGGTGCACCCCATGGTGACACACTAGGGCATATCAGTCCCAGGTCCAACAACTCCTTCAGTTGCATTTTTAGCTCTTGCAACTCTGGGGTCGACATCCGATAAGGCGTTATCTCTATCGGTTTAGTCCCCAGTTTCAGGTCTATGGTAAACTCCAATTCTCTTTTCGGCGGCATCCCAGGTAGCTCCTCTGGAAACACGTCCGCAAGCTCCTTCACCACCAGGAGGTGTTCTAGACCTTTCGCTACTCCCTTTTCATTTAGCGCAAGGATGTCATAAAGCTTGCACCCCTCGCACATACTCTTTCGTAATTGTAAGGAAGAGATGAACCTTAGGGATACTCCCTGGTTCCATCCTACAATCACACGTCTCTTTCCTTCATCATCTACCAAGCTCAACCGTTTTGCCTTACAGTTGAGTATCGCCTCATGCGATTCCAACCAATCCATACCAATTACGATGTCATAAGATCCTAAGATCGTGATGTACAAGTTGACCCTCGTGACAAACTCTCCCAGGTTAAGGGCACAACCCGTAACCTTTCCTCCAACCTTCTGTTTGGCTCCAGAAGATATCTCTACGAAGCTAAAATCGTCCTATTTGACTCCCTTTACCTTAATCCTTTTTTGCATTGCACCTGAAATGAAACTCTCAGTAGCACCTGGGTCTATCAACATACTAAGGGTCTGGTCAGTGACAGTACCTGTCGTCTCGAGCACAGTCAACTGGTGCTCTACCTGGAGGTTATTCACTGCTGCGTGAATCCAATGGGCCTTGCCCATATCTCCCACTGTAGTGGGTCCGGCTGATCCAGATGCCCTGGTCCTCTCCACAGGACAATCACGCTGGTAGTGTGGCTCCCCACACGTCCAACACCCCTTCTTCGGCCCAGTAGTCCCGGTGCCCGAAGTAGAAGATGACGGCCCACCGGCCTGGAATCCAGGTCTGTTCTACTGAACAAGCCTAAACTACTGCTGCTACAGGCGACACTGTTGTTGATGCTATGGTCCCCGATAAGGTGTCCGTTGCTGAGGTGGCGGTCATCGGGGTGTAGTGAAAGTGGATCCTCTCTGGAAGCCATGATATCCCGACGTATGTCTCGCTGGTGTCTGATGTTGCGGTTTACCAGAGGAACCCTGCCTTGCTGGTCTCGATGGAGTCCTAGTCTGACCCCCACTTATAAGCTCCTCTTCTGCAATGAGGGCCTTTTGGACAATGTTGTACAAGGTTTTAGGCATCAAGATCCTAACCTTTGCATGCAGGCTACTGTTAAGGCCAAACACGAACTGGTTGAACTTGAGCTTCTCAGTGTTAAGGTGTGGATCATACCGGAGCAGCTCCATAAAGTGTGCCTCGTACTCGGGCACCGTATGACCTCCCTGTCGTAAAGCGTTGAACTCATTCAGTTGACACTCAATGAATTCCTCTGAAAGGTACCTCTCTCGAAACCATTCCTCGAATAGCTCCCATGACACGTCTTCAACGTCCATGTTCAGCTATGGCAGGAGCATCTTCCACAATAGAAGAGCGCTCCCCCTTAGTTGAAAGACCGCCATGTGGTCCTTCATGTTGGAGGTATAATCGTGAAGTGCAAAGCACATCACCATATTCTACAACCATGCCTCGGTGGCTGCGCCATCCGGGGCACCAAAGAACTCGGGAAATTTTACCTTCTCGTGTTCACGGTGAATGCTACCAGTAATGACCGGTGCACGCAGTGGAACCTCAGCAGGTGTCGGTGCCCTGTCCTCATCTCTGTCCAATCGACTGATCAATGCCTCATACATGCGCTGAAAAGACCTCATCATCCCAACAACATTGCCAACCGCTATCTGCTCCTGTTCGAGAACCTGCTCACCTCCCTAGGGGTTAGACCCCTCAGGCGTGGATGCTACTAGAGGCGCCATGCCTCCTCCTCTATCACCCTGTCGTCTTCCTCCGCGACGTCCTCTAAGCATGCTTACCTGCACACACATAATCAACTCAATCAGCAATAGGATAATCAAATATAATCATGTCAGAGAAAGTCGTAGTGAATCCCAAGTAGCGGGTCGAACCCGCTCTGATACCATATGTGACGAACTCCTCGTTACGACAACAACTCTTTGGCAGGTGAAATATTTTTTTTTTTTTTTGGTTTAAGTGTGTGCGCGCATNGGTGAAATATTTTTTTTTTTTTTTTGGTTTAAGTGTGTGCGCGCATGTAAAAAGGAAACATACATACTTGACTCAACGTCGCCACCCGACAACTAACAAGACACAACCACGATGACCACAACAAGAAGACATACAATGCACAACAAGTAACTGCAAGCATTAAACGACCATTGACATAAGGTGCACAACAAGCAACTGGAAGCAGAAAACGACACAAGGTGTTATGTACAGTGTAGTCACAGATGGAAGAATCCATAGTAGTAGAGTTTACTATTTCTGCACAGAAAAGCAGGGCGTTTAATCTTAGTCCTTTGCTCCAGAGAGAGAGAAGTTCAGATAGGCTCTTGGATGACTGCTCAGGAAGAAACTAGTAATCTCTCTCAAGTGTGTCACAAGAGTGGAAACCTTGCCTTTAAAGGGCCCGAGAATCTTGATACGTCACTGGATTCTTTACACAGAAAAATCACACACACAGACATATATACTAAGGCTACATGGAGGTGTATATATCCCGCACGACACAAGCAAACCAAGCAATAGAATGATCTCATCCAAGTACAACAACAACTAAAGACAACCACTAACTCTATGGATGCGCAAGTCTGAAGGACTCCGACAATGACCAATCAATGTTAAGACAAGGTATTTCCTACGACTCAAAAGGCATTTGATATTGGCCCAATACTCCATTTGAACTCCATTGGATGACGAGTTACCAACCCAGTCTTAAATAATGTCCATTAATTAATTTCAAATCCCTGTTACTGAATCTAATGAATTTACCATAACATCACCATAACATACCCATATCATCGCCTTCTCCATCACCTCATCATTGCAATTAAAATAATGACGACCTTACCTTTATATTAATAACAATAGAACTACCAAAAACCTAACCATAATTAACCATGTACTCATTTTATAAAAAGAAAAGGATTGTAATTTTAAACCAATAATGGCTTTCCTTACAAGACATTGTAAATAAATAAAATCGATGTTTAACCTAATTCAAGTGAAATGCAATGAAGTTACCAGGAATTTACCATAATACATATCAGCATTACATTTATTTTACCTTGACCTTGCCAATGAATTAACAATAACTTTTAGGCATCATGTCACCAACACTAACCATTATATTCTTATTTCATTTTGCCATGTCATTCTACCTTTACATATTGCAAGACCATGTAATATAGTGACAATATGGTCTCCCATTCCTACCCTACTGATGTTATTAATAATAATAAAATTTCCATCACTGTACCAAGACAACCGTAACCTTATAGCATATGGCCACAACAATGCAACTAAATGGTATTTAAAATTCATTCTAAGTTATATAAAACAAACATTGCATTTAACTATTAGACTAAAAATAAGTCAATTCATCTAATCTTAAAGTGCTTATAATATAAAAAAAAGGGGCAAAGAACTAGCTAGCAAGAAGATTTACTTTCTATCAAATTTTCTTTTTAAATTAAAAGATGAGCTGCCTTCTAAATTCTAAAAGCACACTCCTTGAACTCGTATGAAGAAATATCATATAGCATTAACCTATTGTTTAGAAAACGGAAGGCGTATATTCCTTGAAAACATAACCACTGGCTTGTTAGTGTTGGGTTAGTGACTGATTAATTTAAGGTTTTCAGAATATAATAGATACACTAGTTCCAAAGTAAGATATTGTTGTGTTTATTATAACCAGAAAGTTGTTAAGAGGTTGGCAGACAAAGGTTAACATTACACTCGATCTAAAACGCTATTATAATCATAACACTCCTCACTTGCTGCTGATTTATCCCTGTTCAGCACACTGTAAAACGGAAAGCCAGGTAAAACGAAATTTGCAGCACAAGGTAAAACAAAATTGCATGCCAGGTGAAATGAAATTGCCAGGTAAAACAAAATTGCATGCCAGGTAAACGAAATTTCCAGGTAAAATGAAATTGCATGCCATGTAAAACGAAATTGCCAGGTAAAGAAAAATTGCCAGGTAAAACGAAATGCCAGGTAAAACGAAATTGCAGTACAAGGTAAAATGAAACTGCATGCCAGGTAAAATGAAATTTTTAGGTAAAACGAAATTGCATGCCAGGTAAACGAAATTGCCAGGTAAAACAAAATTTCCAGGTAAAACGAAATTGCATGCCAGGTAAACGAAATTGCTAGGTAAAGCGAAATTGCATGCCATGTAAAACGAAATTGCCAAGTAAAGCAAATTTACCAAGTAAAATGAAATGCCACGTAAAACGAAATTGCATGCCAGGTAAAACAAAATGCCAGTACGGTGTTACAAGAATAGAAAGGAAATATACTCAACGAATTTATAGCTACAGTGTAAACGAAATGCCCAAACGATTTCCATCACCACGAATCCCAATCATAGTTCTGAATCCAGAAATAAAAGTGGTAATGATTTGCAGAGGAGAAGGGACAAGATATACGTCACATTCAATGCTGGCTAACACAAAATAAAAAAAATAAGCACGACATTTACAAGGCTTGATGCAGAAAGGGGCCGAGCGAGATCACTGTTTTGTTTTCTCACTTTTTTTTTTATCTAGTGAACAAAAAAAAGAACTTCTTTACAGAGGCATTTAACATCAGCAACCAGTTTCGTTATGAGAGGGTTCTCAATAGCTATTATTTGCAATCTATTCCCAAAATACCCATAAAGCATAAATCTGTACAAGGATTCCCACCATACTTATCACGAGAGAATTTTTATTTAATAAGAAAAGAGCAATTGCGGCAGCTACGCTTATAATTGTCGAGTGGAAAAGTACGACAGCTAGTAAATCCAATCACAACCCATATTTTGATATCAACACATACTATAATTCATCCTATTCTACCAATTAAAAAAAACAACCATACCGTTGCCTCAACGCTATCCTCGTGTGTCGTTTGTGCTCCGTGCCGCTCCCCTTGCCAACCGTAGAGACCTCACCGGTACCTCCCAGCCAAACACTAGGGGTACTCTGCTTCCCCCTTAGCCCCCCAAGCCACAAAGGGGCCACACAAGATCCAGAAGATAAGTCTAGCTTCTCAACTCGCCTCGCAAGGCTGAGCTACCACTCCAATCCGAGCTGAGAAAATCCCAACTCCTCACACGCAATCAGTCAAAACACAATCCGGTAGTGTAACGTTAAGCTAACCGTTCATCCCCTTCTTCCTCATCTTCCCCTTCTTTTATAGAAATTTGAGACCCACCTACTTTCCCTAAATCACTATTAATTTACGTTTTAATGACAATCCTCTAAAAATTCTTCGTCGTCCAAGTGTCACCCATCCCCCACATTTCTCTAAAATTATTTTCTTTAAAAAAAATTAAAAGACTCATTTCCCTCACCCACCTAGAGTCACTCCTAAAATTACTCCTAGGTGTTCCTAGATCCCCTTACATGCTTTTAATAACTTTCCCTGAAATGAAGTTGCTAAATTTAGTTCTTTTTAGAAAGTTCTTTATTGTTGATTCCTTTTTTTTTTTTACCCCATTTCCCCTACTTTCCTTTTTTTTTTTTTTTACCAAAAAGATAAATGCGCTAATTAATCTTTTAATTTTATTTTTAAATTCATAACTTTTATACTCCCACACTTTAAATAATTTGTTTTTTTTATCATTTAAATTAAAATATTACTTAGGAGGGCTTTAGTTTACATATTTTATTTCATTTTAAAAAGGGGCATTTTCTTTAAGGTTAAACGAAATT
>JZKD02S1960859.1:280479-300667 GCA_000966675.3 Picea glauca
CTTAGGTTTAGATTTTGAACTGGGCGATAATTGTTTAGGGGAGTCATTTTAAGAATTTTTGAAGGTGTTAATTTCTTAGGGCCATCTAGTTTTGTTTCATCATCATCATCAAAGCGATGTGCCCTTCAGGACGCACTACGTGCTCCAAGGGTGCCACTCGCCTTGTTTGTTTCTGTTGCGCGACGTGCCCTTCAGGATGCACCACGTGCTCCAAGGGTGCCACTCGCCAACTTGATTGATTGGTAGACATCTATAACCCCTGGAGTCAACACTCTGCCAGGTGAACTTGTGGGATACTAACGGCTCTAAGGAATAAGGCCCCCACCTTATTGCACGCCCTTTAGAATCATCGTGAGCGACTGTCGCTGTCTACCCTCATGACATTGTGGATCCTCTCGAACTAGGTAATCCTTAACCTACAGTTCGAGCCACGACGGGAGTGCTAGTAGGCTGTGGCAGGGCCACTGTCAACACCTCTCCCTCAACCTTTCTGGAATCGTGTGTGGCCCCTTTACTCCATATGTGAGTCTGGTCGACAAGCTATCGTCAGCCTGCATCATCAACCATCATGTCATAACATGTCAACAACATATCATCAAATCAATAAAAATATCACAGTAAATAAATCATCCTAAATAGCACACTCCCTGACTCAATACGGAGTCCAAGGGGTTCCACCGATGCCTCTGCATCCTCAAGGTCCAAAACTCTGCACACTCAATAAAACTGAGTCAATAGCACCTGTCTAAATCAAGTAGTGAAAACATCATGTCATCTATCATAACACATCATAATCAAGTATAAATGTATTAACATTAGAAAATTCTAGATCACTTGCGAGCAAGTGTCAAATAATAAGTTTTCTCAGTGCGCCAGAGAGGGTTGTTACAGATCTCTAAAATTTTGACCAATAATCCAAAATTATTTCCCATCCCCTCTAGTGTTCTAGATGTTATAATTATTGAGGTAAGGAATATAATCTTATCCATACTGGAGTTGCAATGTAGTCATATTTCTCCAGGGAGAAAAATTCCTTCCAATACCTCATGTGGATCCTTGCTAAATTAAAGAAATCAGGTCCCTCTTCAATTAATTTATTTTTGTATTCATGGAAGGAGAATATTACTATGAAAAAACCTTTTGAACCCAACTTAAGGTATATCTTCCCCTCTAATTTCCATATAGATTTAATTCATGCCATCAACATTTTTTCCAAGGGACAAATTCCCATGAATTTCTAGATAAGTGCATGGTCCTTCATGTACTGGATATAATTCCCAATAAATGGGGATGTGACCTCATACCTCGTGTTCTCCACAGTTTTGTCCATAAACCCATTTTTCACTCTCTTTTCATTTTTGTTTCTCATTCTTACTACAGTTGCAAGTTGGTCAAATCTGGTCATATTACTATATGTTCACTCCTTCATGACATCTCCTAGCATATTGTTGGTCCCACCTTCCACCACCTCCTTAAATGATTTATTTATTTCCTACTCCTTATCTACTTCAACTGTGGCATCCAAGTCCCCTACCACCATTTCTAACCTATCACTCGTAACTAGATCCCTCAATGCCTAAAAAGGCCTTGACTTGTGTTAGAGAGATGAACCAAAAAGTACTTCTATAACCTACTCATACCATCATCATAGCTCCTCCTTTATTAAGAATGAGTTCATTTTTAAGTTAATATATGATAAGTGAGAGATTTATTTAAGCATTGTATAAGTTCTTGTTATGTTTTAATTCACTTATTTTTCAACAGATGTCATGTGAATATGAGGGAGAAAATAGATCGATATATGAGAATATTTCTCATCTTTGTTTCACTATGAATGTACTCGATGTAAGATATGGCCCTATGTGTATTTAAATATATATGGATGAATTTTACATAATGGGTGAAGAATGAAGCACTTTTTCCTATGTATATTATGGATTTGTGTATAAATGTATGCTTGCTTTGTATTATCTTGCAAAAAACTCATATAGATGTTAAGAATGAATATGAAATGATAGCACGATTCTCAGTTCAATGTATTATGTCTATATTATTCCTTCATGACTTAAATGAAACCTATGGTCTATGTGATCCTCATGGTATCTTTGCTAAAACCTTATTCAATCCTTGAATATTTAATATGCCTACACCTATGGGGTATTTTTTTGGTAAATCCTTTATAAACCTAGGGATAAAACTAGAATCCAACACCATCTCCCCCTCATGATGTATATATAACATTTTTTGAAAATAGGGAGCCCAATTGGATGATGTGATTGAGAGGATTTAAAGGATGAACCTTTATGGGAATTCAACACCATATCAATCAATAAATAAACCTATACCATCATAGAAATTTCCAAAGTCGCTCATAGAGACAATTGAAACTATTCATCTTGATGAGGTTGTAAATACAAGAACCAAAATCTCAACAAGACAAGATGATGAAGGTGATGTAGATAATTAAAATTCAAGTGAATCAAATGATTTAGATGTTTCATATGATTGTGACTTGATTTTTTCTACTAAAATTGATGCAAATTCCTTTGAAGAATCCATTTAGAAGGAGTATTATGCTCTCATCAAGAATGGGACGTGGAAATTGGCGGACCCTCCTTTATGATACAAACAAATTAGGTCGGTGTACGATAAAAAGTACAAATCATATGGTTCACATTACAAGCATAAAGTGAGGCACGTGGAAAAATTAATTTCATTAAAAGAATACATACACTATGAGGAGACTTTTTCCCCCATAATAAAATGGGATAACATCAGTGAATTTCTGGCTTTGGAAACAATAAATAGGTGGATGATTCATCACATGGATGTGAAGGAATCCTTGTTGAATGGAGACTTGAAAGAGAATGTATACATGTATAAGCCAAAATGATTTGTTGTCAAGGGTTAATAAAATTTGGTATGCAATATCATCAAGTATTTATATGGCCTAAAGAAAGCATGTTGTGCATGGTATGAAAAGTTAACTGAGCATATTTTGAATGTCAATTTCAACAATTTTAATCTTGATGATGAAACTTTGTTTGTTAATAATGCTGCAAAATTCTTTTATATCATGTGGTGTATTTAGATGACATTTTCATAACAGGGAACAATGAGACATATAATGCATCCATAATGGAAGCATTGAAAGGTTTTGAGATGACATACATGGGACATATTCACTACTACTTGGGTATTGAAGTAACTTAGAATCCAAAGTATGTATTCAACTCCCAAAAGAAGTACATTGTAGAATTGTTAAACAAATTTGACATGGTTGATTGTGATCCTCTCTCTACTCTAATAGAAAAAAATATGAAGCTAACATCAAAACAAGGGAATAAATTTGAGGATGCAGATAAATATAAAGAACTTAAGGGGATCCTTTTATACCTTAATACTAGTAAAATTGATATTTCATTTCCATTTTGGATCCTTTCTAGGATCATGTGAAAACCTTATGAATGACATTGGTTTTATACAAAGAGATTTCTAGGGTACTTGAATGGAATTCAAGAATTTGGGATCAAATACTCTAAGGTGGAGGATTTTAGAATAATTGTAAATACATATTCATAAATTGATGGGGAGAAGGAGAATGGATTGTCTACTTCAGGATATCTCACGACTCTTGTATCAACGACTATCTTTGGGACATTACACACATGGTCTATTCTAGCAGAGTCCACTATAGAATAATAATATGTGGGAGAAGTAGAGGAAACAAAGGAGATTGTGTCGCTCAAAAAGATACTAGATAATTTGCAGGAGAAATAAGTAAATGCTACTCCAATTTTGATTAACACTAATTCTGCAACCACGTTGTCTAAGATTCCTATGTCCATGATTGAAAGAATAACATCAACATAAAGTACCATTTTATTTGACATCATGTAGAGGCCAATACCATTCAGTTGATTCATTGTTCTACAAGTGAGAAAATTGTATACATCCTCGCCACAATAATTGGAAGAGAAAAGTTTCAAAAATTTAGAAAGATTCTTGGACTTAGAAACGCCCCTTTGGATTAAAATTCTATTATAGGAAATTTCCCCTATGGATAGGTGAATATCCTCTTGGATTCTAGACCCTTACTACCAAGACAGAAAGATGCAAATGGACACTAACATCCATTTAAATATAGTTAAGCTAATCAAAAGAAAGAGAGGAAGAAAGTATGATGTACCTTGTTCTGAAGCTTGTCCTCACTTAATACAATATGAACGTTATCTCCAAGTTCCTTAGCATGACACAATATATGCAATTCAATGGACAGTGAAGAAAATAAAGAATTCCTACTCTACCAAGATTAGTTTAAACCAAATTCATCCATAATAGACAAAAATATGCAGTAATACACAAACTTGAGGGAAATAGGCCAAGAACATATTAATGAGAACATTAAAAAGATACTTACAATATGTAGATGTAGTTGCGGAAACATCTCTAAGTCCTCCTTGTCCATCCCCTTGCTCTAAAGATCCAAGATCTGAATGACAATACTTTTGTTGATTATTCTCGTCCTCGTCACCATGAGAATGCCTCCCTTTATAGTCTTTGAGAGGCTCAACCACCATGGTTATATTTGGGATAAGTTGAGGATATGACTCCATTAGTTGAACAATCTGTTGTAGATGTATCCTAAATATTAGGTTCGATCCAAACCAACTCGGATCATCTATAGATGTCTTTAGAGAAAAGGGGGATTTCTTCCCATGATTTTCTCAACCAATCGACGGTCCCTCAAAATGGGCAACAAAGTGTTGCAACACACCCTTCTAGATGAAAAGAGAGTGATAGTGCTCCCTATATATGAGTAGGTGAGCGTTGATTTTCCAAAAAATCATCAAGATGACCAATTCTCAAGCAAAACACTTTGTTTAGTCTGTCAAATGATGCGGTTTCTCCTTCCAACATATTCTATAGGATGTATCAAGTGTTTCCATGGTCTCATTCATAATTCAACATATGCAGAAATTAAATGAGACATTTACGACACTTGTGACACTTTCAACAATGATACTGTGACATTATCAAAGTGAGGAATTTTGACGTGTAATAGATTGCACCCCAAAGTGTGAAGTCAGAAGATGAAATATGATGACTGAAACACTTTGTAGATTTTTTGAAGAAGGGGTATGGAGTCAGAGAACGTAGTAGAAGATGCAAACAACTATCAATTTTTTTTTATCATGTGTTTCAAACCCAAGGAAGACATACCTATGATTGTGTAACAAATAACTTGAGGTATGGCCGCCAATAAATACACTGCAGATCCATGATGATATTGAATAAGGGTATATCCACCAAAGATACAATGTGGATCCATACCTTCATGACATGAACTGATCGTAGCCATGAGAAATACATAGTGGAGATACGAGATGATAAAACATAGCCACAGACCAATCCAATGTGGATCTATGTGACAGTTTATATATCAACATGCTCAAATGATCTCCTTCATAGCTTGGGAAAAGAAGATAATAGAGTGAAATATCAACCCAGGGTCTTTGTCCCAATTCCGATGTGGTATAAATCTAGCCATGTGAATAGATGTTTTGATGTCGAACATGGTAGAAGCCACTTGATTACTGGTCATTGAGATAAGCATTAACAGGTGCAAGAGAAATCACCAATGATGTCAATGACTCCCAAGGTACCCTAGTACAATCCAATGAATGTGAATAAATGAATTGACCTTCAACATTTGTGGTCCTTTTTCATAATTTTAGTCTCTGGGGTCTAAAAAAGAGATAACCTGGTACTCGAGAGATTCCGTTTTGAGACCTTTTAATGAGCATGAAAGTAAACAAGGTCACTCAACAATATTTTAAAATTAGAGAGTCTGAAAAGAGCTTAAAGGAGACTCCAAGGGTTTCCTTTTTCGTATAACCTTTACGAGTCTGAAAAAGTGATAAACGTCTACTCATTTAGATTCTCATGTTTTTTTTAGCGCAAGAAAGAACAAAGATTATGCTCGTCAGTGTTATAAGGTTGTTGAAATATGCTACCTGAAATCCTATAAATGCAGATAGTTATGGGCCCAAATCATTAGTAACTTCTCAAAAAAATATTAAAAACCCAAAAATGACTTTATAATAAGGAGAAATATCAAAAAATGAACCTATCAAATAGTGAAATAGGTCAAAAATTCATTTACCATTTGATTTTTTACAAAACTCGACCATGTTTGGAATTTTCCACCTTTGGGAAGCAGTTTTTGAGCAACGACTGCGGGGGCTGTGAGTGATCATTTCCAGATTTGTTCGAACCAAGTTTCTCATATTTCTCTTCTCATCGTTTTTTTTCTTTTGGATTTTTTGTTTTAGCTTTTGTTTTGAGCGTTCTAGGTTCCTTAGAAATCCCTAAAGTGTCGAACCAGATTGACGCTCCATCAAAGGGTTGAGGGGAGTGCTAACTAGTATTTCACTGCACTAGTGCACATTCTTAGGGAGTGGTAGCGCTCTGTATGTAGTTTTGATGGAGCTCTAGGCATAAAACTAAAAATTATAATGTCTTTTGGGATAAATAGAAATTGTTTTCTTCCATAAAAATTTGACTAATGATGCTTAAATGTTGCATTTGTAGATTTCATTGGTTGTTTATCCATGATAGAGTGGAAAGAGCATGAACATGATTTTGATGATATTGTCACTCTCCAAGACCCTAAAGTGAATGAAGTGTTTCAAAACTATGGGTTACTCAAGTATTTCAAGATCCAAAACATGAGAGAGGAAGTACTACTACTTGAGTATTTGATCGGCTTATGGGACGATGTTGAATAAGCATTTCACATTGGGTCGCATACTCTTGATATTAATATAGATGATTTTTATTTTCTAATGGGGCTCTCAAGGAGAGGGGCACCTATCATCTTGTACAAACACTAGACAATGCCTCAACCAACTGAGGTGTATGTTGTTGAGCATTTTGTACCAGGATCATTGTTGGTAGGTGGTCAAATCGTGATAAAATATGTAAGGGACTTGGCACTTCGATCGATTCTATTCTCCATCACCAAATTGGCGGGTAGTACTAGTTCTCACTTATCCTCGATATCGCTGATATTGTATGCCCTACAATTTTTATCACCCAAGTTGTTCAACTAGAGTGCATGGTTCCCTTGAAATGTCAAGGACCAAATATCCAAGTGTAGGAGAGGAAGAAAAAAGCAGTTTGGGTAGGGTTATTTTCTAGTTTCAGTTTTCTTAGAGAGGGTTCCTCAGATGCAACCATAGGTTGCATTGATAATGCATCCTATGAATGATCCTCATATGGAGAGGTGGACCAGTCTATCCCCTAGGTTGGGGAATGAGCCTTCAACATTCATATTCACAACTGACTTATTCACATGGTGAAGTAGATAATTAGTGGTTATCGAGGACTTCCCTTATGTTGGGGTTGCCTTTCGAGGTAGCGTAGACCTGGTACTTCCCGAGGGAATCCAATGGGATGTGTCAAGTATGAAACTAAGCCTTTCCATGTATTTTTGTTTTTATTTTATATTGTTTTTTATTTGTGCAATGAGGGATCTAAAAATATTTTGTTTCATCAAGCAGACAAAAGTGCATAACATCCGTTAGAGATGATGACACTGGGGCATCATGGAGACGCATGGGTAGTAATCGAACATGATGTTGCAGTGGGAGGACTTTTAGAGGTAGAGAGGAACCTTTGATGTTTGACCATGGGTGTCCCACCCCTCAAGAGGCGATATGTGCCTCTCCATTTGCAACGACATACAATAAAGGTTCCCAAGAGTCTTAACCATTTTCTTCGTTGGGTGGCCCAAGAAGTAGTGTGCTATATAGAGCACAACGTGATACAGGAGGATGACAAGGGTCCTCGATTTATTTTGTAGTATTTTATGATGACGTTATGGGCATGAAGGCACAAAATTGTTTTCCCTGTTATGTACATTTTGAAAAGGTATTTTCAAAAAAACTTTTTCTATATATATATGATTTTTGTAGTGCCTATCGATGTTGAATTCTATCTTATTTGATGCTTTTTTGTACATATGATTCATGTTTTTAAAAAATGTTTTATCTATGTGCAAGGTACTTATCCAACATGTAATTAGCTAACGAATCTGACTTTGTATTGATTTCTCTCGATATGTGTCTATATTGGAGAAATGTAAATGATATTTCAAGATGAGGAACCCTTAAGTGGAGACATAGTAATACTGGATTGCGAATGGCACAATCTCAATTAATATCACAGACCATGAGTTGAGATTCTAGGTTAATAATCAAATGAGTTATACCTAGAGAGGAGGCTTTAGTTAAGAGTGTGATGAATGTTGTGGTTGGAAATCCCCCCACAGACTAGGATTTAGAGTTATATTATGCATCTAGATAAGACCAAAAGAATCCTACTTTCTACCGTTGTCCCAGATTTAATCCCCATTTATTTCAAGCAAATACATGGTTACATGAACATACCTTATTATGGACGTTCGATGCCAATCCTTCTTCATGCTTGATCGCTTGTTGGAAGATTTCCTCTCAAGACTGTCCTGCATACAAAACAAGCAGCAAACTCTACATGCATTTGTTCTACAAATTAATGGGTTAGAGATTCAAACATATATTCACTAAACTATGATGAACTCATATAGTGGGACAGGAAAAGCATTTCTTTATTATTAAATTTAATGAATCAACTTACAATGTCGAGACCGGCCACTGCTCCGTGAACCTGATCCTAGGCTCCTCTTCAAATGTCCTCCAACTTCTTTGCTTTGTATCTCTCGATGCACAAGGATGGATAAAGGGTTGGGACAATGGGAATGTGAAATTGGGTAGAGTTTCTTTATTCTTATTGTCCTCTTCCAAATGGGACCCCTAACCCTTATTTTATAGGCTAGAAGAAGCTAGGTATTTGGATGAACCCTCGTCCATGCATGGCTGGGATTTTCAGTTAACTCACCCAAAGCTATGTGTTCCGTCAGCAACTTTCCCTTTTCTGTTCTTTTGTAGGTCCACACAGACTGTTTTAGGTTAGCTAGCATGTACATGTGTCCAGTAATGGAATAGGGCCTGTGGGCCCTTATAAAAGAGTTTTTTTAAAGAGTTGTTCAACAGTGCTTTGGCAAAGAAGGGATCTGAGATGGCCTAATGCCAGGTAAGCATGTATGGTGCAAATTAGGGTTATAATAGATGCCCCCTAATGTGTGAGGTTAGAAGAGCATCTGATGGTAGAAATACATTACCAATCTTTACTAATGTGCTGAACAAGTGAGCCCAGGGACCAGGAACTAGGAGGTGCCATCGGAGAAATAACAAATGTCTCACCGAGGCGGGCATACCCATGCTCGGGATAAAATAGAATCATGGCTACCAATCAAATACACTATAGATCCATGTCAAATAACTATATAAAGTGTATCCACGAACAATACATAGCAGAGCTACATCTCGAAATCAAAAAGATACACATGTAGAGTATCCATCTTCATAGAAGCTGATAAGGCTTGATGGCTAGAGATGAGGGCTTCAGAGCTCGAGAAAAAAATTCAAAATATTCAAAACTCGGGTAAGAGTGTAATATGAGTGTATGAATTCACTACCCAAAGGTCTTCGTCGACTCATTGGTCATGTTCTAGAGAATATTGATGATCAGACTGAAGGCTTCATTGATTTTGAACAAAGACTTGATTGGATGTTCAGGATGGCCAAGTATGATGGAAAGAGACAAATTGCAAAGGGGTCGACTCGGGATTGGTAGAAACTTCCCTTGGAAAATAGCATGACAAATGATGAGACTTAGGCAACATGGCATTAATCATAAATTTGCGAAGCAAGAGGAAATGGAAACTCTCCATATGTTTGGAAGAATAACCAAATGGAGGACACAATTCTATATAGCAAGAACATCTTTCTAAGGTCGTATTACATCCCATAGTTTGACAAACAAACGAACATATGTGCTTTATCCAAGGGAAACTCATTATGCTGCCAATAAAGAAAATACTTTTCCCTTCCTCCTTTTGGGGTATATTTGAATTTTTTTTGTCTTTCTCAATAATTTTGGAAAAAAGAATAAAGGAATGTTACGTTACAATGGAAGAATGAGTGTTACAAACATACAAGTTCAAGGCACAAGGACAAGAATGTTATTCAGAATAATGATATTCGGGAAAAATCCTCTGGGGGCCAAGGGTATTAAGACGCAAAAGAAAAGTCCTACAAGGTTGGCGTATAAGGTATGCAAATGTGGTTAACAAAACACACAATGGTAACGTCCTTCGATGTAAGTTTAACAAGCCCATAGAAGGTAAGATTGGTGGTTTTTCATATTTAGAGAGTCTGAAAAAACATAGAAGGAGACTCCATTGGGGTACCATTTTCGAAGATAGTCTAGTCGGTTCGAAAAAGGGGTAAACTAGCACCGACAAGATGTCTATTCAAAACCATTTTAATGAGTGTGATAAGGAGAAGATCACTCGACCATTTTTGAATTTTTAAGGAGTCTGAAAAAAGATTAACTATGGACTCCGTTAGAAATGTTCTTCTGAACCATTTTAACAAGTGTGAAAGAATAAGGTCACTCGATGATCTTGTCAATTTTAAGGAGTCTGAAAAGAGCTTAACTATGGACTCCATGGGGGTTCCTTTTTCGTAAATTTAGTCCCTCGGGCCTGAAAAAGGGGTAAAATGATACCTGAGAGTACTCTTCTAGAGAACCGAAGTTCCATAGAGTATACATTTGTTCGTATAGTTGACGGTCCAGACCGAAAAAGGGGTAAACTACCTCTAGATAGACGTGACTTCAAATTTCAGTTTAACAAGTGTGAAAGGCCACAAGATCACTCAACAATATTTTCATGTTTAGAGGGTCTAAAAAGGGCTTAAAAGAAGACCCGTAGAAGTTACTTTTCTTATTTAATCCAGACGATATCGAAAAGCATAAATGCAGTCTTGTCAGATGTTTCTTTCGAATCTCAAAGTGATCTTGAAAAACAACAAAGTTAGCTCATGATTGACTCTTTGTGTGTCGATTCTTGGCATCTCCTCAGGGGAGAAGTATGCTCTGATGAAAACATTGTCTATGATGCCAGGGGTTCTGAAGATATTGATAGGTATCATTTCAACAATGGTTGCCATATTACCCTCAACATAGATATCGTGTGTAGCTAAGGGATTAATAGGACAAGACCTATCTCCAGTCATAGTCAAGGTGAATTCTCCATCCTCGATTCTGCTTAACTTTGGGAGGAAGTATGATCTATGATGAAGATCATCCCAGGGTTTGTTCAGAGTAGTCATTGCTTCAATTACTACTTCATCAGAGGGAAAGACTAAGTATAATGAATCAGTGTTGGAGAAAGAACTCTGAGCTCAAATAGGCTCTAGAAGTGGATCAAACTCTTGTGCAAGAGTTGGATCAGTGTTGGCTAAAGATTGATGGACTAAAGAGCACGCTACTTCAGTTGCAGACAATGGAATGGACATGCCTAGATACCCTGTCCCCTCCATCGTGGCCGATGGGGAAGCAAGTATCCATGGATCGGTGAAGTAAGTCATGCGAAATGACGAAACTTGGAAAATCTCAACCTTATGGTGGTCGGATATAAACTTGACATTGCCTTGAGGGAGTGGGTAATCAAAGGTAACCATCAAAGATGGGCACAAACCAACCCCTACGTTGACTACACCTGGTTGAGGATTATCAATCATCAGGACCGTGGATGCCCCCAATGAAGGGTCAGGTCTGGAGAAATACAATTGATCGATGGTCACTATCCGGCCCTCGTGTGGGAACAACAAGACCCAGAAAACTGTAGCAACCACTGCTTGCACGGCATAAGTCCAAATCCTTCCTAACAAGAGGTTATAGTCGAGGGGCACATCGACTACCTCAAACTTGACATATATAGTCTTCCCTCCTAGCTGCAAAGGGAAAGAGGTAATGATACCATGTGGTCTAAATGAAAGACCGTCAAAAGAAATAAGGAGAGTAGGTGATGGAGACAAAACGGGTTGGACAATGGCCTTCTAACATGCCAACAACATAACGCATGTCAAGGCTCCCTCATCAACCATCGTGCGGAAGATATTCCGAGTAAAACTTTTTGTGGGATAAGCCACTACTATTTGAAACACTACATGGTAAGGCAGACAAGGTTTTAAGCCAGTTGTATCCAGCATGATTGTACCTAGATTACAATTCTCAGTAGATTCTAAAGTGGTTAACAAGGATTTTCTCTAGGAAGCGCAGCTTTGGAGGACCTCCAAAGTGGACATCGCACAACGGGTTTGTGATAAATATTCCACCATAGAATAGTTCTGGACAGCCCTTGCATTTGGGCTGTGAGAACCTTTTTTTAACTTTCCTTTGGGGATGTGTGTCATTGTTTCACCCAACGTCTTCTCAATCTGTAGAGGAAGAGATGGGAGTTCGGCTTCATTTCCCTTCTCATAATTGCTTGGTTTACTATAGTCATGCGCTCTAGTAGATACAAAAGCATCACCCTTCACCATATATACATTCACGGATGCGGGGTTGTTCGAAGATGGAGAGGGTCCTTGGCTGCCCCCTTTCATGCTTGTAGAAGATTAGGTTAGATTTTTCCCATGTTGAAATGGATTGGTTAACAAAGCAGGCTATTGCTGCGTCACAAACGTTTGGGCTTCTTCAAGCCAAGGACATAGATGGGTTGGGTGGTCTTCCGTGCACAAGTTGCATGGATATCTCGCCTTCCATTTCTCAGTGTTCTCCTCTCCAGCATTATCTATAGGTTTTTTATCCCCCTTACCCTTATTTCATTGTTTTTTCTTTCCTTCAGGCTATTGGGTGGCCTTTGGATTAGTCGATTGCACTGTGTGTACATCCGACATTTTGGTAGGGGGAGTAGCCAAAGCAGTAGTTTGGTTGGCCACTGTGTGTTGTATAGACAACTGTTGCAATTGCTTCGTCAATTGCTCAGCGAGCTTTGTTTGTGATGAACCAACAATACCATTGGCATGTGGTCCAACTCTCTATCTAGTATTATCAATTATTGAGCGTGGTGCATCTGGAAAGATCTCGTATAATAAACTGGACTGAGAATAGATTAGCTCAAGTTGTTGAGCTCTCATGATGGAGTCTTCTTCAGAAAATACTCCCGACATCATGATGTCTTTGGACAAATGTGGGACCAAATACTTAAGGAACCAATTGAGCAGGAATGTTGGTGGGACTGATACCTTAATTAAATTCTTTCGGCGTCTCCATTCTCGAATATGATTAGAGATATGGTCCTCTTTTGTTTGTGAGAAATTGGCCAGCAATTCGGTGCCAGCATCGTATCTCATAGGTAAGTAGAAATGGTTTAGGAAAGCCATCACTAGTTCGCCGAAAGAAGAGTATCTTGAGCGATCGATCTCAATGTACCATTTTGTGGCACTCCCAATGAGAGTACGTTGAAACAATCACAACTGTACGGAGTCATATTTCAACGAGTTAGATGAGCACCAACGATGGAAGGTAGTCACATGATCTCCTGGATCTTTGTTAGGCTTCGATTCGAACTTTGGCATGTCCGAAGGCAACTTCATTGGCATAGGAGGCCAATGCGGATCATGATAGATAGGGTCATTCAACAACCTTGTCAAGTCTGGCAAATGAAAAGTTACCAGGAAGGGTAGTTTGGGTTGTTGGTGATAACCTACGAAAAAGGGGCCTGGATTTTGACTGGCACCAGGTTGCCAGGAAAAGTTCTCTTACTGGCCTGGGTTCAGGTAAAAACCATGGCCATGGCTAGTGTATGGATTTTTCGTGTGAGGAGAAGTCATAGAATGATTTCCAAAATAGGACATAGATGGTTGGGCATGCATTACATTCCAAGGACTTTGGAAAGGATTGCCCCATGTCGGTCCCGTGGGGATAGGAATAGTGCTTTGTCTGGGGTTCCATTGATTGTGAAAAGAATTACCCCAGCATTCCTAATGAGGGAACTGATCCCTGCCAATAATTCCAAGGCCTTGATGTGGAAGAAGTTCCTGGGTGTACCCCCTATGTAGGAATAGTACCCTGCATAGGAATAGGTTGTCTAAAATGGGGGTTTCCCCTAGTTGGGAAAGTAGTTGATGAGAAGGCATTGTTACCAAATGCACCAAACAAAGAAAACAGAGTCGAACCTACCATCATATCATGTGAAGGTGGTCCTTGACTCCTCGCTCCAAATAAAATATGGTGTGTAGGTGGCCCGATGGATTGTTGATGTGTGCCACCGAGCAAAGGGGATGAAGGAGGTATATGACTTCCCCCATAAGGGAAATCATTAAAAGTAGTAGGAGTGCCCCCCATGTGTCCTTGTAGAGGATTGTTAGAGCTCCCTACCCCCAAACCTGAATTTTTTGAAGTGGAGTAGGAAAGTACAGGACTTGTACTTGAACTAGGCATCCTGTATGAGAAGAGAGGGCCTATCGCACTTGGTGTGAAAAGGGTTGTGGCCGCTGCCAAAGATGGGATTGAACCACTGTGTGATGTAGAGGTGGTCAAGACCATGGTGGATCAGACCCATGACGGTGGGTTAGGAGGTGGAAATTATCCTGTGGTGACAACCGTAGTGGGAATTGAAGAATTCCCAGAAGGAGTAACAACATTTGTTTCCATTACTGCGTGCGACACTGTCTGGCACTCATAAGGATGAATCGGTATGATGGTGGGTGTTGAAAGATTAGTGGTGGAGGTTTCAAGTGGACCAAGATCTTGTGCGTCAAAGTCTAAGATAGTTGATTCCTCCGGATGTTGGTTGGGCACAACTTCATGTGACCCGGTGGCATCAAAAGACCTTTGTTGGTCTAGCTTTCTCCTTAGTGGTGGCAGGGGTGGCTCCAGTGTAACCAGTGATAGGCCTTGAAGCCTTCATGACTGGTGGAGCTCATGATCCTCCACTATGTGAGAAGATAAAAGACACACTAGGGTAGTCTAACCGTTCAAAAACAACACACACTAAAAAAGTCCCTATAAAATAAGACAGGCAAACACTAAATTAATTGGAAGAATAGTTACAACAACCAACACTAGAGAAACATACCGGTGCAAGTGAAACTCGAACATGGAAGCACCATATGGGCATACTCTACAAAGCATGGCTCGATGTTTATCCTAGGTACTGTAGTATACCCCCGCAGTGACCCGTGTATGTCCCTAAAAAATATAGGCAACTAGGTTACCAGCGTGCAAATAGTCAGCAGGCGGGTATAGTCGAAAGTTGGGTAGACCACAATGAGCAGGGTATCGAGCCCAAAAATTGTCAAGGGTATTGAGAGAAAGTGGTTTGGAAGACAACTGAGGACCTCAAATGGATTTGAGATCCATGAAGCTCCGTGGCAAATGCAATCAACGAATCCCATGACAAGCCCTCTATATGTGTTCTCCACTACGATTGGTCCAACTTTGGAGGGGTTATCTCTGCTACCTTTCCGCTCGTGACCTTGTGTTTATCCCCTATGTTAGAGGGGGGTTCCATATAAATTTCATGATACTGGACTTGGACACTCCCTAACTCAGACTCCAATGTTTGATTTTAATGGCCTTGAAGAGTTTCCTCTCCAACCTAATCCAAGGCCCTAATCCTGAACAAGTTGGTTAACCCTACAAACATAAAAGTCTAATAAATTTTATATTTAGTGTTAATTTTATGGATTGTATTATGTCAAAGGGTATGAAAGTGAAATTTATGATGTTTGAAAGATGAAAATAAAAATGAACAAAAACTGGAAACAAAAACCTTCTCTTAATGCAAATTTTCAACAACTTTTCAAACACAATTTTTTTTTTTTAATTTTTCTAAGATCTTTTGAATCAACAAAATTAAAGAAGGATTTCACTCGACTATGAGTTACTTATTACCTAATAAAACTATCAAAAACATATGAAAGAAAAGACTTTTACCTGGTTACTAATGCAAAACAACACTTTTCAACCAAAAAAAGAAAATGAAAGATTTTTTATTTTTTTTATTTGAATGCTCAAAGAGCAAAAACGAAAAATATCAACAAGTCAAAAAATAAGAAAAAAAAATTTGCCTAATCGCAGATCGCAAAGAATCACTTCAATAAATCACACACTAGCAACTTAAAAAAGGACTCTTACACTTGTCTAAAAACCCTAAAGAAAATTTTGATGAAAAATTTTAAATGAAAAAAGAAAGATATGGATGAGATCAAACCAAGATACTGACTTCTAGGATAGAGATTCAAAAACTTGAGAGGTATAACTCTTGTCAAGGAAAAAGATGATTGCCTCACCCTCACCAAAAACTATCCTACACAAGCACACTACTGACAATTCAACAATAAGCATGTGCACATGAGTTGTGTAGAGCCAGAGGGCGTGTACACATGTGTTGGCCTTATACAAGCTGCGTGTAAATCTAAAACTCTAAAACAAATAAAAAAAGACAATCCAAACCAGGAAGAGACCACTGATATTGAGAACTAGGATCTCTTGAAGTCTTAGACACTTTCCTTAACAGAAAAAAGAAAACAATGTAAGGAAAAAAATTCGTAAAACAAACCAATATGAGATGAACCCTAAGCTATATAGTGCAAACAATCCAAGACGAGAAAGAGTTCCAGAAAATGCCTGAGAATGATTGATTCTGACAGGGAAGAGGATGACTGCCTCAAAAAAAAATTTGGAATCATACACGCTATTGTTACTTCTTCATCTAACATTTACATGCGGGCTGTAAGAAAGTAAGGCATGGGTACATGGGTGCAGACCTGATGTAGGCCGCATGTACCTCTGTGGGTCTCGAAAAAAATTACAGCTGAGCAAAGAAACAGAGATAGCTGGTATAGACCAGAATCTCTGTAAGCTCATACTTTGAAGAAACTCCAAAGAATAGGAAAGAAAACCAGTCTTTTTTAAAAATACCCAAAAATATTCCCAGGAACCCTAGAGACTTCCCCAGTATGGTTGCCAATTCAGTTGTGGTGGGAAATCCCCCTATGGACTAGCATTTAGGGTTATATTGTGCATGCATATAAGACCCAAATAATCCTACTTTCTACCGTCATCCCAGATTTAATCCCCATTTATTTCAAGAAAATACATGGTTACATGAACATACCTTGTTCCAGACGTTTGATGTCAATCCTTCTTCATGCTTGATCGCTTGTTGGCATCTATCCTCTCAAGACTGTCCTGCATACAAAAAAAGAAACAAACTCTACATGCATTTGTTCTACAGATTAATGGGTTAGAGATTCAAACATATATTCACTAAACTATGAAGAAATCATATAGTGGGATGGGAAAATCATTTCTTTATTATTAACTTTAATGAATCAACTTACAATGTCGAGACCGACCACTGCTCCACGAACCTAATCCTAGTCTCCTCTTCAAATGTCCTCCAACTTATTTCTTTTGTATCTCTCTTTGCACAAGGATGGCTAAAGGGTTGGGACGATGGGAATGTGCAATTGGGTAGAGTTTCTTTACTGTTATTCTCCTCTTCCAAATGGGATCCCTAACCCTTCTTTTATAGGCTAGAAGAAGCTAGGTATTTGGATGAACCCTCGGCCATGCATGGACGGGAGTTTTAGTTAACTCACCCAAAGTTGTGTGTTATGTCGACAACTTTCCTTTTTTCATGCTTTTGTAGGTCCATGCGGGATGTTTTAGGTCAGCTAGCATGTACATGCATGCAGTAATGGAGTAGGGCGCATGGGCCCTTATAAAAGAGGTTTTTCAGCAGTGTTTTGGCAAAGAAGGGATCTGAGATGGTCTGATGCCAAGTAAGCATGTATGGTACAAATTAGGGTTATAACAATGACGACATGATATTCTACCATGTTATTAGTTGCAGATCTGAGGAAAATTCCTCTTGACTCACCAATTCCCGAGAGTGGTAGATGACCCAAGTTGTAGAAGGTATGCTCTAGGTGTGTCGACTAGCTCCATCTGTAAACTATTTAAATATGTGAAAGGGAGAAGTCATTTGTGCATGAAATCATAATACAAGGTATAAGAAACTAAGAAAAAACTCATCCACACAAGAGAAAAGACACATCAAATCAAAAGTGTATAGTACAATAATGTACAAAGCACACATGCCAGATGTTCTTTGCATAGTACTTCTTGATGTAAAGACCATTTTTGTGCTCTCCAAGAGATATTACATCATATTCCACCAACTCATAGGCGCCTCTATGTAGCACATATTTTATGATATAAGGCCCATGCCACAAAGGTTCTAACTTTCTTGTCCCCAACTTATCGTGACCTTGGTCATAAACTAGGACCAAGTCTCTTTTTGCAAAATCACAAGGTTGAATAGATTTTTCATATTGAATTTTCATTCATTTTTTATACGTCATGTTAACAAGAGAAGCATCATGACGTGTTTCATATAACTTGGTTAAATACAAGAATCGTTCCACTTCAACAGAGGTGTGAGGCATGAGTTCCATGGTAATTTTCATCGAAGGGATCTCACACTCGATTGGTAACATCACTTCTATACTATATACCAACTAGAATGGTGTGATTCTAGTTGTAATTTTAACCGAAGTGAGATAGGACCAGAGTGCAGAGAAAAGCTGCAAGTGACAAGAGGTTTTGTTCATCCCCACCATGCATTGGAGAATGGTCCTTAGGACTTTGTTGATAGCTTCAAATTTGTTGTTTTCTTGAGGATAGTACTGGGATGAGTTTTCATGGAGAAAAACCAACTTGATGTGAAACTCACTCATCATCTGATTCTCGAAGTGGGATCCATGATTGGTGACAATAGCTTGCGGGACATCGAATCAAGTTATGATGTGGTTAAAAACAAAGAGTGTTGTAATACATCAATCATTAATAAATGTAGGCCTAGACTCAGCCCATTTAGTGAAGTAATCAACGACAATGAGGATATAACCATGCCCCCTGGATGAGGTGGGTTTACATTGCATAAAATTGATGCCCCATTTGGAAAAGGGGCCGACAAAAACAATGGGATGTAGTGGAGAAGGGTGGGTATGTATTTTTTGTGAAGGAGTTGATAGGGTGGGAATATTTTGATGGCCTCGATACAATATTTGAATATAAAAGGAAAAAATAACCGGCATGCAAGCTTTTCTAGGCTATAGCCATCCCAAAAAGATGACCGCCACAAGCTCACGGGTGGTCTTCATTTAAAACTTATTCAAACTCATCATGGGTTAAACAACGTCATAGGAGAATATCAATACCATGGTGGTACAAAGTGTCATCGATGATGAGGTAGCTTTTATAATGGTGGTGGATACGACGACATTCGTCATATGAAATGTTTGGCTGAAAAGTTTGGGTTTGGATATAGAGAAGAATATATCCATACCAAGGGTAGGATTTTCTAATGAGGAACATGGATTCATCAGGAAGAGAATCAATGGGCTTAGTATCCTCATAAGTATAGGAAAGATCACATATCAGTTGTGCAAAAAACAATGATTTTTTAGCTTTTGATTTGACAAACTCGAGATCAAATTTTTGGAGAAAAATGATCCATTTGGAATATTTTCCCCCAAGGAATTGATGAGATAAGATATGGTACCTGTTAAGAACCAAATATCAATATAGCATAGAAAATCCTCAGAAAAAGTACTTAATGCCTTGAGAAAGAGATAATTTCAGATAATAAGCCTCTTCGAGGGGGAAACCTCCCTTTACCCCACTTAAATGTTCAAGTACAAGATGATTCAAAATGAAAATGTCTCCTTGGTATATATAGGAGACTAGGAGGTATAATTACAATTAATGCCCTAAAGCCGACATAAATAAAAAACCATTACTAATATAATATGCCCCAATTAAGGGGTAATGAGCCAATATTAGGGATTAACATGCCACTCCCCTTGACATAAGTGTTTTCTGCAACGCTTGAGTAACCTTGGATGCTTCTATACAAAAAACTCATCTTCCCAAGTGGAATCTTTAGCTGGTAGTTTCCTCCATTTAATGAGATACTCTGAAATGGATCTATTCCTCAACTGGCGAATTCTTGTGTTAGTGATCTCTTCAGGCTCCAATATAATTTTTTCTTCCTCGTCAAGTTTTGGAAATATAGTTTGAACTAGGATCTTGTCACCTATAACCTTCTTTAAGCATGAAACATGGAAAACTGGGTGTATTCGTGAAGATGTAGGTAGCTCCAATTTGTATGCCATAGTACCAATCTTTTGCAACACCTTATAAGGGCCATAGTACTTTG
>JZKD02S1960859.1:303081-333350 GCA_000966675.3 Picea glauca
CTAGTAGCCATAGCCATATTTTTACTTTCAACATTTCTTGCCACCTTAAATGCATTCTCCAATGATTTGGGTTCCCAAAGGAAAACCTCATGTTGAATGCTATCCTTTAAAGTTCATATGAATACATCAATCAAGTGCTCATGTGGAATATTGGTTACCTTTATATTCAATCTTTGGAAGTTCTCAATGTGCTCAGTAACTTAACCCTTTTGGTTGAGATTTATCAATTGGTTAAAGAAGGTATTGGTCCTTGTATCCTCATAGTGTGTTATCATTTCTTCCATGAAAATTGTCCAAGTGACGAGTGATTTGCGAGAAAAAAGCCATAGATACCATATAAATTGATTAGGTTATAAATATAAAGAAGCAATTTGTAACTTTTGTTTATGTGGCACATTATGGAGATCAAAGAATTGCTCCATATGAAGTATCCATGTGATTGGGTCCTTGTCATCAAACTTCCTCATATTGATCTTAGGAACGTGATTGGTCTTCAAACCAAAGTTGGAGTTTCTCCATTCTTGATTCACCTTCCTTGTGTCCACATCATGAATTTCATGGGATGCATTTTCACTTTCAGGTGTCTTCTCTGTTACAAATTTTTTCAATACTTCCATGATCTCCCCTTTTAAACCATCTATATTAGTATCCAAATTAGCTTCCATTGAATCCATCTTAGTATCCAAATTAGCTTCCATTGAATCCATCTTATTTTGTAGTTCATTTATGTCCCTACACATTTCCTCACCTTCATCAAGAGCCCAAGTAGGATTTTCGGGAGGCTTATTTGGTGTAGAAGTTCCCTTTTTGGGTGGCATGTTGGCCAAGTATCACTTTTGAACCTTGATTTTGAGGTGGTTCTTCAAGACAATATTTCTTCTGTCGTATCTCCCAAGTTTCATCCCTTCTGGGTATGAAACTTTCTTTTATGTATTTCTCTGATATTTATTCTCTGAAATTCCACAGGTCTGATCAAAATTGGATGTGCCAAATGGAATTTATGGTAAATTCCCCACAACTTGCCGATTTTTTGCCTTTCCAGGAGATCTCACTTATATAGTGTGCCCCGCACAAAATAATTGATATTAAAATTTGAAACTTGCACCATAAATGCTACAGACTGTCCATGATCCAATGAAACTAGTCCCATGCAATTTGGATACTCTAGGAAGAAGTTATGATTTCTTTACCTGGAACACCTTATTGACACTAGTCAATAGGACTAGTCAGATACCCTATCTTACACAGGGTGTATCTACAAATTTAAGATGACCCAAAAGCTGAAATTTTTACCATAGATACCTTACTAATTTATGTAAATAGCCTCCATATTTCAGGGTCTGAAACGTTACAGAAACGTTTTTATAGTAAAAATTCCACAATGACTCATTTCAGGATGATTCCAGAACCCTATCTTGTAGAGGTTGTATCTCCAAAAGTATAAGGCCTCAGGAGCTGAATTTTGAACCCAACATACCTTCATTCGTTTACTAAATATCCTCTAATCCATTCCTTTTTAAAAATTGTAGAAAAAAAGTTATAGTGAAAATTCCAAGGTGTCTTAGATGTAGCAGCGAAACCCCAAGACCTTGAGCTCTGATACCATATGTTAAGAACCACATATCAATATAGCATCGAAAATCCTTAGAAAAAGTACTCAATGCCTTGAAAAAGAGATAATTTCAGATAATAAGCCTCTTCGAGCAGGCAACCTCCTTTTACCCCACTTAAATGATAAAGTAGATGATTCAAAATGAAAATGTCTTCTTGGTATATATAGGAGACTAGGAGGTATAATTACAACTAATGGCCTAAAGCCAACATAAATAAAATAACATTACTAATATAATATGCCCCAATTAAGGGATAATGAGACAATATTAGGGCTTAATAGTACCTGGGGTTCAAGTCCGCGATGACTGTGCTAGTGCTGATCCAAGTGGATATTGGTGGCCACCCACCTATTTCAACTAGATCCTCGCGTCCATCTTTTGTTCAACACGTTCTTCAGTGCTGCTTTGTAATTGTGGGTTCTACAGTTTTGGGGATGTATGAATACCCACACATCCTCTATGTCAATACGAGTTTCCTCTCTCCTAATCCAACTTGCTTATTTTGTATGTTTTCATGTCAGCACATCTTGTTGTACTTTCGGGGCCATTTTGGGGCCCTAAACGTTGTTTTTTTTTTTGTCTTTCCACAATTAAATTGTAGATAGAGTTATATTTTTATGGAAGAACGTGTAGATATCTGAAATACCTTTACAACGGGCTATCACACACCTAAAATGGAGGTCGTATGAAAAAGTTACAACCCAAGGAAGTTGAGGTACCAAATTACACCAACTTACCCATAGGGCCCGCATGACTTTTGGCATTTCACCTTATAGGGTTAGATTTTTGGATGTCTATGGTTTTGGAATTCATGATCAATATAAAAAATGCCTATGGAGACTCATTGTAATCCATTCTAATCAAATGGGTGCACATAGAAGCCACATCTCATCTCAACGATAGCTACCACCATTCGAGCAAGTGTTTTAGTTTTGCAGTTTTACAATTTCAGTCTATTTCATTATTTAATAGAAGCTATTGTTCACTAGATATTTGTGTTATTCTTAATATCTCTTTCTTTATTTTATTCAGCCTGTTAATCAATTCGTTCCTCTCCTAAATATATATCAGTGCTATCAGAGCGATCTGATCTTCATTTATTTTTCTTCGTGCATGTCCCTGACAATATCTGGGTACATGAAGTTGGGACTCGAACGAATCAAGAAATTACAAGATCGGTCATGCCGAGCCCAAAAAAAACCCATGGGGGGGGTAATAAATATGTTGGAGAAGGATATCCTATTAAAATGTTGCTCAAGGGATCCCTCACACAAGAAAGGAATGAAATGATGGAAAGCTTTGCACAGATCCTTCCACAACTGCCCACAGGAGAAGCATATTCATCAAGCAGCCATGCGACCCCCTTCAAGGTATAGGTAAATTTTTATATTCCATTATTTTAAGGACTGATATATGTGGATGTTGCATATAAATGGTTGAATATGCTCAAAGTATATTTTTTGGTCCACAATTTTTTCGATAGGGAAAAGATCACTTTTTCACTCCTCAAGGTCATTCCCCATGTTAGAGACTGGTGGGATACTTACTTTGAGAAAAGTGCCATTCAGGAATATATAATGTTTTTGGTGGCCCCTATATGGGATTCCTTCTAGGATTCCATTAAAGAACAATACTACCCTATTGGAAGCTATGAGGACCAGTACAATAAATGGACCACCCTCTGTCAAGAAAGGGACCATAAAGTACCATATTTCACCAATATTTTCCACACCCTATGCACCAAATTCGGTATCAAAGACTATGAGTGTCATATGGTGCTCAAATACTATGGTTTTTTTCATAGATACATTCAAATAGAAATGGAGCTCCTGGTAATCACCTCATTAGGCATGGCTTATCGATATGTTGTCAAGATTGAGAAAACATTTAAGCAGAAATGTCGAGATTTTGGATCTACAAACCCCTCACATTTGAATAAATTAAAAGGCATCCGCAAACCACACAAAAAGGGACCAAGTCGAGATGGAAAACTTCAGGACAACCATTCCAAGACACAACATAAGAAGGCCAATGAGAAGACGGAGAAGGACACGAGAAAATGATGTGAGTACCTTAAAAGTCCTTGGCACAACAACGAAGAATTCTTCTCCAAGAAGTCCCTCATGGTCGAGCTGGAGGCTTCAGAGTCAGAGGTCGGTTATGATTTCGAGTCAAATCCTAAAGGAGGGAAGAATATTGTTGATGTTGAACCCAGTGCCACTATCTCTACCACCAAATTCCTGCCAAGCAAACCAGAAGAACCAGAGGAAGGGGAACACCTATTTCACTCGCACATGTGGGTCAAGGGGGACCTAATTCATTTCATTGTTGATAGAAATAGTCATAAGAACCTGATTTCAATAGAGGTCATCAAGAAAATGGACCTGCCAATGAAACCGCACCTACAACCCTACACCATCGATTGGCTTCGCCAAGTAAGAGATCTTTGTGTCAACCAACAATGTCGTTTTCCCTATGGAATCAATCCTTTCAAAGATGAGGTATTGTTTCTTATTGCTCCCCTCGAAGTTTGTGATGTTCTTTTAGGACAACCATATTTGTGAAAGCATCATGTTGTGTATGATTTTAGACCCCATAATGTTATTATTACTTTGGGTAGAAAATTGTATAGGATCCCAGAGGTAGCGCCTCTTACTTTTATTTCTTTAATCTTTGCTAGGAAATGTAGTAAGGTCATTTCATAGACCCAAAAGTTTGTATTCTTTGTGATCCATGCTCATAGTAAGAAGAAGGTCATCGCCACATCCATGGCCTCTACACAGTGCCTCTCTTTGCAACAAAAGAAAGTGGATGGGATCGTGGAAGAATACAGAGACATATTCACCTGACCTACAGGGCTACCGACACACTGCAAATTCAACCATCCAATTGATCTGAACCCGGATGCACCTCTACCTAATGGACTAGTCTATCAGTGCTCACTATTGGAGAATGACAAAATCATGTGAAATATCCAAGAGCTTCTTCAAAAGGGGCACATCAGACACAACTCCTCCCCTTGAGGAAGCACGCTTGTACTAGTGGAGAAGATGAATGAGACTTGGCAACTCTACATTGATTATAGAGCCTTAAACAGAATCACAATCAAGAACTGCTACCCCATTCCCAGGATTGATGACCTTGTTGACCAACTCAAGGGGGAAAATTTCCTCTGTAGGATTGACCTAAAGTATGGCTACCACCAGGTTCCCATTGAACCAACTGATGTATGGAAGACAACCTTCAAGTCTAAGGAAGGTCTCTACGAATGGCTAGTCATGCGCTTTGGATTAACAAATGCACCAACCACTTTCATGAGGTTGATGGATGATGTATTGAGACCCTTCACCAACTCCTTTGTGGTAGTATATTTGGATGACATCCTCATATTCAATAGAACGTGGGAGGAGAACATGCAACATATTCAATAGGTTTTGAGAACTCTGTGGCAGCACAAGATTTATGCCAACTTGGAAAAATGCTCTTTTGGAATGAACAAGGTCCAATAATTGGGATACATTTTTTATAAGAATGGGGTACATGTTGATCCAACTCATATCCAAGTCATTTTTGACTGGCCATCCCTGACCACATTGACCGAGATTCAGATCTTTTTGGGACTAGCCAAATTATATCGACGGTTCATGTTGGGATTCTCCCATATCGCATGGTACCTTAGCTAGGTTACCAAGGGAAGTGGTAGGGCCAAGTTCGTATGGGGGAAGGAGAAACAATGGGTATTTGAGGATATGAAGCATCACTTTTGCTCATCTCCAGTACATTCCTTTCCTGATCTGCAACAACCATTTGAGATTGTGACTAATGCATCTGACTATGCTGTAGGCACAGTTCTCACTCAACATGGGTATCTGGTGGCATACCATAGTGAGACAATCTCCGATACTATGAGGAAATACTACACCTATGAAAATTAAATGTATTCCATTGTACAAGCATTTTGTGAATGGAAACATTACATTCTAGGGAAAGAGACAATCATACACATTGATCACAAGCCTCTATAGTTCATACAGAGAAAGGAGAAATTACAAAATGACCACCATCAAAAGTGGTCCACGTACTTGCAACAGTTCCATATCAATATAAAGTATAAGAAAAGTATCTCCAATCATGTCATTGACTTCCTGAGTCGGTCTCCTATGACTGCACTCACTATTGTGCTCCATTCTTGTGCACATCAAGAATCTAATTGGCCCCAACTTTATCAACAAGATCCGAACTTCACCACCATATATCATCTCTTGGGTACAAGAGAAACTCTCACTGATTTTCACATTCAGGATGAAATCTTATGCCACTTGGGCCATCTTTGTGTTCCTACAAGTGAGCATGCAAAGTTGATTTTGGAAGCCCACTATAGTTGGGTGGAACGACATGCTAGCGTAGAGAAAATTGTGGTTGTTCTTCAGAAACATTTTTATTGGCCAAAACTTTGCAAGGACATCATCAAGTATATCACATCTTTCACTACCTATGCCATTTCCAAGCCAACCATCAAGAAACAAGTCTTGTACACACCTCTTCCTATGTCTAATAAGCCTTGGGAATCCATATTAATGGATTACACGTCTAGTTTTCCATCCACCAAGCAAGGAAATGACTGTTTTTTTGTGGTCGTTGATCAATTTTCCAAGATGGCCATCCTCACAGCCTATAAGAAGAATGTCACAATGACCGATACTGCCAATATCTTATTTGAACAAGTGTGGGTCGACTTTGGGATACCACAGACTATCATCTTTGATCGATACAGAAGGTTCCTCAACATCTTTTGATCGAGTCTCTGGTCTTTGTTGGACACCAAGCTCAAAACATGCACTGCTTTCCACCTCCAAACTGATGGCCAAATAGAGGTCGTCAATCGAATGATTTTTCACATCCTGCACATGTACAATTCTAATAATCCACATATGTGGGATGAGAGTCTCCCATATATCCAACATAGTTACAACAAGGCTCTCCATAGTTCCACCAGCCATAGCCCATTTTAGGTGGGTTTGGGATTCCAACCCTTGGGACCCATTGATGTTTCACTTCCTCTTGCCACTACACAGACATACTCTTCCCTTGATCAGTATGCGATCAACAAAGCCACCATATTTATTGATCTTATTCAACACATCCTACAACAGGTCCAAGAAATTTTGTCGAAATCCAATGCTAAGTACAAAGTTTCAGGGTACCACACTAGTTTTTCCAAAATAAAGGGTACCACACTAGTTTCAGGTTGGTGACAAACTTTGGTTACATTTGCAGAAGGATCATCTCATTGGGACCCATCAAAAGCTTCTCCCACTTGATTATGGGCCTTACACTATCACCAAGGTTATGGGTAGCAATGATTTTGAGCTCAACACTCCACCCTTCCCTAGTCTGCATCCAATATTCAATGTGGACCTCCTATGACCATATTTTACATCGTTATTGGACACCTCCAAGATCGTCGAACAACTGACACCCACAAAGATGAACCTTGACTGGATGGAAAAAGAATCCACTAATGATACAGTGGGTACAGAGGTCAAGGGAACTTGCCAACAACGGATCTAGTTTTATCGGGTTGTCAAGGAAGGGAAAATCCTACACTAAGGTAAGTGGCTCACCCGAGGCCAAATCCAACAAAAGTTTCTTCACCTTATGGGGGAAATTAATGCAATGGATACCATTTCTTCCTAAGGAGGAAGGATTGATCCATGTGGATATTGGTGGCCACCCACCTATTCCAACTGGCTCCTTGTGTCCATTTTTTTTTAGTATGTTATTTTGTACTGCTTTGTAAATGTGGGTTCTCCACTTATGGGGTTGTCTGATGCCCCACACATCCTCCAGTTGGATACAAGTGGCCTACCGCCTAATCCAACTAGCTTATTTTGTATTTTTTCATGTCATCACATCTTTTTTTACTTCTAGGGTCATGTTCATTCCCTAAACGTTGTTTTTTTGGCTCACCATAGTCAAACTGCAGACATACTATGAGTTTGATGGAAAAATATGTAGTTCTCTAAAACACCTTTCCAATGGGCTATCACGCGCCTAAAACATGTTGGAGTTATTTCACACACACCTAGGGTTTATTTTTCCTAAGGTTTTTCCTTGTTTATTAGTTATAATTAGTCATTATCCAGTCTTATATATTTTAGGGGAGAATATTCCACCTAGAGAATATTCTCTTTCAGTTGACACTTCAATTTGACTAGTTGAGTTGAGTTTAGATGTTGCATTGGTTTTGTCACCATGAAACATTGGGATCATCACCAACTAATGTGCACTTTCCTTGGGATCATCACCAAACTGACACATTACCCTTGATTTCTTGAGTTAACTCCTCACTACTCTCTATTCAGTCAGTTAACTGAAGACTAGTTGAATAGTTAACTCAACTAGGTGGAAGTTCACTTCTGTAACTGCCTAAGAGACTAAAATAGATGGCAGTTTACTCCCATAATTGTTGGTGTGTGTCCAGATCACTCTAGACCACCACTATGTCTCATTAGTTACTCATGTATCCTATATCTGTGGTAAATCATTCACTCTTAAAGTGTGGAATACAATTAATGAGAATTCTTCCATTCTTTTCTTTCTTGCTTCTTCATTCTCAATTTCTCTCTGCAAATGTGTGTGGTATTTTCTAGCTAGATCTATTTTGTGCAAGTTCAACACATTTAGATGGTATCAGAGTTGACGTATTGCTAATCACAAGCTACACCAAATTTTGTTTTAGGTACTGAAAATTGAAGAATGCAGAAAATATGGGATATATGTTTTACTCACCGATAATACTTCTCATGCCTCATAACTATTTGGATTGGAAGCCAGAGATTCTAATTCTTCTCAGAGGTAGAGTCTTATACCAAATAACCATGGAAATGGAAGTAGATCCTGATTTCTTCGATGATAAAAATGATTTTCTCAATAGACAACATATGGCCGTAGGATTTATCTACTTGTCTATTTCTCTAGAAATTCTCCACCAAGTATGTGATGTCACAAAAGAATTCACTCCAAATGAATTATGGACCATATTGGAGGTTCTATTTGAGAATAAATAAGATTGTGAATATTTCATGCAAGAGGTTGAAAAATTAGATCCAGAAGAGAAGCCATTAGAAGATCAAACATTTTATTATGAAGAGTCTTCTACACAAGTGTTTGAAAAAATTTGTATTCCAATAATTGAAGATGATGTCTACTCCATTTCATATTTTTTTTTTGAAATTCATGTGGAATACATATGGCATGCATCTCAGGAGTCACATGCAGACATTTTTCCATGCGCAATACATGCATCTCATGAGACAAAAATGGAGCCACGCACATCAGACTCAATTCTGATATTTTCTAAGAAAACTTTGCAGAGAAAAATTGTATATTTGAATTCCTCTCAGAAAAATATCCAATTTCAAAAAAATAATCGTCCAGAACAAAATCCGGGAAGTGAAGTTATGATCGTCTTAAAATCAACAAAATTTCAACATTTTTTCGGAAACGGCCGCACGGTTTTCAAAGTTTCATCCAAAATTTATTTTGATATTATTGATTACAAGAAGATAAAGTGGATATGTGTGGAAATATCAATGGTGCATATGCTTCATTAGATCCATGCAAAAATCTACATATTCAATAAAATCTTCAACGAGCACAAACTTGCACAGTTGTGAGGTCTTCTTGGAGTGGAGGACATGGTTGTTTAGTAACTGCTTTTGTTCGTTCTCATTTTTTTTATACCTACACATAATAGATCTAGCTATAAAATACTACACACATTTTCGAAGAGAATTCGAGAAAGAAGAAGCATGAGATAAAGAATGGAAGAATTATCATTATCCAGTCTCTTATATTTTAGGGGAGAATATTCCACCTCTAGAATATTCTCTTTCAGTTGACACTTCAATTTGACTAGTTGAGTTGAGTTTAGATGTTTCATTGGTTTTGTCTCCATGCAACATTGGGATCATCACCAACTAATGTGAACTTTCCTTGGGATCATCACCAGACTGGCACATTACCCTTGATTTCCTAAGTTAACTCCTCAGTACTCTTTCCTCAGTCAATTAACTAGTTAACTCAACTAGGTGGCAGTTCACTCCCATAACTGCCTAAGAGACTAGAATAGGTGGAGGTTTACACCCGTAACTGTTGGTGTGTGTCCATATCACTCTATATCACCACTATGGCTCATTATTTACTCATGTATCCTATATCTATTGTAAATCATTCACTCTTTAGGTGTGGAATACGGTTAATGAGAATGCTTCCATTCTTTTATCTCTTGCTTATTCTTTCTCAATTTCTCTCTGCAAATGTGTGTGGTATTTTCTAGCTAGATATATTATGTGAAGGTTAAAAAATTTTACAAAAATGAAGGTCGTATGCAAAATTTACAACCCTGGGAGGTTGAGGTACCAAATTACACCAACTTACCCATATGGCCCACATGACTTGTGGTGTTTCACCTTCTAGGGTTAGGTTTTTGGATGTCTAGGGTTTTGGAATTCATGATTAATATCAAAAATACCTATGGAACCTCATTGTAATACATTCTTCTTAGAATGATGTGCATAGAAGCCACATCTCTTCTCAGAGATAACTACCAACATTCGAGCAAGTGTTTCAGTTCTGTAGTTTTAAAATTTCAGTGTATTTCATTATTTAATAGAAGATATTGTTCAATAGATATTTGTGTTATTCTTCATAGCTATGTGTTTATTGTATTCAGTCCGTTAATCAGTTCATTCTGCTCCTAAATCTGGATCAAGTGCGTAAGAGGATGTAATAGTGAAATCTCTGGACGTCAATAACTGTAGCTAGAGCCAACTTTCCAACATGTGAATATCGAAGCTCAGGACCAAATAAACTCTTACTCAGATAGTAGATCACATGTTCATCACCATTATGATACTCTTGAACTAACACCATAGCAATAGTGGTAGTAGAGGCAGGCAGATAAAGGATATAGTCTCATGCATAATCTGGTGGGTGCAAGAGAGGTGTGTGTGTTAAGGAATGCTTAAGGGTATCGAAAGAGAATTGAGAAGTGTCATCACAGATGAAAGAAGTGTCTTTCTACAACAATCTCTTAGGGAGTTCATCATAATTACAAATGAAATAGTGAAGAAATTTTACGTTTTATTTCCAAAGGTGAAGTTGAGTCATATTGTTGGGGGGGGGTGGTAGAGCGAGAATAGCTTTAACCTTTAAGGGATCCACCCTAATCCCATCCTTGGAGACAACAAAACCGAGGAGTTTTCCTGATTCAATGTTGAAGATGCATTTGTGTGGGTTCAAACGGATGTGGTAAAACCAACATCGAATAAAAATGGCCCATAGGTGAGCAATGTGGTCTCGTCGATGAGAGGAATAAGCAGGTAAGTCATCGAGGAAGGGTTCCGCAATATGTTTGATGTCATGGAAATCATATGACATGGTTTTCTAGAAGGTATCCTTAAAATTTTTAATACCAAAAGGTATTTTATGATAAGAAAACATCCCCCAAGGGAAGATGAACGTTTTTTATGTTGATTAGCTAGTAGAATGGAAATCTTATTGTATCTCAAGAAACCATCCATGAAAGAAAAAATGACACTGCCAGCACAATTATCGATAATTTGGTTGATGAAAGGTGTAGGGTAATTTTATTTGGGACAATCCTTATTTATATTCCTATAATCGACACAATCATGAATGGTCCCTTGTTTCTTAGCGACCATAACAATGTTAGAAACCCATTCGGTCAAGGGGACATGATAAATAAAACTAGACTTGAACAATTTTTCAACTTCTGTCTTTATGGTCACGGTTTTCTTAGGATGAACTGGGTGAAGTTTTTTTCGTACCTATTTAATAACTAGGTAAGTTTTTATATCATGTACAATGATCGATGGATCGATCGATGTAATTTCTTTGTAACTCCAAGTGAAGTTGTCACATATTTATTTGAACAAAGTGGTATAATAGTCCACTTCCTCAGGTGAACAATTGGCACCAAGATGAACATTTTCCACAATACCTTCTTTGATAGATATTTTGATAGAAATCATAGAAGAGATGTTTCCCAAATTCCAATCGGAAATGGTGTCCTAGGTGAGTAGTGGAGATTGGGGAGAATCGACAACACCGTCAGGAAATATAGAGTGTATATCTTTCTCAATTTCATTCAGACTAGGAAGAAAATATGAATGATGATGGTTATCATCCCAAGGTACCTCTTTGATACTAAGAATTTCCATAATGGATTCATCTGATGGAAAAATCCGTAGGATGTAATAGAAAGTAGAGGATAGGGAATCCAACCAAGATGGAAACAAGGAAGAGGTGAATGCCAATATATGTTGGTCGTCTAGTGAGGGAGAGGTGGATTGGATGGCATCGTAAGAAGCCTCGGCAAGACTAAGTGGCATAGTGTCACCTAGTGCATCTAATTTCAAAGGACTAGGCACAACGTAGGGATTAGATGATTCAAAGGATTGATATTCCATAGTCAAGATCATATTGATCATGGAAATATGTTGTGAGGTGGGAGGAAGCGGTGTAGGAAAGGTACCCATAAGAAAAATGTCTTTTAAAATACCTACTCCTACACTTTCGTAAGTGATATTGGTATCTCCCAAAAAAGAATTTTTGTTGGCTGTGGGAGTGGGAGCATCGAGGGTAGAGTAATATAACTAATCGATAGTTACAATTTTACCTTGATAGGGGAATTGTACACATAGACACACCAATGAAGCGAAAACAGTCATGGCATAAAACCAACTTCTTCCTACCAACAAATTCTAATCGAGGAGGGGAGAATAGAATACCTCAACATCTACGGAGACAGTCTTTCCTCCCAATTGAACATATCAAGATTGCAAGAGTCCATAAGGATGAAAAACTCACCCATTGAATGATCGTTAAATAGTAGGGGATTGATTAAGAGCAGGTGATTTCAACCCTTTCCAAAAAGGTAATTGTTATCACGCAGTTTGTAGCTAGGTCAAAAGGCTATAAGATGGAGGTCAAACTGGCATAACAATAACCTATCCCACCCAATGTCACCATGATGAGGAGGTTCTTTCTCTTTAGGGAGGTTAGGCCTAGGGGAGACGTCCCTGATAACGTGGATTTTTGAAGAGGGAAAAGATAAAAGGACAAAGGTAAATTCCCCCCTTCACAGGTCACCACCAAAACAAATAGTCCCGGCTAAACAACCAATAATGAAGTGAAGCCCCAAAGAAGAACACCTACCCAGAACAAAGCAACAACAAACCAATATATGCAAGCTATAATTCAATGGGTTAGTACTTCATAAGACTATCTGATATTTAAATAAGAAATTATGGAAATAAATATTGACAACGTCAATGTTTATCAATATAGGAATGAAAATAATATCACTTGCTCAATAGATACTAAAATAATATCACGATTCAATTTCTCTTAAAACAAGATGTTGTTGTAAAGATGAAATATTCAAGTGTGATGTCAACAACTTAGGGTTAGCAGTTAGGTAGGGTTTCAATTTAGAAAAGAGTTTGAGGGTTGTTTAATCACTTTCACTTGAACATTGGAGGGCTAAGATCAGTGCCTTTGGGCTAATGGAGTCAATCTAGAAGAGGACGCAAGGGTTGAAGGAGGACGACTAAGGACTAGAAAGAAAAGTTCTGAAGTGCTGCTATGATAGTGTTGGGTATGTGTTATATTCTTTGCACAAGTAGTAGTGTCTGAGTGCCTGCGTTGGGCGTGCAGGGGGCTTAGAGGGGGGGCTGTAGGGGGGCAGCGCCCCCGAATTTTTTTTTTTCGGGCCGACATATTTCCGGGACGACATATTACCGGGACCACATATTTCTGGGACCACATGATATTAGGTGGTTTTTCGGCACATGGTTTTGTGCCGATGGTTTTCTATTTTCGGTTAAGGAATTAGGGTTTTGGACTAATCCAGGTCATTGGGTTAGTGTTTTGGATGCTGCTGGCTTCTATATGTATATTGTATTGTAAACAATGTAACACAATTTGTATGAATATAATATATGTTGTTTTTCCCGGTTTGGGTTTCCAGGTGAAAAATCTCTGAGTAATGTTTGTATTTGCCATCGCATCTTTTCTATTCTTTTCTGAATATCAGTTTGCATTATATATTGTACAAGGTTAGAATTTACAGGTAGGGCCCCAGAATCAAATCCCTAGGGGAGAGAGGCTCACTACGATGTTGCTAAATCAAGGCTTCGTGCTCTCTCCTCCTTCCTTGGGTTAACCTGAAAAAAATGGCTAGCATGAAATATAAATCAAGATAAGAGAGTGTAGTGAGGGAGAGTGTTGCTACAACAAGGATTTAACACTAAACCCTAGAAGAAAAATGGCCCTAGGTGTAGATAACCTAGGCCATGGACATCTCCTCCTTCTTGACTTATGGAAATTACGACTAGCTCAGGGAGAAGAAGAAATGAGAGTGTAGCTATGTCTAGGCTCTTTCTTCCTTCTTCAATATCTGAAAATTTCTCTTTTAGGGGACATGAGACAAGGACCTACTTGTGTGCTTGTCACTTAGGGTTTTGATTCAACAAATTATAAATACATGTAATAAAATAAGACTGCAACCATTCAATCAAGAAGTTTTGTAGAAAAATACTTACAATTCTCTAAGAAATAACCATGCAAACCTTAGTTGTAACACCTTCCTTCAAGAGAAAAACCATAAAATGCCAAAAAATGCCTTCCTTCAACTAGTGCGCCTCACTAAACCAACAAAAATTCCCAAGTAGGGTGCTAAAATCAGGCCTCACTAATGAGTGAGTGATGTCTTATGATAAAATGAGGCTAAAACTCCTTAATATATAGTGTATCAATGACCTAATTTACTTTTTTAGGTCATAAAAAGGACAACAAGGCCATAATACTAAAATCACATTGTTTTTACATTAAATGTTCTTTTTCAAACCTAATTGAGAAAAAGGTGAGACGTCACTGCTTCTAAGGGAGACGTTAGCCCCTTTCAGGGAAAATGCAACAATAAAGAGAAAAACGTTGGTCCTCTTTGGGCCTCTCCATCATGCCACACGTGCCAACTTCCTTGTCAAATTGCCAGACGCTCAAGGTGATGTCATGAGCCCATAGGTGACGTGTTGGGAAATCCAGGGAAAATGTTTCACTGGAAGTGGGTCAATCCCCCTAGGCCAGCCTCTGCCAAAGTGCCTCTAATGAAACCTCCTCTTCTTCTTTGGTGCAAAACCATGATCAACCACCATCCTTTCTCTACCCCCTGATGAGGTCTCAACATCCATCTGGTGGGCTCTTTATCCCCATGGAGGTCCGAACTAATCATCTCCCCATGTGTACTAGTCCAAGTGGTACCTGTCCATTCGGCATGGTCCTGCACATAAAAATATGAGCCCTCCATGGGCTCATTAGTCACATGGATGATAGCAATGTTAGTCACATTTCATTATTAATATTATTAAACATATGCATAAAAACCATGATACATCGGTCAATATCTCAAAGACATTACAAAAACCTACAATACAAGATTGGAGAAAAAGACAAGACGTCCTATTGGGCTAGTATCCACAAGAAAAGGAAAGTCTCCAGGAAGGTTTCATCCAAGCCATGTAAGTGAGGTGATGAGGCTAGGGGATGTGCAGACATGTGGGTGAAGTGAGAGCCAGGAATGCATAATGTTATCTTTGGGTGCCTTTGTAGAAGGCGAGTTGTACCTATCATGGATGCATTTTTTCCAAGCCCGTTCTTGCCTTTATTCTTTTCTTGTCTTATTCTTTTATTTTCTTTTTCTTCTTCTTTTTCTTTTTTATCCAAGGGCTAACAAAACGACACTGCCTTGGCATGGTGACCAGAGTTGACAATGTTACCCACAATTACTTTCACAAAGATGATAAGGTTGGCTCATGATGAGACCCCCTTTCCCATGGCCATGCAACCAAAGGTCATTTCCCTGGCGTGGTAACCAGATGGTGGCAACGCCATACTGTTAGGTACCCATGAACCTATTAGGTTGGCTCGTGATGAGACCCCCTATCCTCTTGACTAGGTCTTGTTTTTTATTTTCTGGGTCCCTCTTGTTTCTTGTTGAGAGGCCTTTTATTGCCTTAGGGATCCTTGGGTGAACCATCTTGATGTTTTATTTCTAGGCTTTTATCTTTTATTAGATGCTTTTACCTTCTGGGCCTTTAGCCACTTCTTCCCACAAGATAAGGTGCAATCCTACAAATGGGTCAACCCAATGCCTGGACAAGGGGAATGGGATAAATGAGTGGGAGATAAGATGAAAATGTGGTTCTATGATGGGAGTAGATGATGGCTCTTCAGAAATTCCCCCAGTGGCAAACCAAGACGTATGGGCATAGACTTGCTAGGGAACCCTATAAATTTCCCCAATCATGCTCAAGTGGGCTAATGTAAGATCCAAGCGGTTGTTAGAGATAAAAGAAATCAGATGCATATATTTAAAGGTTTCAATGAGAAAAAGTGACACATACCATGATACCTGGACCAATTACCTCATGGAGCAAGAACCTCTTCTAATACAAGACCAAGTCGATGGTGATGGATGTTGATGCTATTGACAGGACAAATCTGAAGAAAAAGATAGGCCCTCCAAAGCCATGCTCAGGTCAATCCTACTCTCAGTACTCCATGTCTAGGACCTATAGGCCTCGAGACATGATCTCCTAGTTATCCCTAAAAATTGGGGATAACAATAACGACATGACACATGTGGAGGCTCCCTCATCCAGTATTGTGTGATGAATGTCTTTGTTGTGGAAAACAACATCGATCTGGAAATAAAGCTGTTGAGAGACTGGTGACTTAAAATTATCAAGATTAAACGTGATGTTATCAGACGAATCAGGATCAATTTATCCTATGGAGACCAAGAGAGTTCTACATTGACTAGGGAAAGGTTGTACAACTTCAAGAGTTGACATAGCACATGGTGCTTGAGCCAAATATTCAACGATATTGTATTTTTGGGTGGCATGTGAAATAGGATTAAAAGTTGATCTTCGAATAATTCTTTTGGGAGGACGTAAGATAGAGTCAAAACTAGGTTTCCCAGTCTGAAGTGGCCCATATTGTGGAGTAATGGTGGTGGAAGGTGGATCTAATGTAGTACCATTAGTGATCTTCTCTTTATCAGGTTTAGTCAGAGTGTCATATGTTGTAGTATGAGTGGTTATATAAATCCCATTAAACATATAAATGTGGTCACTGGATGAAGCTTCCTCACTAGAAGGGTGATTTGGATTGCCACCTACTGGAGTATTAGGGGCTTGTGCAACCATGGAATTCTGTTGAGGAAAAGGTTGTGTCAACACAACAGGTTGGAAATTCCCTTTGAAAAGTTTGTCAACTTCGTTGCGATGAGGACAATCTCGCATGTAATGATCATCACCACAAATGAGACACAAAAATTTATGGTTTTGTTGTGGTTGTTGTTGGCACAGGGGAAAACCCAGGGTTCAATTCTCAAGAGCGCACCAACAAAACCCTAACTACCGCCCCTTTCAATAACATCTTCGAAGAAGATGAAGTCTCACCTGAGGTAGAGGCAGGGGTGGTTACATGACTCAGATTTTTTTAACCCTAGCAGGGACACCGATCTGTGACTATAACACCATAACATATCACTTAGAAGTTAAAGTTCATCAGTATTTAACCAGTATCTACTTCGTAGATAAAACCCTAATTACACAACATCGCAATATGCACCCAGATCTAGTAGATTCAAGAACTAAGCACATTCACATCGGTTAGTTCTAGTATTCATCCATATAATTAAGCACAAAGAAACAACAGATCTATATATCATTCACCTATATCAAAGCATCTAAGAAAGTAAATACATAAAGACATCAATACATCGCACAAAGTATAGCAACACAGGATATACATGGTTCACCCCTAGCCTGGGGCTACATCCACCAACTCTTCTTCTCTTCTATTACCTTCTGTCAATTAGTTACATGCACAGAGCCTCAAAATCCTACTCCACATAGGACAGGAGATCTGCAAACTTCACTATATCCTCCTTCTTTGATCTAGGTTACAACATAAATCCTTTACATAGTCTCTTACAGTCACTTGCACTTAGCCTTGCAAGTCTCACACAATATGCAAAAAACATTTACAACTATCACTTGCACCTAGCACAACGTACAACTTGGCCACTTCCTACATCTTATAGATATCTATTTATACATTACAAAAAAGGCCTAAACATGGGTAAACCCATGGGCCAATATCCCTAAAAAGGGGTCGAGATCCCGCAATCTTTGCTTCAATTTGTGCTCCTCCTTCAATAGCCTTACGAAGTCCCAAAATAGGGCAAAAGTGACCAAGGATCTCCAAAATTTGGTCAAGGTCCAATAGGCCCCCAAAACTCACATGTGACTCATCCCGAGCCACTCTAGTCTAGGTATCTCTGCTTCAAAAGCCTCGAACTCGGCTCGAGTGGCTTTGACCTATTTTTGTGCCAAGGCCTCCTGCTCGGTGAACTATTGGAGAGTTGCTTCATTGAAAGGTCCCTCTAAACATTGTTCAACTGTAGTGATGACATGTTCCAGCTCTGCTCCTTAGCCTTAAATTTATGTGAACAATTGTAAAGACTTGTCATGTATTGGTTGGAGCCTATGAGTCACTTCCATGAATTTTGTCTGAATGGTGTGGACCTGCTATTGAGCAATGCACTACTCTTGGGATCACTTCATCATCTCGACTGCTGACAGGGGATTCAAATGCGCCTGTAGTGTTTCTTCTTTCTACTTTTCGTTCTGGTGTTGTGACTTCAATGCCTTCAATTTAGGATCCTCAGTGAGTCGTTCATAAGTCTGGGCACTGTGATCAATTAGTTTTTTACATTCCATGGAGAGGGTATTGATTCTCTCAACTTCTCTTCAAGAAGTTGCTTCTCTTTGATATCAAACATCTTGCAAACTGCTAGGAACTGTTCGTAGCTCCAGATCTATGATTTTTTGTTGAATTTGTTGGATAGCTTCCACAAGCTATGCTACTTGATGCTTGACTGGTTCTTCTTCTTTTTTCTCTAAGACTGCCACAGAGAGAAGTGCTCTACTGACTACTTATTTTACTTTGGCCTGCTCCGTGAGAAGTTGTTTATTCTCTTGTCGGATCTGCACTTTTTCCTCTTCAAACTTGGTCTAGATGTCGACCTTCTCCTACTTCTCAACCCAACATTTTTCTATGAGTACCCCTTGTACTTTATTTAGGGCCTTTGTGGAATTTTCTATTTCTTCTTGTGCGTGACAAAGGCAGGCTTTAGTCACATTGACTAGTATATGGAGTTGGGTAGGCTCATCTACCAACTATGGTTCTTTTGAAGGTGGGGTCACAGTGGATACTGCACGACTGGAGTGAAGGGATTATTGTACCCAACTGAGTTCAACCTTGATTATGTCATACATCTCCTCCTTCTTGGATTCATGCTTCTGTAAGATGTCATGTGGGGCAGCTTCTACAACTGCGATGATGAATTCGATGTCATCGATCGTGAGTACAGTTTGCATCATGGTTTTTCTAGCTCTTAAATTATTCCATGATGTAGGTTTCATGGGGGAAACCTTTCTTTTCTTTGAGGAATCAATATCATCAATAGGATCCCTATGCAGTGTTACATTACCTTACTTCGACTGTTCATCTTTTCCATTGATTTTTTCTTTAGCGACTTCATCACCCCCTCCTCCTCTAGGGGAATTTGAAGTAGTTTTGTTTGAGGTATTGCTCAGCTGCTGAATGTGTTTTGTTTTCTTCCTTCTGCTAGTTCTAGGTGTATACTTTACTTCATGACTGGCCTCCAAGATTCAAATTAGTTTAGGATCGAACATTTTTGTAGGGTCGACAGGGATAAGGAGCTCTGCAGACCATTCGTTATTTATCTCTTCGAGGTCCTCCTTTGTGAGCTTATAGTATGAATGAAGCTCTACTTTATGCTCATCAGTGCGTAGTGATGTAAATGAAGTGTTGATATACGCTAAACTTCATGAGAGGTATGAACCGGTGGAGGGTGTTTGTCGTCATGCGAGGGACAACCTCAATATCCCTCTTCAACTAAAGATAGTATGTGTGGAATACTGTGTTCGACTGCCATTGTTTTCCCATGTCGCTCAAGTACCAAAGTGTGGTGAACTTTATAGCGAGCGGCTCGAAAGGATGAATGTCTGGGAAGGTCGCACCTTTTTTCATCTCCCAAGAAGTAAATTCTATGAGGATCAGGAGCCAGCTAAAATGGAACTCATATCGTTGATCCTGGGCTTCACGACAATCCAATTCTAGTTGGTTGACTAAGTACTTTTCCTAGGTCATTTGTAATCTTTCTATGCACTTCCCTGCAAGGTCCACAACAAACCCTATGACCTGCATAGGTCTGTTATTTCTCATGATATTTCTTGCAATTAGATGGTAGGCTAGGCATACTGTGCCATTCAGGATGGAAGCTACCTTGTATCCTCACGTCCCCTTTTCTACATTGTTATATATGTATTTTATCCTTTATTCCAATGCATGATCTGTAGGCTTCCTTGGGTAGAAGTCCTGTGGGTCAGGTCCCTGCATGCTCAATCTGGTGATCCTATGGATCAACGTCGGATCGAATGTGATGTGTCTATCTATCCATAGGTATCCTCCATGATAACATGATAGAAGGAGATTAACACATGTGTTAACCTCTTGGTGCCTTCCAAAATGTGGAATATTCATCACATTCAAGAGGGTGGATTATGCGAGGTTCATAGTCCATAGCTGGGGGATTATTTTTGAGTGATTCCCCTTTGTCCTGGTTAAATACTTGTACGGGGTGAGCATGTTGTAGTTCTTAAGGTCCCCTAGGTTGAAGTCGTTGAACTTCAACCTCGCGATCTTATCCTACTGCGTTCTAACTGCACGTATCCCTTTCAGGAGGTACACAATATCCATTGTGTATTCAAATTCCCTCAGGACACTGTCATGACTCATAGCGCCAGCAAAAGGTGAGATGTAGTCGGGCAGGATAGTCGGGATTAACTTCATGTTTTCCATGTCATCTCAGTGCTTGGTTGTCTTTTCTGCTGCAGGTTGGGATGGTCTGGATCCATGAGCATCCGATGGGGAGGCTTGCACTTCTCGCATCTATGAAGCTTAAAATCCTATGGACATTAATCGCTTGGCCATCAGATCAATTAAAACTTCCTTGATTGAATTCTCCGCAACGTTGATCTTTTTCGACATGCATAATCTCGATCATAAAAATTAGGTCAATGAATGAATTCTCAAAGCAATAGAATAGGTGTTGATCTTAGTAAACACGACACAGTAGCAATGATTTCTCTTGTTAGCTCTAATACAATTTGCAAAAGTGTTCTCAGTGCAACAGACAATGGACTAAGTAGACAATGAGGTAACATATCTCTCCAGTGGGTGAGAAGCCTTCACCAATGCATTTCTGTCTATTACGACGTGGTCCCAACAGTCTGATAGCATGATTTCTGGCCATAACTGTTGTTCTAACCATTTGGGGCATCGATATAATGGTTATAATTCATCCAATGGTCATATCACTTAGTTCCCTCTGTAATATTCTGCAACTTTTCTAACTTTTCTCTCTTCTTACTGAGCTTTCTATCCTTCTTCCCTATGGTATTTGTCTCGGTGTTCCTCTTCCCATTTTGATTCTTATCTTGTTTTAGCATAGCAACCTTGTGTTGTTGAGATTATTTCATAGGGTTAGAGAGTAATACTTCTTTTCTGTCTAGGGTAGATGCTCCATTCTTCTATGAGTGTTCTTGTGTTCTTTTAACTTCGACATCCAAGTTTCTGGTCCGAAACAACTTCAGTCTGTTCTCATGTTCTCCAATTAAGTGTGATATCTTCTTAGTCATGATATCTCTTAGTTATTGCTTCTTCTAATCTCGGGCCTCCTTTTCTTTTCTTCTGGTCTAATCCTTCTCAATCTAGGTTTTTCCTAGTAATGTAGAAAATGGGGCATTGTTCTCCATAAATTTAACAACCTCAAATTATTCCTCTGTCGAAGTTCCATGAGTACTCATAGATGTCTGGGTAGGTCTTCCACATAGGGTTATCAATTTTCCTCTAAATAATCCTATTCCTCCTAATGAAGGAATCATAACAAGCTTTCCAAAAATTTCCCAAGTTCTTTTTGTCATGATATTCATCTTTATTTCCTCATCTAGAAAATAGTCAATGTCGAAGTCTCCTATAATTGTTTCTATGCACTCTTTTTCTTTGAAGATATCTCACAAGTTGATATTTCGGTGATCATTCAGTGTTTCTTTTATTTGCAGTAATATAGTCTCTGATTCTTTCTAGGGTTCTGTCATGGTTTTAGTTTCTTAACCTTTCTCAGGGTTTTCTTGTCTCATATTCATTCTTTCAACCTTAGAAATCATTCTAGGGAAATCCAAAAATTCATGGTCCATAGCTTTAAAACAAAGACAGCTAGATAATTTACCAGGGCATTCCTTAGCAAGATGTACGGGTCTTCTGCAACTATAAAAAAGGTTTAATTCTCTTTTTCTTTTAAATGATCCCCAATCTTTCCTGTACTGCACATTAGGTTCATAGTAGCTAACCTACAAAAAATTCTTTCTATGATCCTGCATCCATTTGTTAGTCCAGTCATTCTTTCTATGCATAGAAATAACATATCTTTCATTGTTTCTATCAGATCTACTCATATCAAATATTCTTTCTTCTAGTTGTTTCCTAGTTTTTAAGTTAGGATAAAACTAATCAAACATACCTAGATTCATTCTTCCGAAACAAAAATTTCCACTTATCTTACCTTCAACACATCACAAATCTTCATGATATTACCTCTTTTCTTTAGATATGACTTCTCTTCTTAGCACAAAGCTTTACAGGTCAAGTAGAATACTGCGCACTAGGGAAATAGATCTACGCACAACTCTTTCTATTTTCTTTAGTTCCCAACAATCACAGTTTCAGGTCCCGACAGAGGAACCAATTGTTGTTACAGGGGAAGACCCAGGGTTCAATCCTCAAGAGAACACCAACAAAACCCTAACTACCATCCCTTTCAGCAACACCTTCGAAGCAGATGAAGTCTCACATGAGGTAGAGGCAGGGGTGGTTGTAGGACTCAAATGTCTGTAACCCTAGCTGGGACATCGATCTGTTATAGTAAAACCTTAACCGAGCACTTATCAGTTATAGTTTATCAATAATTAACCAATATCTACTTCTTAGATAGAACCCTAATTATAGAGCATCGCAGTATTCACCCAGATATATGAGATTCAAGCACTAAGCACATTCAGATCAGTTAGATCTAGTATTCCTCCATATAATTAAGCACAAAGAAACAACATATATATCAATCATTCACCTATATCAAAGCATATAAGAAAGTAAATACATAAACACATCAATACATCACACAAATCATAGCAACACAGGATATACATGGTTCACTCCCAACCTAGGGATATGTCCACCAACTCTTCTTCTCTTCTATTATCTTATGTCAATCAGTTACATGTAGAGAGCCTCCAAATCCTACTCCACATAGGACAAGAGATCTGCACACTTCGCTATATCCTCCTTCTTCGAGCTAGGTTTCAACACAAAACCTTTACACAATCTCTTACAATCACTTGCACTTAGCCTTGGAAGTCTCACACACTATGCACAAAGCATTTACAACTATCACTTGCACTTAGCACAACTTACAACTTGGCCACTTCCTACATCGCCTCGATATCTATTTATACATTACAAAAAGGGCCTAAACATGGGTAAACCCATGGGATGATATCCCCATACCCATTACATAAGATGAAAACCCAAAAATCCCTAAAAATAGGTCGAGATCCCGCGATCTCCGCTTCGATTTGTGTTCCACCTTCGAGATTCTATTGAAGTCCCAAAATAGGTCAAAAGTGACCAAGGATCTACAAAACTTGGTCAAGGGCCAACTATTATTTCTCAGGAGTAGGTGGTTGAGTTGGTGTTTTTGGATTTTCATTATGATTATTGTTCTTCTTTGGTTTATTTTTCGTTTTCTTTTTTCCCCCTGGTTTTTTTGGAGAAGCGTATTGAACTGCATTCACTTTAGATATTTTATTGGAGGGGGAGGTAGATGAGAGTGAATTTGAACTGGTAGCAGGTGTATGAATGAAGAGATTAATCATGCTAGCCGACTGTGATGGAGATTGGGCTTTGACGACATCAATAATTCCATCTGCATGAGCTTTAGAAGATGGTTTTGATGGATCAATGGACATGTGGGGAGAATTCAATATCAATTCATACAAAGTACCGGATTGGGAATAAACAAAGTCCAAGTACTGAGTGTGGGAAATGGATTCCTCTTTAGTGACAAAACCACCATGGAGATGTCATGAGAAATTGGAGGTAAAATATATTTAGTAAACCATTCATGCAATAATTGATCAAGAATGGTTGCTTTGATCAACCTTCGTTGTTGTCTCCACTCATGAATGTGATCAAAGAGATGTACGGAGTTATTTTGAAAAAGAGAGGTCAAGGGTTTTGTATCGGTCTCATAACAGATGGGTAATTGAAAATGCATGAGAAAATCCATGGAAAGGGAGTTGAGATCCTTAAAAGTATCGCGTTGGATTTCAATGTACCATTTGGCTACTGAACCCGTAAGTGTGCGCTAGAAAATACGTAGTTAGATAGAATCATCCATAAGTGAGTTTGATGAACACCATAGATGAAACTTCATGACATGGTTGTTAGGGTATTCACCAGGTTTACCATTGAATTTTTGGATCTAAGAAGGTAAATTAGCAGGAATTACTGGCCAAAAAGTGAAGTCTAATATGGGATCATTTTTCAACCGTGATAAATATAGTATATCTAGCGTGGATAGAAATGGTAGTTCTCAGTTGACCTGAGGATGATACTAGTGTGTCATAGGGACACCAGTAGGGCCATAAACTGGTTGAGATGGAGTTTTGTAGCCAGTAGGCCCTCCTGTGTCTGTTGTTGTTGGCCGGTATAGGTAGGATTCATCTATTGAGGAATGTTCATGAAAGGAGAAGGGAAACTCATTTGGTTCTGAGGAGGATAAAAAGTATATCACATGGGAGGATAGGTCAATTTATTAGGATGAGGTGGATAAAATTTTTTCCCTTGAGGGGGGTAAAACGTTTTTCCTTGAGGAGGGTGAAAAGTTTTCCTTTGGGGAGGATAATATTGTTATCCTTGAGGACCCCAAGTTGGATTCATGACCCACGAGAAAGGTTGTCTAGACGGTAGTAAAGAAGGATTAGGATTCGGTATTCCTCCTTGTGGGTTAGGGAATTATGAACCTCCTTGATAAGGTTGGTGAAACGTACCTCCTTGGGGTGGTCCCCAATATTATGGAGGGTTTCCAAAAAAAAAAAAAGGTTCTCCCCCTACCATGGATTGGGTGAAAACTGGGGTCTGACCAATAAAAGGAGGTTTCCCCCCAGTGGATATGTATAAGGGCAGTTGTCCCTTGAGAGGGACGGGTTCTCCAGTTGATGGTTTCCCCCTTGTCAAGATTTTTCCCATAGTTGAGTGTTCATGTATGGTAGGGTTCTACATTATGTGATGCACAAGTGTCCTAATAGGGTTCTGTGGAATATAAGGAGTTGTAGGTTGAAGAGGTGGTGTGGTAGTAGTAACTGTAAAATTACCTTGTATATCACTAGACAATACAACTCCAATGTTACTTTGAAATTGTACTGACGTGGAATCATGATTTACTACTTGTTAGATGGGACGATTAATAGTCTGACCAGATAGTCCTGCCTCAGCACCAACAGAGGTAAGTGGGTCAAAAGGTGGTCGACTAAAATTGATTTTCTCATAAAGGTGATGTCCCAATGGAGTTCTCCATATAGAACGAACATGGGTTTGTTACGAATTTACCATGTCAGTAGAATGGATAGGGGTCATGTATTCATCATTAAAATATGGTTGTGTGGATTCCATCTGTGTCTTAGTGTATGGCCTTGGTGATAGACAAGGGTAATATTATTCTATGACGTTATCTGATGAGTTCAATCGGAGAAGGAGTGGATCGAGAGGAACTTGCGACATTCGGTTAATAGGAATAATGGAATATTCATCAACCATAACTAAGTCTCTTTCAAGATTTGCTAACAAAGCAGTAGTAGCGCTCCCATCATATGAATGATTCTAAACCTCTTCACGGTAAAAATACTAAGGTGAATTAGGAGCTAAGAGTGTGTATCCTTCCATAGGAATCCCTTGCATCCTACGTGATCTATGAAGAACTTTATTTTCTATAGTCTCAATTTTGAAAAACAATTTAGTAAATAAACAACACTCACTAAAAATCTAGAGAAACCAACAAGCAAACAATATGTTCTCTAAATTAACATACTAGTTGGTGATGAAATGTAAAATCGCATGATCAAATTGAGAAGGGAATAGGATATGAGCGAATGTATCAGTTACATTGGTGACATGCTTAATGAAATTACTCCTTGGTGTAAGATTCCTCATGTTTTTTCCCATGGGTTACCCTCCAAGCAGCTCGAGTGATTTTGACCAATGTTTGTTCCAGGTACAGTGAAGACTTCCCTTCACCTTCACCTCATGTAAGGACCCTAAGGATTATGGCTACTAATGAAACCAACTCCCAGTCAGTCTCTGGGTGGGTATAATCAACAGTTGAGTCTGAGCGTATGGGAAAAATATCCAGTCTAAAATCCTTCAATAGAACTGAAAACAAGTGGACCAGTAAAACTCCAAAGGACCTCGAACAGATTCATAATTCCTTAAGCACCGACACCAAATGAAGACATTTGAACCTCAAGAAGAACCCCTAATATATGATTTGACTACTAGGGATGGTTGAGCCTCAGAGAGATAATCTTTGTTGGTCTCCCAAACACGACCTTGTGTATAACCCCTATGTATTTACTCTTATGTGAATATGAGAATATGACAGTATCGAAGTGAGGCATTTTGATGTGCAACAAGGGGGGAGTCTCATATACCTAATCCTTATAATTATCTTATTGTAAATAACATTGTAAACATTTATTCTAGGAGAAAATGAAGAGTCATAGGTGAATAGGAGAAACCATCCAACATGTCTAAATATGAAACCAAAGCTCTCTCTCTCTCTCTCTCTCTCTCTCTCTCTCTCTCTCTCTCTCTCTCATGGACACACACACACACACACACATATATGGCTCATTTTAATAAAAAAATGTAATGCTTGGAGTTCTTCATCTCTACCCTGTCAGATTCTACATCTTATTAAGGTAGAACCAACTTTTTTTTATAGAAACCAAGTGTTGTCTCCTTATTTTTTAGTTTTGAAGATTTGCATGCATCTAATCCTGATAATGTGCCTAGATTTTTTCTACGTGCCTAGTTTTCTTCTACATGGCCTATTTGACCTGTACATAGAATTTTGAGATTGTAATTAGAATAATCATGTCAACTTATCCATGAAATATAATATTTCAATCTAGGAAGTTGTAAGTATTTTATACTTTGTCTTAACTGATATAGAGTGTATATAAGAACATGTAAATTATAGGATGAGGGTTGGATAGATGATTAAGTAATTGCATCTTGTATGTGATCCTTAATATTAGTAATCGTATAAAATAATCCAAGATTAAGCTATTCAAATCCCTCAACAACAATATGAATTTATAAGTTGTTATGTATGTAGTGATGTTATGGACCATATAGAAAGGATTGTGTTTTGGTTCCCCCTCTAAACATTTCATAGTTATTTATGTTTATCTTAATGTATAATGAATGTATGCATAATGTTTGACATTGGATATTATGTTTTCTTATTCTTTCCATATTTTTCTATAATGTTCATTAGGATATTAAATATGTATATGCCAATGGACTTTATTATTGGTTTGAGTTTAGAACATAGGGTTTGAATTTATTTACAAGAATTGGCTTCATTTCAAATATAGGATGAATTTATCGTAGAAGACAAAATTTCTAAGTCATGGATACCCTCATGGTGGGAGATACAATATGGGATGATAGGAATAGAAATTTAGTCTACACAAATAGAAACCTAGAACCTACTACATATAAACCCTGAATCAAGGTAGGATTGGTACCTTTAATATGAAAAGCATGATAGTTTCTTTGTTGATTTTCAATTTGTATTGTATCAATGGATAAAGATATGGGAATAAATTAATTCTATACACGACTCTCAAGAATTAGTGGTTTGGGATCAAGCAACAATTGCTTGATTAGAAACCCTAAACAATAGATGGACTCGATAAATTGATTTCTGGTTTGAAAAAAAAAGGGAAGGATACATTGTGGAATTCACCATTGAATACAACACATATTTTTGTGCCAATGAAAAATGGTTTGAGGAGGGACCAAGAAGGATATTTGTTTTAGAAATACCACTATGGATCAAGATGTTGTTCATTGAAAAAGGATTGATGCAAATAATGGTAGCACAATTCCATCACATAAAGGTTTTGGAGAAGGAATAATGGAGATGAGATAAGACAGTAGAAAGATAAATGTATCTAGATGAGTATAAAAAGGAAATAATTGATAGGTATGTGAATAAATTTTCTACATAAAATAGTTTGGAAAGTACATATTAAAGAAAAAGGGAGAAAAAACAATCGAAAGTAGTTGTAGTGTAGGATAAATAAGAATAAAGTAAGTGTAGGTGGAGTTTGTTGTTGTAGAGATGGCACTTGATGCACATAGAGATGAAGAGAGGTGATTTCAATGGTGCATCACTTAGGAAATGGAATCCTTAGACCATATAGAGAGAGAGAGACAGAGAGAGGACAATAGCATATAAGCAGGTTATACTAGATCCTAGTGGTTGGTAACAGAGACAAATTTACAAATTGTAACGGACCTCCTGTTTCGTACGACAACAAACCTCTCATAACAAGTGGAATTTCTTTTTTGGTGTGTGCATGTGTACAAGGGTAATAAATACATTATGCTCTACATCGCAACATGACGACGAACATGACACATGAAACTACGACAACGACATAACGACCTAAGATGCAGATCAAGCATCTGGAAGCAATGCATGACAATCAACCGATGAAAAAATAAGACTGACTACCCGCCCATCCTACCCTATAATGGTTAGTGCCTCCAGTACACATAAGAAACACTCAAGCCCAATTTCACATCGATTCTGACCATTTAAGGTCTCAGGGTTGGCGATTGTTCTAAGGAACCAAGAGGTGTCTACATCCTGCCCTACACAATCAAGATCAAAACTAAATATGCTAAGACAACAACATCAGCGATGATCGATGTGTTATATTGTTCTATGAATCAGTCACACATCACATAAATTCCAAGGTGCAAGATAATTTGATTACTAAATCCATCATTAAACGACATAAGTTCATTCACAAAGTAAACAACTTTATTTTATTTTCAAGGTGCAATGGCAAACATCTACTTTACATCAAGGCGCAAGATTAATCCATCATTAAATTCAACTATAATTACCCTTTTCGTGGTGGATGAAGTAACTACACGCAAGACCGTCCATACATATCATGGTGCAAAATAAATATCAATTAATTCATGGAGGAAGGAAATCAATTTACATAATCAGTCTCACATCCTAAAATTTCATGGTGCACAAATTCTATTATAAACTTCCAAATTCGATCATACGTCAACATCTCCTACTAGCACAAGAGTAACCACATTCAACACAAGTTTAAAATTGCACCACAATCTAGATGTATCTCATTAATCTTCATATTAAATGACATGTGTCGAATGTATCACTTACAAACAACAATACTGATTAGTTTTGCAAAATTTGTTTTGTATAGCTTTTATGAACTTTACTTAAAAATATTATTACTAAGAGAAAGTCTCTTGTACCACAACAAGACAATCCCATACACTAATAGGTATCTAATAGTGATATTAAAAGAGATTATTAATATTAATGAAAAACATGATATAAATAATATAATTGTAATCATTGATAAATAACATTGTTGGCAAGGGTATGGCCCAAGACATAACATAATTGTAGTAAAATACTATAGTGAACAAAAGACCGTCGACATCTTATAGTAAAGGTATGAATCGTGACATATATAAATTTGTTGACCAGGTTGTGTTAAATCTCATATCGCTGACGGAGCGGTTGAGAATTGGTTCAAACATCAAGTGTGCAGGAATAGAAGTGGGGAATTAAGTTGGTTCATATCAGTTCGTGAAACTAATTTGGTGGTTTTGGTTTATAAATTAAAGGTAAAATCATGGAATTGGCTTCCTAGATGTCCATCAAACTTTAAACAGGAATTTATAATCATACCGCCAATACTCACGTTCTCAGTTTAGTGTGTGGTTTATAAATTTAAAAACTATATTAAGCAATAAGTCGCTAAAAAGGTAGGATGCACAGGTGTAGGGTTTTCTGTCCCAGTTTAGCAAGTTGCACAGGTGGGTACATGGCTGTGTAGAGGTTTGAGGTACAAAATAAATTTCATTGGAGTGTAACAGGCTGTGTAATGACCCTGCTTAAATAAATGTATATGATTATTAACTATAATTAATTTAATAATCTAAATGTCCTAAAAGATTAGATAAACAATAATTATTTCTTAAAATAACATTAGCTAATTATTTATTATT
>JZKD02S1960859.1:345857-376746 GCA_000966675.3 Picea glauca
TCAAATGGACTAAGAAGTTAGACTATAAGAATGTAGCCTCCAAGAAAGCACTGTTTAGAGGCAGGCCACTTGAAGGAAGCTTATCCAAAAACTCAAGTATTCAGGAGGAAAATTGCAATCCATCCATTTCAAAAGAAATTCAAAATGGTTTTCAGTAAAATCGAGTCAATAGCACCTGTCTATGTCAATGTAGTAAAACAACATGTCATCAACCATAATCAAAAGTTTTAATAACATAAAATCTGGATCACTTGCGAGCAAGTGTCCTCAAAGAATAAGTTCGCTCAATGCACCAGAGCGGGATGTTACACAAATGAATATGAAGGTAATGAATCATAATGAAAATTATCCAAATCATAGTTGGGATGATCACAATGAGAATGAGAACACCTCAATACTTGTAGACTTGTTTTAATGGAAATTAGATTAGAAGATCCTTCTAGTTCTAGTCAAGAAAGTTTTGGAGAAATAAAACAATACAAACACCCTGTTGAAAGTGGGAATAGAAGCAACAAATAGAGTATTTATATTGGTATCAAACTCTCAATGATCATGTGTTTTATGGAATCAACCAGGAAAATCGAGAGTGAAATTGTTTCATCTATGAATCTATCTCGATGGTGAACAAAATCACAGATGAAGTATTAAAAAATCCATTGTTAGAGACTAAATTTAGAGAATGAGATTTCCAATGGTACATGGATTAGAAGCCTAGTGCATTTATGAGATACCTAGAAAATAGACAAAGAGATTTTGCGAAATAACGAGGTACTTGATTAGAGAATTTTAGAAGCAAAAATCATAATAGTAGTGTATTGAAAAAATTAAGGAAATCAAATAGAATGTTGGAAAATCATTTTAGGATTGATATTATAGATTGAAGGAATTTCTAGGCAAGTTAACCTTTCATATATAGTATATTCAACATAGGGAATGGTTCAATCCTAGACTACTTTCCCAAATCTATATTCCTCTAACACAAAATAATATCAAATCTTAGTAGGAAGCAGTTGTTATTGTAGTATGACTACAATCTACATGAGTGGATGGTGAGCCATCCTCATAAATGGAACAAATATTGCTAACTTGTTGTGCTAAATAATTAGTTATAGGACATGTCCAAAGAAAATTAATGGAATATTGGGTGCATTCTATGGAGAATAAAGGAGAATCATCTAACCAAATGTATGATGATGAGAAACTATGCTAGAATAGGCACATCAAATGTGTTCCCCTCAACATCAAAGATGAAGTGGTATGCAATTTATAAAAAATAAGGACGTGGTCCATATCATTTTCCTATGTGTGAACAAACCATTATGTGAATGTTATAAAAACATGGGACATGACGTGAACAAATGTAGGTCATTGAAGTTGATGAAGGAACACATGGAGAATACTTGTAGAGTTTGGGAAGTGAAGGAAAATGGTAAAAATGTACGAGAATATTTCACAAGAAGAGTATGAGTTGGATATGGAGGCTTAAGGTGACACATGTTTTTTAATTGTGGAGAGACTAAACACATTGTATGGAATTGTACAAAATCCCATGTGTTCTATGCTTACTATCATAGCTCATAGCATATGATAGACCACAAGATAAAAGAGTGTCCTAACTTGATCAAGTAGTGGGAACTGAAGAATTTACATATAGTGATCATAGATCCATGTAGAGAAAATGAAGACACTATGAAGGTGCATGTGGTGATGTGAGGAAACGAAAGAACTAGGTTGGATGTAGAGGCCATATTCACTGGAAAGATCAAGAAAATTGCATGAAACATGTCAAAATTTGGAGCAACCAGTCATAAACATATCATTTGTGACATTATGGTAACATTCTAAGATAAACCCATGTATGACAAGGAAGTGTACACTAGTATGAGTTTGAAATATGCATTTTCTAATCAACTAAGTGAATTCCTAAGATGTATCAAATTGTTATGTGATTGAAAGTTATCCAATAGGTTAACATATATTTTAATGAGATGGGTGTTGATGTTGAGGATGTTGAGTCCATTTTAGGTCATCCAAGTTAATTCTAAAAGACAACATCAATTTTTTTTTTTTTTATGTAGTGTTTCTACTTTACAATTTTAACAAAAATCAACTTCAGAAAATAATTGCAGTCTCTAGCTTCAAGTATACAAAAGCAATTCTTGTAATAATTTTTTTCAATCTAATATTCATTGACCATTTAAGGTCACAAGACTAACATTTTGTTATAAAATAATTTCAAGGTTGTTATTAAGATGAATTTAAGTTATCTACTAAGTTGATCATCTTGGCAAAATAGTGCTCTACCAACAACTATTCAAATTTAATGACTAGCACAATTTAATGATGAGAGCAATTATAAGTTTGTGTATGGTTGTGAAAATAAATAATTCAATATTATGTGTAGTTATTAGTCCCTGCTAAAGGCATAGAGGGACAATAGTGATCGATAATTCGTTGACTTGATATTAGTTTATCGTTTGACTACAAATTTTTGCATACTTTCTATTGTTCTAACTGCAGAACTAAAAACAATATTTTTGATATAATAAAAAACCCCATATGTGTCATGATCTGATTGGATAATAGATTTGAGGTCTTATTGCTAGCTTCTCTATTCCCAATGAATTATATGTCGCCATTTCCAAAGTTTGTATCATCTATGGTGCTTTTTGAATTTGTACTATTCATACTGAAATGTTTAGATATCCAAAGTTTGTAGCGATAGACAATTCGTTGACTTTATATTAGTTTTTCATTTGACTACAATTTTTGCATAATTTCTATTGTTTGAACTACATAACTATTTTTTTTTTTTTTTATTATTTATATAATAAAAAAACCCATATATGTCATGATCTCGTTGGATAATAGATTTGAGGTCTTATTGTCAGCTTTTCTATTCCCAATGAATGATATGTTTCCATATACAAGGTTTTTATCATCTACGATACTTTTTGAATTTGTACTATTCATACTGAAATTTTTAGATATGCAAAGTTTATAATGATTGAGAATTCATTGACTTTATATTAGTTTTTCGTTTGACTACAAATCTTTGCATAATTTTTATTGTTTGAGCTAAAGAACTAAAAACATTATTTTTTATTATTTATATAATAAAAAAAAAACATATATGTCATGATCTCGTTGGATAATAGATTTGAGGTATTATGTGTTATTATTATTATTTTTATTACTACTATTATGTTTGATTTTTATTTATTTTTGTGTACTTCTAGAGTCTTTTTCATTGTTGCGTACGTAAACAGACCTGCCACACTGCATTCTTTCTTAAATTTTTCCATAGTGCAATGCCCTTCGACGATTCTGATAGTCTTAAGTGTTTACCTAACAAGCCTCACAACGTTAAATGTTAATTGTGAAGATGTGTTACAATACAGTTTCATTCCTTTTTTTGATACAGTGTTGTCTGTAGTGAAACTGTGCAATACTATTCTTCATCAACATTACTGGTTCCCTAGTTGATTCTTGTTCATTGGTTCGTTCGATGCTGCTTTTTGTTGTTTGATTCAACTTTGCAAAGTTGAGGTCATGCAATTGCAGTTGGACCTCTTCGTGGTTGTTCACTGGTTTTTTGTTCTTCAAATTTGCAAGTTGTTGGACCTGTTGTTGTGGTTTGCAAGTTTTGGATATGCACTTCTGTCATCTATCGTTGATGGGTAAGTTTTTGTGCCATCATTTCATTGTTATTCATTTTTTATTCTTGATGTTTGCACCTTGCAAGAAAGAATTTTCAATAGTAGCCCTCGAAATTATGTTGCAAAACATCTTTCAGTGTGGTTGTTGCAACCATAATCTTCTCCTTGTTCTTGAACATCAATGTTCTATATAGAACCCTCCTTCGTCACAGTCGTGGTGACATATAAAAAAGGAAACCATATTTTCTCCTCTTATTTTCTATTCCTAGAAACAATGCATTTTGTGCATTTTTTCCATGTTGTTCCCTTCCAATCACATATGCAAACTTCCACATCTTGGATATCATTCCATAGTTGTTTCATAAATAAAGATGAAAATGGGTTTAGAAAATGAATTCAGAGTTGTCAGAAGGGGGCAACCATCTGCCAGGGTCTTGTGATAGGGAATGATTTTATTCTCCTATCCTTTCTGTCTTGCAGAGCATGTTCTGCCACTGATAATCTTGTAGGATGCATGACATGAATAGGTTAAAAAATGATATACCTTGAATACTCAGTCTTTTTGCTCAGCAAATTTATAGTGTTGTTTATTTGTGTTGTCTCTTCTGTTTGGTTCATTGTTCAATGCATGTTTCTTTTCTTGTCATGTGTTGTGGAGACTATGGGGGATTGAATTTGACTAGAAGAAGGTTGAAGGATACATAGAGGGATCGATACACAGTTTGGCACTTGTAGTTTTCTATTTGTCTTTTTTTTTCCCTTTTTTAATTTGTTTTTCTTTTCTCTGTTTTCATATAAATTGAAAATAGCCATGAAACAAATTGAAAATCACGGTTTAAGAGATGAAACAAGTAATAGATGTTGAGTCCTATGAGATATATACAGACTCCATTGTACATGACAACATCGACAAGGTATTGCATACCAATGTTCTTTCTAGATTTGATGCATTCTCGTATACCATAGGAGTATACCTTTTCGATGCCTTTCAGTTTTTATTGCATTTCTATTATTCCTCGGTCGACCTACGCAATGGATTGATAGATTATTTCTTGGGATGCATAAAAAATGGCGATGTTGAGACACTGGAGTTGTATGAATACAAATTGACATCTGATTTTATTTTGCAGCTGCATGGAATACATGATGATACAAGAGCATATTTCCACCTTGACAGATGCACCAACAAATAAACACATCAAAATGCATATCAAGATAAGGAGAGGCACTGACCCTCTCATTTCCATAATTCGAAACATTAAATTATGTAAATTTATGTGTAAGGTTGATAAACATCCAAAGCGATGCCTTTGGATAGGTGTGGATGGGTTTGTCTAAATGACCAACTATAAGCAGGTCTAGATCTGATACAGGGTTGGATTTGCATTCTTTGTAATGAGTCATAGGATAAGGTGTCTTAACTTAGAAGGTGAGAGCATTTAAACAGTGGAGAGGATAATCTCGAAGAGCCTTCCTGTAAAAAGAAAGAGAGAGTTACAAAATGAGAGGTTAGAATAGAGATAGAGTAGTGAGAGGAAGAAAAGAATTGACACTATGTGATAGTCGAGTGTTGTACACAGTTGTAAACATACATTGATCTTAATACAAAGAAAAGTAGTTTTTCTTGCATATGATGTCTATTTATGTTATCTGTGTTCTTTGAATGATATATGTATGTTAACATATGTTGTACATGCATATGTTAACTTTCAGTTGTAGGATTAAGATAAAATTCTTAAAGCTTTGAGATTTGTCGAGTTATTTTTAGGTTTTTTAGGTTGTGCAAGGAGTGCACAACAAAGTCTTGAAACTATGTGAGCCAGTGAAAAGAGTGAAAATATGAATTCTAGTTTGAGTTCAGGAAGAACATTCCAAGAGGGCACCCCAAAAGATTTATAAAATCAATAAAGGAGCCTCCAGGTTGTTGAGTACCTTGGAGGAAAGACTGTGCAGAGGAAGGCATAGAGAGAACATAATTTTTTATGATTCTATAAGAGCTCAACCAGATATGTATCGAGTGAGTGCAAGGAGTGCACAAGGAGAAATTTGTTTCGAGTTTAGATATAAGAAGAGAGTCAAGGATAAGACACTCACATAGTTATTGAATACTCTATGGCTCAGCAAGGAGAGCTGAGAAGAAGTTTCCAAGAGGTAACAAACATCTCTTCGAGGGACATAAGGGATAGAGACCTTTCAGGTCTGATCAATTGAATCTCAAGGAGCCAAAGAGGAATAGAGTTATTGAACACTCTGGAGGAAGACCTGTGCAAGGCGTGCACCAGGAAAACACTCAGACAAAGTGTTGAAAGGTAGCCAGTCGAAGGCTAGTTAAGGCGTAAGGAGTGCGCGTAGAGAGAACTTGTTTCAATTTCAAAATCTCAAGAGAGATAGAATTCTTAGAAACACAGACAAGACCTAAGTATCCAGAATCATAGAGAAATCAAAGCTTGAGGCCTTTGAATGCATTTGAATTCTTCCAAGTCGAGAGAAGTTGCAATCTCAAGAGGAGGAGCGACAATAGTCATTAGATCAGCTATAGAGGAAGAGATCTGGAGCATTGAATCTCATGTACAGACACCAAGAAGTGCGCACACAAGAATAGCATATCTCAGTCGTCAGATCGGATCGTGTGGACCAACAACCCTTGGATCCAGAGGAATGTGCATGAGGTTTAACCCTTTGGATTTTCAAAGGAGAGTGGGCTTTGGGAAGTCACAAAGTCCTAAAATCATCAAAACCGTCCATCAAGACAGGGCACGTGGTGAGAGATCATAATTTTGTTGTCTCGCAGAGTGGAAAGGTCAAAGGCCAGAGTCATGAGGATTCACGGAGTGTGAAATCGTGAAAGGATCACAACCATTGTTCAAAGAGAGAGCGTGGATCATTGATTATCCAGGGAGATATCCAGAGTTTGGATATCGGGAGAAGGGAGGTGAGCAGTCCTCCAACTTCGTGAAATGTGAATTCCTAATATGCAAAAAGGAGATCAAGACCGTTGTATCATGAGGATCGTGGATCGTTTATCTGGTGAGAGAAACTCACAAGTTTGGGTTTCGGAAGGACGACCAAGTGGACTTCATGAAATGCAAAATTGCGAAGCACTCGAAAGGTTTGGCCCAAGGTCATATGGATGGAGGATAAAGGAGGAGCTAGCATGCACTAAGCCCCTGTCGATATTTCAGAGGTTGGGAGAGTCAGGGTGACTCACATGCAAAGACACGATACACAAAATTGTGAAATGCCTTTTCAGTTAGGAGAGTGGTCATAGTCATGGTTGCAAGAAGGAAGGAGCTTAGCCAAAGAGGAGCTAGTGCTTGGTTGGCGCGAAAGTTGAAAAACACTCAGCCAAGAAACTGTGGGTCTCATACGATCCATGCATTTGGAAAAAGGACCTGTGTAAGTGGGTTTGGTGTCTAGGAGAGACCGAAAGAGTCGATTTGAATCAATTTCTTGATCGATCCTTGACCAAGAGGTCAGTAGACCCTACTAAGGTAGGGGATTACACCAGGTGGTATCAGAGCCTAATTTCGTCTGTAGATTTCAGGAGAAAGAGAAGAGGGAGATAGAGTATTGATGCAATGTGTATGATTTCCTACAAGTTGTAGAGTAAATGGTAGAAAATCGGATGAGTTAAAAAATAGAGGGTGAATATGGCTATTGAAGGCCATAGGGGTGGTCAAGAGAAGGACCACCAGCAGAAAACCAAAGTTGAGATAGAGAAAGAACTCATAGAAATAAGAGCAAAGGTGAAGATGCTAGCATTAAATATGCAGCAGGATGCAAAGGTATACTCAACATATGAATGGCCTTTGAAGAGTAAAGTAGAATGGCTTGTCCAGAAGTTGATGGCCATAAGGCAACAACAAATGTTGAGAAGGTGGCTCAGGCATGCTAAAAACCTCAGTAACATGGGAAGGAAAGTGATTTACATTTGTGACCCATAATTTGGAAAAATACTCAGTGATGATGAGGAGGAGAGATTAGATAAGGATCTCATAAACTTCCAGGTGGAAAGTGATTGAATTTCATATTTCTAGGTTGGCAATGAGATGAGATCAGTTGGAGATCTCATAGACTGCTAGGAGAGTAGAAGAGAAAGTTCATATTTCTAGGTGGGAAATGAGATGGGATCATTGGAGGATCTCAAAGACTACCAGGAGAGTAGGGAAGAAATCCCATATTTCTAGGTAAGAAAGGGATAGGAGATGAGACTGTATGACAATCTCCTAAACTCAGAGGTGAGTTCTGGTCAGCAAGGAGTGCTAACAGGGGAGGATCAGAGGTGGAGTATTCTAATCATTGAGGTAATTCAAATATTCCTTTCAAACAACCAAGTTGAGGCTAGAGGATGTGTTGCAGGTGTAGAAACAGAAGGAAAACTAGCAAGAACTGTCAAAGAAGAGAAAAAGGAGAAGATATTGAAGTCTACCTAGTAGAATAAGAAGACCATTTTGAGGAATGGTTCAAAATTTTCAGCCAGGAAGTTGAACAAGAGGTAACTACAACATTGGAGTCTCCAACAAAAGAGGAAGCATGCAACATGGATTCTACTGATCTATGTGGATAACCAGAAGATCTGGAGAGAAGAGTGATATGGAAAAGCATGCACATCCAAAATTGTAAGTTGGAAATAGATGGAGGAGTATACCAACCTAGGGAGTAGTTGGAAGAAACTGGAACTGAATCAATGCCAAGGAAGTTGGTAGAAAATAATTTGTTAAGGGATATAGCTAAACAACAATTTAGTGAGGAAACTACATAACTGAAGTCTATAGAAGAATGGAAATTTAGTATTACATGAGAATAAGATAGCATGAGAGGTCAATATAATATGTCATTTCATCAGGAGAAGGAAGATATGCAATAAAATAATCTGCATGAAGGAAGGAGTCATCCAACAGAGCAACTGGACAGGGTGATTGAACAAATCATGAGGCTGATAATGAGGTTAGCACAAGAAGTAGTTAGGAAGGAGAATTTGAACAAAGGATAACCTGTCATAATAGCATCGAAGAAGAAGAAGAAACAACAACAACAACAACAAGGAAATGGAGAAGATGGACAACTCCATAAGAGAGTTTGGGACCCAGGTGGATTTCAACAGAGCTGGAGAGATCATGAGTAGGAGATCATGAACTTTTCACAGCAGTGGAGTATGATGTAGGAGCATCTTTCCACCTTGACAGATGTGCCAACATATCAACACATCAGGATGCATCTGAACATAAGGTGAGGCACCGACCCTCTCATTTCCATAATTCAAAACATTAAATTATGTAAATTTATGTGTAAGGTTGATAAACAACCAAATCCATGAATTTGGACCGGTGTGGATGGTTTTGTCAAAATGACCGAAGGTAAGCAGGTCTATATCTCATACAGATCTGGATCTGTGCTCTTTATAATGAGTCATAAGATACATTGTCTTAACTTAGACGATGATATCATTTAGGTGGTGGAGAGGATAATCTCGAAGAGCCTTCTTGTAAAAAGAAAGAGAGAGTTAGAAGATGAGAGGTTAGAATAGTAATAGAGTAGCAAGAGGAAGAAAAGAACTGAGACTCTGTGATATTCCATTCTTGTACACAGTTGTAAACAAACATTGATCTTAATACAAAGAAAAGTAGATTTTCCTGCATATGATGTCTATTTATGTTATTTGTGTTCTTTGAATGATATTTGTATGTTAACATATGTTGTATATGTATATGTTAAATTTCAATTGTAGGATTGAGATAGAATTCTTAAAGATTTGAGAGTTGTTGATTTATTTCTGGGTTATTTATGCTGTGCAAAGAGTGCACAACAGAGTCTTGAAAGTTCATGAGCTGGTGCAAAGAGGGAAGATCTGAATTATAGTTTGAGTTTAGGAAGAATGTGCCAGGAGGGAAGACCATAAGAATTATAAACTCAAGAAAGGAGCCTCCAGGTTGTTGAATACCTTGGAGGAAAGAGTGTGCAGAGGAAGGAATAGAGAGAACAAAATTGTTGAAGATTTCGTAATATCTCAGCCAGGTGGGTATCAAGCGAGTGTAAGGAGTGCACAAGGAGAACTATGTTTCGAGTTCGGAGATAAGAAGAGCGTCAAGGAGAAGACACTCACAAAGTTACTGAATACTGTATGGCTCAACAAGGAGAGTTGAGAAGAGGTTTCTAAGAGGGCACAAACATCTCTTCGAGGGGCATAAGGGATAAATACCTTTGAGATCTGATCAGTTGAAGCTCAATTAGCGAAAGAGGAACAGAGTTACTGAACACTCTAATGGAAGACCTGTGCAAGGAGTGCACCAGGCCAACACTCAGACAAATTGTTGAAATATCGCTAGTCGAAGGCTAGTCTAAGTGCAAGGAGTGCACATAGAGAGAAATTGTTTCAAGTTCAAAAGATCAAGAGATAGAGAATTCTCAGAAACACAGATGAGACCCAAGTAGTCAGACTCATAGAGAAATCAAAGGTCAAGGCCTTTTAAAACATTTGAATTCTTCCATGTTGGGAGAAGTTGAAAGCTCAGGAGGAGGAGCCAAAAAAACCATCAGATCAACTGCAGAGGAAGATATCTGGATCATTGAATCTCACGTCTAGACACCCAGAAGAGCACGCAGGAGGAGAACAGATCTCAGTCGTTAGATCTGAGTGCGTGGAACAATAGTTGTTGTATCCAGAGGAAGGTGAATAAGGTTTAAACCTTTGGAGTTGTATAGGAGAGTGGTATTTGTGAAGTTGCAAAGTCTCGAAATGATCAGAATTGTCCATCAAGACAGGGAACATGGCGAGAGATCAACATTTTGCTGACTCGTAGAGTGGAAAGGTCATAGGGAAGAGTCATGAGGATTCGTGCAGTGAGAACATGCGAAAGGATCACAGTTGTTGATCGAAGAGAGAGCGTGGACCGTTGATTGTCCAGGGAGATATCGAGAGTTCAGATATCAAGAGAAGGGAGCTGAGCGGTCCTCCAACTTCACAAAACATGAAGTCCCGATACACAAAAAGGAGATCAAGACCATTGTATCATGGGGATTGTGGACCATTTATCTAGTGAGAAGAACTTACAAGTTTGGGTTTCGAAAGGACAAGCAAGCAGACTTTATGAAAGCAAAATCGTGAAGCGCTCATAAGGTTTTTCCCCAGGTCATAGTGAGGGGTCATATGGATGGAGGATAAGGGAGGATCTAGCATGCACTAGGTCCCTGTTGGGATTTCAGAGGTCGGGAGAGTTGCGATGACTCATATGAAAATACCCAATACGATAAATCATGAAATACCTTTTGATTTAGGTGAGTGGTCGCAAGAAGGAAGGGGCCTAGCCAGAGAGGAGCTAGCACCCAGTTGGCACGAAAGTTTAACAACGCTCATGAGAGAAGCTACGTGTCTCATACGACCTATGCATTTGGAGAAAGGAACTATGTAAGTGGGTTTGGGTTCTAGCAGAGACCCAAAGAGTCGATCTGACTTAGTTTCTTGATCAATCTTTGACCGAGAGGTCGACAAACCTTGTTGAGGTAGGGGGCTTGCACCACATGATGTCACTACATATTTTTCAAAGACACGATTGTCTGCATCTGCAATTCTGTTTGCACATGAGAGGGGACCTTGGGGATATACATTTTGTATACAGTTTTTTTCTAAGTGCCTCAATATATCAATTGGAATATGGTCATTGACAAGAAAAACAAGATATCTACTATTCAACAAAACTGCATCTTTTTCCATGATGCCAATCCTATCAGTGGTCATTATGAACCACTACTATATAGAAAATTATCCATATGCAATCTTGGAGGACCTAATATTTACTTTTCCCTCATTTGCAAAGACCTTGAATCACAATGGAAATGAATTATGCATTGTATACACTGCCATGGCTTGCAAATAACAACAATTGTTGCATCTAGTTGTGGAGATAGTTTGTTCAATGCAATTTTCTATTTGGTATAAACAGAGTTCGATGTGCATTTGTTGCATATTTACACTGTACATTCCTTTTGCAATTCAATTGTAGGCGACAACCAATAGTATTTGTGTTGCTTACATCGACACCTTTCGCCATATCTCCTAGAAAATATGTCGGCAATTGGAAGTTGGTAAGAATACCTTTTAAACATGGCACTTCCATATGAAAAAGGAAATGTAGAGGGTGGAAGATTCTATTTGCAATGGATATCTATCATATTCAGAGTAAATATCTAGGTCTGGTCAGCCCTGCCAAATGAGACTATACATTCCTGGTCTATTGGTTCAAATTACGATGAAACAATTGACATCATCTCATTGAAAACATATATGACACATATCCATTATCAACCTTTCATGTGAAATACCACTGGTTCAGGGTCCACTGTCCATGCCACCCAAACTCCATTGAATCTGCATACGCGTAGCATGCTATTTAATCAGAATGAAACTTGTCCCAGTTGCGACGAGGCCATGCAGGGCTTAAAAAAAAAATGTAGACTAACTTATCACATCTTGAAAAATTTCATACATCAAATTCATCCCAATTGTGATGAGGCCCTACAGTGATTAAAAAAAAATGTAGACTAACTTATCACAACTTCAAAAAGGTCATACGTGAGAAAAAAATACATTGGTCATATAGGAAATATTGTTGGTTCATGGTCTGTTGTTAATGCCAGCCAAACTACATCGAATATACATAAGTGTTGCATGTTATTTAATCATGATGAAACTCATCCTAGTTTCCATGCAAATTGTTTACTTAATGTAAACTCCAATATGATGAGAGTGAACCAAGAGAAGTGAATCAACTTCTAGTCTGACACATCCCTAAAAAATGCCTAACAACTCAATCATGTGCCAAGTTGTAATGCAGACGGATTCTCTTGTCCTCTGCTAGGTCAAATGACCATCTATGTGAACCAAATGTTCACATCATTACTCTCAAAATCTATATGATTCAAATTAAACTTATTGAACCATAATTCTGCCAAAGTCTATCATCTATAGACCACATTTGCCCATTTGACAAATTTCATGCCCATCTGGCATACTTGATGTTTGTTGTTGTCGAAACTTTCTGTCTGACAACCATCTTCAATTCCATCATCAATTCATCCCTTTGTTAGCTGAAAGGAGAGACCACAAGTGGTTTCATCAACCATCATCACTAGAATTTTGAACTCCCCCCCTTAAGGTGCATGAGAGTTATAGCATTGTACTCCCCCCTTCTAGGCTCAAGAGAGTACCATACTTGTTCCCTTTGAGTACAACACAAAGTGGCCATGCAGAAAAAACCACATGTTATCTCATCCTATGAGGGCCATGCTCGAAAGCTACGCCATAAGGGGACCACTTATGTGAGGTACAAAAATGTTATGTGATACAATATTGGTCTTTACTCGAGATTGAATTCTACAGTAAGACTTATATAATCACTTGGTTGTTCATGACCATTTCCAAGGATCAATCCACTCATAGTGAATCTTCAATCTTGCAGGTTTCTTTAGTGTTGAATATCTATTTGAAGAATGGTTATGCTTTCCACTATGCTGGCAAGGATAGAGATCAAAAAACTGATTCTCCTTGTGACCAACTCGATTACAATGTTGGCACTTATCATTCTGATGCTAAACTTGAACAGGTGAAGTTGAAGCTTCTTGAAGGAATCCAACACTTTGGAACTTGATTGGTCTGGAATAATCAGGAATATGAAAGGAAACTTCCTTCTCATATCCAAGTCATGTTCTATTCTTGTTGTAGATGATTTCTTCCCAAGGTCTGATGATGGGCTTGGAAAAAGTATTCTGATCTTGTTGCTTTGAAATTCGTGGAAGTAGATTTACTGCATGTTGATGCATTATTGAAAGGTTTTCTTCACTGAAATCAAAAGAAAACTAAAATGTAGGTTCATGAATAGATTCAACTTCATCTGAAACTGATTCTAAAGTTGTATCAGAGTGTTGTTCCTTCACTGACTATTGATCAAAAATACCAACATCATCATAATTATCATCATAGATAGGGTTGTGCTGAACAAAAACTAGCTCAGAACACTTCACTGGCTGTTGAGTTTTGAGATCTATCAACTCATCATTCAATAGTTGGGATAGAGATTGAAGAAGTCTAACTTTAGCATGTGTCACTTGCAAACAAGTTAGCATTGATTGAAGAGTTTATTTTTTCAATGTCATTGTGTTGTCTTCAGTGGTGTTTATTAGAGTGTTCAGTAACTCTAATAATTCAACACTTTGAGCCATTTCATAAAAAAAATAAAAAAAATAAAAAAATCCTAAATGAGGTCTCCTTGTGCAGGTAGATCCTGATTACAATTCGACTCATCAGAAGAAGGTTTTTATTTTGTAACTTTCCCACTTGAATTTCATGCTCGCTTGCTATTCATTCTCACTTGAACTTGCCTTACTTGAACTTCTCGTTCACTTGCTCTTCTTGCTCGCTCACTTGTACTCACTCGCTTGAACTTTTCTTTCTTTCTTCCAAGAAGTTGAGGATGTCGGTTACCACCGAAAATGCATCCCAAAGTATTACAATGATATGAGTTTCAAGTACTCATCCTTGTCAATTACGACTCAAAATGACTATAGGGTGTCGGGCTCAGCCAAAAAATGCACCTTATGACAAATTCAATTTCAATTGATTTATAAAGACAAGTAAACTTACAAAAGGACTATTTGGAAGTTACAATAAATCATGATTCAAAGTTGAATTAATCTTCAAATTTGAATGTGTTTTCGATGCTTTTGAGTCCAGTTCTCCTTTGATCATGAGCTTGAATTGCTCATTGCTTCAGTATTCTTTGTCGATGCTTGATTTGTATTACTTTTGCTTGAATGCATGTGCATGAGTAACAATGTGCTTGAGCTTGTGTGTGTTGTGTTAAATGCTAAAATTGTAAGTGTGTTTATGTCAAAACTAGACAATAAACACTATAAGCCTCCATGAAAATTTCACCTCAACACACTATAGAAGGTGTACCTAAGATCCGCTTATTCAATTTCGGGCGGATCTAGTACACAAAACAAAAGATTTCAATTTTATTATAAATATCTCTCTTACAGTAACCATGCTCAAATACATTTTGAAGCTATCTTGATCTTCATCAACAATATAAAATTTCAACAACTCATCGAGATGAAGCTTCTTTCTTCTCATCCTACAAATTTCTCCATAGGATAAGTATTAATAACTTTTACAAGTGTCATTATCTCTCAAAAAATCCCAAATCTCCCAAATCATGTATCAATGTATTTATCTACAAACAAAATGGTCAATTACCAAAAACTTAAAGGGTTAGTGCACTTATAGTGACCATACATTTCTTCATGATTTTAGTGGATGTTTGCAGTTGATCAAAGTAGTTTATCAAAATCACCACAATTCTCTTGGTGATAGACATACCCCCATGTTGATGAAGGCCTTGGATAGGTTCAAGATGAAAAGTGGACCTGCCATGAAAGACTCTTGCAGGTGCAATGATTATCATTCTGGTGTCCAAAACTATATCTGTAGTCTACATGCATGTGTACAAAGATTTTCAATCACACCACCTATTTGTCTACGAATTCTTGGCTAATTTTTGGGGAAATAGGTCGCGCTTTCTGGTCTATGTCTCTGTAGCTGGTTTTGGAGTCTGTGCTGGAGTAAAATCTTGAAGAACACACTGTACAATTGCACACTAACACTTGACATATATGTTAGATCTAATCCTCCTTGTGCAAAACACTTGTAGAATGAAGAATTCAACGCCAAAGATCTGATATTTGTTGTGGATATTCGAAACTTAGTTGCATCCTTATCATTCATGATTAGAACATAAAGGGTCCCCCATGGATTGGGGATAAACCCATGGAAATAAAGGAAATTAAAAGAGATTTTCGGGGCCTATTTCAATGCAGATAATGCAAGAATTGAATGCAGGCAGCAGTGAAAAGAAGAGATCGAACCTTATACAATGATTTCTTAATGCAAAAGCTTAAAAAATGAATGCAAAGATTGTTGAAACACAGAGATTAGGGCCTGCAAAAATACACGTGTTGATGGGCACCCTGGATTTTGATGAGAGCACTCTTTATCGATACAGTCTCTAAGATCTAGAATTAAATTGCAGGTCATTCACCATCCTTGGTTTTAGAGTCTCATCATCAATCTTGCCACAAAACAATCGAAATCGAAAGAAAATGCAATTTTCCTCGATCAATATGCATTGAACATTGGGAAAGGACAGTAAATAGCGGGTCAAAAAGCAGAAGCAAAGAGAAATGGTAGATCCGGCCGAGTAAGGTTGTATTGCTTCAATTAGAAAATCCATTACCATTTATTCCGTCTTCATAAACGGTGAGGGAAGCATCCGACCTTTCATATCCAAATCGATTCTACGCAGCGACCGCTTATACCGGATTTGGTGAATCTGCCAAACCTGCTAGGAGCTTTTTAGATGAAATTGCTTTACTTATCTATTCCCTTTATCAGCAGGTGATAGTTGGACCTTGCAATTCCCTGAAGCCTCGAGCCTATAACCTCACGGAGAAAATAAAGTGGTCCAGATGGAACGACCTTGGTAGTCTGGCTTCTCTGATAGAGCTTCGTTTTTATGGATCAGAACCAAAACCATGAAAGACTATTGGAAGCTTCGTTGCTTGCAGATCTAGCTATCTGGAGGGCAAGCTAAGCCATTTGAAAAGTTGAATCTACCACCAGATTCTACAATCACATGAAATGGGCTGCAAATCTATCCAAATCGGGCATTAAAAGGTGGATATAGCAAGCGACAACACTCCATGCACCAATCGGTGGATCGATAGTCCTGTAGAAGTAATTCTACCCAACAATTAAATAAGCAGTAGCCTAGTAGGGAGAAACAATCCTATAGGTGATTGGCAGTTTGTATGCAGTTTCTTTGCCACTCTAATTCACCCTAAATAGTACTGAATATACCCCAATAAGGGGCCTCCTTCCCACAATAATTTTGACCCATATCTAGAAGGATCGATCCACTGCTGATATACAGTCTCCCAACGCCACTCTCAGCCAAAGAACAAGAGATATATTAACTCAAAATGAGAATAACGTTGCCCAGGAGTGAGGAAAATCAGTCCTCACAATAATTTCTCCCTTCTAACACATAGGGTGTGCCCAACAGTTACAGAAAATGGGTAAATGAGGAACCCACAAATTCTTTAAGCAAAACTCAACCTCCTTCAAGCTAGTTAGATCCCTTCAACAGGGAAACTTCTCTTCAACTCATTTTGGGCATCAATAGATATTTTCATTGCTAGTACACATAGTTTCTTCCACACAATAGATTATTCACCATCCTCTCTTCTTAGTGTTGGCTTCTCCACACCCAACAATTTCCTATTCTTCGTTGCAACAACTACATCGATTACAGAAAATGGATGAACAAACATCTCACGCTAGTCAACAAATTTGGGCACTCTAAATCATAACTTTCACAACCAATACACTCCTCTACTCTCTACATGTTTCTGGGAACTCCCATGAGGGAGTCACTCCCAGACCAGCTCTGATACCAATTGATAAAATATAGAGAAGAACAACAATATGGTGGAAAAGGCTCACTAGCCAACCCTTAAATTATTCACTCCAATGTTACATATTTGTAGTACAATGGGTGATGCCACCTCATAGAGAGATTTGCTCTAGATCCTAAAATCATGCATGATGAATAGGCTAGGCAATCTTAACTAACTCATTAGTCATCACTTGAGGATATATTACTAATATCCTAAATGAATAATACAAATATAGGTGACAATTTACACCTAGTGATTGGTAAAGGTAAGCCATAGGATAACAATGAGGCCATCCTAGCCTTGAAAAAGAAATGTAGACTAAGTTATGAAAACTTGAAAAAGGCCATACGTGAGAGAAAAAAATACATTACTACACTTCCTTCTAGAGATAAATGGACATATCAAAACCTAACAACAGAAACAGGTACGGTCACATAGCCCACAATGGTCATGGCACTATCCGAGAGGAAAAACTCACATTTCGTAGGCTAGAACCAACACCATGCACTACTGCCAATCAAAACCAACAAACACTTTCTACGTATACTTCCCTATGTAAGAAATATGAAAGACAAACCTATATGAAACAAATCAAAGACACTCCTTCCATTGCATGTGCAATTTGCAATCAATTGAATTCCACAAAAAACACTAAGTCTTTCATGCTTGATTTGGATACATAATACCTCCACTTGACACTAAATGATAAAACATTTTCAAGTGGAAAAGATTTTCTTCCATGCAAAGGGACACTTGAAAATGGAAAACTTCCACACTTTGCAACCCCTGACCAAATAAGATGTAATACACCACTGGCAGATGTAAGTGCACTTACAAAACTTGAAGAGAGACATGTTTCTCTATAAATTTCATTTGCACAAATCAGACCCTGGGGCTATAAACGACCCCAAATGGGCTTAATAGGATAAATTATTAATGTGCCTGTCCAACTAGATGTTGTGAAAAAATCCTTGCCACAATTCATTATCGATGCAATGACAATTTTTGTGGATCTCAAAAGACACTTGCAATACAAAAGTGCATATCAGACAGGTAAAGTACGTGTTCATGTTGTCATGAAACCATTAAAAGAATTATGTTCTAGCTCCCTGTACAAAGCACTGAACATTTGTATAAATGAGAACTGGAACAATGTTCTTGGAGAAGAGGATGACAACTCTGCACAAACTCTCGAAACTTCTAGTGAATTTGATACAGGTGATGAATCAGAGAATCAAAACATCTACTGAGACATTGGTACATGGATTCACTGATTCATAGTTTATTTGTGACTTGCAAGACAATATTGTCGAAATTGCACCTGCTGAGGGGAAATGTCCACTTGGAATATTAAAGGACAAATGTGTTGAGGAAATGAACTTCCCAACATTGTTTTATGGAGATCCACGTCCCAATGAAATTATAGAGTGACTCAGTTACCATAAAATAGTTCAATGGGAGTTGCTACATTCAAGTGGTGACTTCTCCTGTCACATAACAAATTTATTTTTCAAAACAATGTGCATAATAATAGAGCAATTTTTGTCTTGCATGTGGGTGTGAATAAGAAAAGGCTAGTTATAAGGAATAAATTTGTTGGCCAAGGATGTCAATTACAAAGTAAACCTAGAAAAAATCCTGAAAACTGATATTGGATACATAGATTTAAAAAACATTTGCATCTCTCCTAACTATTTGCAACAAAACAAAAAAAAACTTTTTTGAATAATTCGATAATTTGGACTGCCAACATTTTTCATCACATTTACAAGTACAAAGAATTGCTAGGATCCATTGGTGGTTGCAGTATCCGACTTGCATGGGAATAGGAAATGTAAAAAACAAACCGATACACTAGAAAATAATGACATTGACTACCTCATAAGAAAAGACCAAGTGACATGTACTCGCTACTATAGACATAGAATAAATGCTTTGAGACAATTTATATTCCATGACGAAACTTTTTTTGGAAAAATATCGGACCACTTTTTGTGACTAAATTCCAGAATAGGGGAAATGAGCATGACCACGCATTGTTGTGGATAGAGGGTGCACCGGTCTATGGAGTTGATAACAATTCACACATTGAGAATTTGTGGAAAATACATAATATGCCACAAATCATTTGGATCCATAACTTGCCAAAGTTCATAGACATTATCATATGAAAAGTTGTAAAAAAAAAAAGTCACATTGCAGACACAACTTCCCTGTTCTACCAATGGGAATAACAAGAATCATAGAGCCACTTAGTTTAGTGGACAATGTTGTCATGAGAAATCGAAATCTTTGTTCACATTTCTATAACAACAAGAGTTTTATGAGTTTATGACCTTCAATGACTTCTTGACAGATTTAAATCTAACAGAAGATGAGTACATCCAAGCCATACAATGTACGCTTAAACAACCAACATTTTTTCTTAAATGAAAACTTTCCCATATCTAGAACAACAGTTTCTCCAAGGACATGAAAGTTATGTGGAATGCAAATATATATGCGTAGTACGTCCTCAATGCATATGTTGCAACATCGTACTATACCTCGTATATGAAAAAGGTTGACAAATATATGACAAGTGCATGTGGAAGAATATGCAAAGAAGATGAAGGAAGTCATATTGATGCTATATTATGTAAGCTTGGTAATACATTTGGTAATACTCTTCAACAAATGTCTTCTCAACAATAATTCCACATTGCACTTTCCCTGCCCCTCAATTATAGTTCAAGAAAATGTGTCTTCATAAACACATCTCCACCTGAGAAACACACATTTGTGCTTAGACCACCATCATTTTTAGAAAAAGAACCTCACAATTCAAAGGACGTGCTATGTCGGTCTATTATTGATTATTAACTCCAACGTCCATCTCCTATTAAGCATATCTACCTAGTAGAATTCGTATCCCATTACAAAAAAACTGGTGCCCCCATATAAAAAATAAAAAAACCCTTTGTGATATGGATTTTCAAATACAACAAACATATCGACTATGAAAACAATTGTAGAGAATAACTACTATTATACGTTTCATTTGATGAAAGCAAAAACACATTAAAACATAACTTCCCTACATGGGAAGCTGTGTATGTTGCCTCTGAGACAATAGTGCAAATCATTGAATATAGATTTACATACAATGTTAATCCAACATGGGGTGATCTAGAAAGTGCAGTTAATGAACTAAAAAAACATGACAATCTTGATGAGGCATTCAAAAACCGAAAAGCAACCAGAACTTCCTGCAATTCCTATGACTTGCAAGCAGCTTTGCCTCATCCTCGGGAAAGCATCATTGAAAAACACATCAATCTTGGTTTTCAAGTCACAAAACATCCTTTCCTTATTGAAAATAATGAATACCATAGAATCAGATGTGTGTTGAATCCAGAATGATAAACAATTATAAAGGACATTGCACTTAAAAAATGCTTGAGCATGCACACTCATGTGCTCTTCTTCCTTACAAGCGGAGCAGGAACGAGCAAGACATTCACCTCAAAAGCACTATTCCAAATTCTTATACGGATCTATGATTTAAACAATTCCTTTGATCATTTGAAACCAAAGGGCCTAGTAGTTGCATACATAGGAAAGGTTGTGTATAATGCAGGTGGAACAACAGTCCACTTTGCATTTTTTATGCCTTTTAACAAGTCATAATTTCTTCCACTCAACAAGGAAATGTTAGATACCTTGTCTAAGATTTATGACGAACTACAACTTGTCTTTATAGATGAGGCATCTTTGATTGGGATTCGCTTCTTGTATTCCATTGACAACCGACTACAAAGCATAAAACATGTGCACAGAAAATACTTTGGAAACATTGACATGATATTCTATGGGGATCTTTACCAGGCACAACCCATCCAAGATTGTTTGATATTTGAACAACCCACGGTTAAAATTCAAACATTTACACGTGAGTTCTAAAGATATAATATTAAATTATTTGAATTGCATACTACAATGCACCATAGAGATGAAACATTTGTTGCAATTATGAATAGAATGTGAACAAACAATGAAGCAGATGATGACTTAACATATATCAATTCGAGGTTCTTGTGACCTGCACCAATGGACCCAACCTTTCCTTACCTGTTCTACAAAAATAGGGATGTTGCAATGCATAATAGGTACATGCTATCGCTCATGCCTGGCAATGATATCGTCGTCAATTCAATTGACCTAGAAGAAGACAACCATGGAAATGTGCCACGTCATAAACATATAGACACTTTACCTTTGCAACTTGTCCTTAAATTAGACATGTTGGCTGAAATATATTCCTACAACTATGATTCGTAGGATGGCTTGGTCAATGGTGCAGATGGAATACTCAAAGGTTATACCAAAACAGAAAAACTTGATGTCCTCTGGATTAAGTTCCATGAACCGCATATAGGCAAGCGACAAGCAAACAAGTTGGCTTATCTATATAATTCAAACATTGGAAGTGATTGGACACCTATCTTGCAAATATCAAATCTACTATTGACATCAACAAAGAAAGGTCAACGAAAGATTCGAAAACAGTTTCCAATTAAACTTGCATGTGCACATATAGTCCACAGATCGCAAGGACTAACACTTGATAGTGTTGCATTTCATCCTGCTGGAATTCAAATACATGGACTTGTGTACAAAGAATTGTCTCGTGTCAGAAGTATAGACTCCTTGTATTTACTAAGTCCTCTTACAGGAGATAACTTCAAAGTCAAACAAAAAGTTGATATTGAAATGCAACACCTCAGGACTACCACAAAGTGGCATATGCAATATGATTACCAATCCATACAAACAAATTCATATGTATCAATTCTCTCTCTTAACACATGCAACATACATGCACACATGTATGATATATTCAATGACTATGACACAATGCAATCCGATATTTTGTGCCTATAAGAAATATACATTGCATTATGCATGCAAAACCAACAATTTCGAAATAACAATTGCATATCAAGTTACATTACACATGGGATGATGATGTTGGTGAAAAAACATGTAACAATTTTGGGGCATATACATTTCAAGGAAAATAATGTTGAGATGGTGCTTGCAAAAGTATTTTTCCATGGATCAGAAATTACAATGTTGAATCTGTATGTTGCTCCCCATGCAACATTCTCCAACATACTAAATGTTCTTTCCAATGCATTAGAACATTTGCATCTAAACGAAACCATTTTCATTGTAGGTGACTTCAATATTGACATGCTACAAAATAATTCCAGAATAAAAGAATTGAAAAACAACATGTGAAAATATAGTCCGCCCTTTCTTTTGAACAACACAAGGCATGTACAAAACATGCTTATTGACCATGTATGGTCGAATGTGCCCATTTCTCAATACAACATCTTTATCTTAGACACATACTTGTATGACCACGATACAATTGGTACTACACTTGAAATATGATATATACATCAAGCATATTGCAAAATCATATTTCTATGTTTCAAAGCATATCTGTCTAGCTTGTTGCGGAAAACCAAATTATCCAACTTCTTACTTTTCCTTGGTTTGTACACATACTGGTCTGATCACCATACAATTGGTATTGCACTTGAATTATGAAATATACACAAACATATTGCAAAATCATATTTATATTCTTCAAAGAATATCTTTCTATCTTGTTGCATAAAATCGGTATATCCAACTTCTTAGTTTTCCTTTCTTTGAAATTGATTTTGGGAACATAATTTTTTTACAATTTTTTTTTATATATACACAAACATGGATGAACAAGAAAAACAAAAACAAAAAAAAAGGTACATTCTTCTAACACTATATGTTACTCTATTCCTTTTATGTTATTTTATTTAGTCTATGCACATATTAATTGTTTTTTTATTTACATGTCAACTTATGTTCATGCCCATTTTGTTTTGTACTTTTTTTCATAGAAACAAACAGAAAAACTAGACACGACAAAGAACTATTAACCAGAAATGTAGAAGAATCCATGAAAAGGTGCATATTTCTACCCGTGTTCCATATCCAATAGATTTTAATTTACTCTATCTATATTTGTTGCACTTGTTTCCAGCTCTATTTATTTTCTACTTGGATACTCCATATCTTCCTGTACATTAACTTATCTTCATGTCAATTATGTTTTCTGTGCTGCTATCTTGAAATAAATAAATTTGTACTCCATCTTTTTTTTCATGTGTTCTTATGTAGCAAATTGCTTTCATGTCCATTGTATTGTTTGTATTGCTACATTGAAACAAGAATACAGTAATTGGGCACAAGGATGGAGCCTTATGTGCTAGATTTGAAAAATATGGAGTCCAATGTGTTGTAGCAAATACAATGTGTATGCCTGAGACTAAGAGGTATGGTTACAAAAAACTCTAATCTGCTTACGTTGTCGAAGTTGTCCAATTTAGTTTTAAAAAATTAGCCATTTCATTTGTTTGGCAAGTGGAGACAAAAATTAAATTTCAAAAATTATTCACTAATGTAATTTATTCTATTTGTACACAAGCATGGAATGAGGAAGTGGTCGGTAGGACTCCTCATAAATTATAACATTATATAAATTACTATAAATCTTGGTAAAATGTTATAATATTCTATAAATTACTAAATCTCATGTTGTGCTCAGTCAGACACATGATACATAGGCATGGCTATAAATGTGAACCTGTGAGTCTTCCAACCCACGAGTCCCCCAACTCGTCCACCGTGTCACATCTATTTTATACTATATTTCTATTTTATTTACTCTATATACATATTCCTTTATTTTTTCTTTACATGTCAACTTATGTTCATGTCCATTTTCTTTTGTACTTTTTTCCATAGAAACAAACAAGAAAACTCCACATGGCAAAGAACTCTCAACCAAAAATGTAGAAGAATCCATGCAAAGGTGCATATTTCTACCCGTGTTCTATCTCCAATAGTTTTTCATTTACTCTGTTTATATTTGTTGCGCTAGTTTACAACTCTGGTTGTTTTCTCTTTGGATACTCCATATCTTCCTATACATTAACTTGTCTTCATGTCAATTCTCTTTTTTGTGCTGCTATCTTGAAATAAAAAAAATTGTACTACATCTTTTTTTTCATGTGTTCCTACGTAGCAACTTGCTTTCATGTCTATTGTATTCTCTGTATTGCTACATTGAAACAAGAACATAGTAATTGAGCACAAGGATGGATCCTTATGTTCTACATATGAAAAAGATGGAGTGCAATGTGCCACAACAAATGTAATGCGTAAGCCTGAAAATAAGAGGTATGGTTACAACAAACTTTGATCTGCATACATTGTCCAATTTGTCCAGCTATATTCTTTTCCCATAGTTGATGTGTTTCTATCGCTTGATAATTATCACACTAACTGTTGTTCAGTGAGGCATATAGTTATTTCCTCCCTTTCTTTTACCTATTTTATGCTTATCTGTTCTCCCTTTTCTTCTTCCCCTCTATTATCCATTTTTGATTCTATACTTAGTCCCATGTCTATGCTCATAGGTTCCCAGGATGGCGTAGTGATGGAATCCATGTCCATATATGTCTTTACATCATGAGTCTAACCTAGCGCCATTTGTTCTCATAGTTGGTGAATTTTATGGCCATGGGTTTCTGCGTAGGCACCATCGAACTCTCATGCCCAGTGTTCACGGTATACATATTGTACCCGAAACTTTGATGATTTAAAATTTGACCCCGAATTCAAACCCCCACGCCTCAGTCTACCTATGATGACTCCATTTGAATGCTTGCATATAAATGTGCCAAGTCATATATTTTCTCTATTTCTTGTTGAGATAGATATAAACAACTTCTCTTTTATCTTGAACCAGGGTCTGTTGAGCTCCAACTATATTCCATGGATGAACATATATTTCCCATGGTTGATATTTTACCAATTTGTTTCCACACATAGCTAATTTTATGGTCGTGGGTTCCCCAAATGAATTATCGAACTACCATGCCCCGTGTTTAGATATACATATTGCACCCAAAACTCCATTTATCTACAATTTGACCTCGGACTCCTCGAACTCGCAAGCCTCACTATGCCCATGTTAACTTCATCTGACTGCCCCACATTTCCATACTTAAGACCAAGTTTTTTTCTGTGACACATAAATTTTTTTAATCCCTTTATTTTTCTCTTCTATACTTTTCGCTTTTCCCCTTTTCTTCTTCCCCTCTATTATCCATTTCTACTTATATACATAGTCGCATGTCTATGCTTGCGGGTTCCCGGGATTGTGGACTCATAAATTCTATATCCATTTATATATTCACATCACGAGTCTGACAAAATTCTTTTACCAAAGTACCAAATCATCTTTCACTCCTCTCCATCCCCACCACCTTCTCCCCTTCCCAATGGACATTAACTATGATTTTAATAGTGACAACTCACCACAGATGTTCGAAAAGATTGGCATTAATAAGTGGAAATATCGAGGACATCTCCCATTAAAATGAATTAATGGGAGAATATTATGGAATTTGATTAGTTTCTTTCTGTCAATCTTGAATTCACAAAAAAATGTTAGTTATTTTAGTTTTTTTTAAGGTATCATCATAGGAAGAATGCAATATTGTGTTGGCAGACTATCATCTACAAAGGTGTTGACATGATGCCCCTCTTCAGTATTGTGCATATATTATAGGTTCGCATATTTGAGAATATGCTTTCATATGAAAATGTTTCTCCAACCTTCCAATTTGAACATAGTTTTCATTTGGGCCACAAAGAACACTAATAAAATAAAATAATATGCAAATTGTTTAAGTAAATATAACAAATTGTCTTCTAACTTAAACCTGATTTTGTCAATATCCAGGTATATTACATAGGTGGCAATGTTTTCCCCACTTTTCAATACTTTCTCGATTTCCCTGCAATCTTCGCACACTTTCCCATTATGAATTGTTTACACTTTTATTAGATTTGAAAACATTGGCATTAAAAGGAAAAAAGGTCGAGGACATCTCCCATTAAAAAAAATTGAAACAAGATTTACCAGAGATTATATTATGATGTTGCAGCATCCATTTTAAATATAATGAGGAATAAAAGGAACATTCTCATCACCTATTGTTGCAGCTCGACGACATTTCTGTGGAGATACGCTAAATATTTTTGGGCACAAGGACCAGTTTTTTCAGTGGTACATAGCTTGTGACTACTACTCATCCACTTTTGCCTAGAAGAAAGTTATGTCGACATCTGAAATTGTAGTGGTAGATTGTGTCCCCAATTTTTTTTTCTTCAAGGACTTGGTCACGTGTTGCACCAAGAACTATATTCTAAACCCGTGGATTATCCAGATGGGAAACCATTCTCAAGTCTCCCTATCGCCTCAATTATTTCAAAATATGTTAACACTTCCCAACCCAACACCTAATTTCAAGGGTGAGAATTGTAGACAGTTCTTAAAGAAGAACAATAATGAATTGGACCTCTTGCCAAAGTTCTTACAGGACCCAACACATGCTCCCCAGGGCATACCCATATTACATGTTAGTGCATTTAAATACCTTTTTCGTAAAATTGCATGGCTTTTCACAAGGATAAAGAGAAAATAAATTCCATCCATCATCTCTTGGATGATTCTGTATATTTATATTTTTCGTTAAAGAAACAAGACATCTTCCATTGTGACAAGTTAATTTCCATGCAAAAGAAATCCTTTATGTCATATTATTTAATTTTCATCGTGGAGAATTGCTATTGATTTCCTATACTATCTATGTGTAAGAAGTTGAACTCTAAATTTTACCCAGTAACATTCTTGTGCCAGATATTCTGGAGACATGACGCTTGCCAAAAATTTTAAAAAGTCTTTAGTGATTTTGTTTTAGTTTTTAAAGAATTGATATTTGGAAATTATTTTCCTTGGTTGTCTGGACGACTAACAATCTTTCTGGATAGGAAGGGAACACTAAAACAAATGGAGAACTATAATGTTATAGGTATTTTTGGGTCTAAACTAAATCCTTCCCTCCTTCCATGTCACATATCTTTTACAATGATATTTGTTGGAATAGAAAGGGAGCACATTTACTGGTTGCATTTTTTCCATGAAAAAAAAAAGTCAATTCATCTCTCTAACTTGGAAATTCGTGGATTTCATGGTCAAGAACCACTTAAACAGTTCTTTCACTGACACTATCCTGAATGAACTCAATTCCAGTACCAATGATTCGCACAAGAAGAACTGAAAAGGGTCGTGTGAAAAAAGTGCCCAATTTCTGACTGCCACACCCAAGACCACAACATCTAGTATCAATAATCCAATTGCCTACCCAAGTAAAAAATTCACACACAGTTCTTCAGGCGGAGGAGGAGATAAGAACCCCCCCTCTGAGAAAATTGAAAGTTTTCATAAACTTCCCACGAGCAAAAAATGGAAAAAAATAGTCCAACAATAGCAGGTACCGAGGGGAGAAATTGATATCCATGATATCTCGCTGGAAGATATGGATCTAGAAATTGATATTGAAAAAATGTTCCCTGATGACGACCACCTAGAGAGAACTTCTCTGCACAATCCTGGGATGGAAATAATTGGCATAGACACATTGGACAAATAAGTGTCTTTTGCATTTCAGAGCATTTGTTTTGACATCGAATCCAAAAAATTGATTATTGAAAAGACAGATGCAAAGAATAATAAAGGGAAATCTCATTCAAAGATCAACCTATGAAACATGCACCATTACCAGATCTTCTAGATACATAGAGCAACTAGAGATGCTCTAGATAACTCTATTAGCGACCTTGAAACAAAAAGCGTCATGTTAAAGGAGAGAATAAAATAATTGGAGGCAACTCTAATGCCTCTTCCACTATTTACTACTCCTTTGTCAATGGTCGGGCCCACCGCACCTACGCAAAAGTTAAAGGGATCAACAAGCCTTCTCACATCAGCCCGAGGTTATGTGGAAAAAAATATAAACAAAAGAATGGAATTAATAATAGAAGCTTGGGATATGTCAAATAATATGCTCTCTTTTGAACAGATATCAAGAACGAGCAAGGTTTCTACCTCGATGCAGTTTTACCATTTGGTGTTAAATTTATCGGTATGATAGAATTCAGAAGAAGAAAGGAGGATATCCCTTCCCTATATCAAATAGACTAGCTAAATGCATGTTTGAAAGAAAATCTAAAGAACCTGAATGGTATTGTTCAATAATGTAGCTAGACCATATCTAAAAGAGACAAACTATTCAAGAAGCTAGTTGAGATAGATCTAGCTGCCGGCATTGATGAAGTCCAGGACCTGAAATTGATATTCAACTCATTTTTTTTAACCAAGCAAGCATTTGATGATCAAGTTCATATCTATAAAAGACTGTTATTTGAAAATTTCTATGGCATTCTTGAATATGCCAAACATGATGTGAAAACCTGACTAGTTGGTTATGCAATTAAAAACCAAGGAAATTGTCTATTGATCTAAGAGACTTGGAAGGTGAATTCTTCAATATAGAAAAACGACATGAAATCAATGTGGATCCCATGAGGAGATACATTGAAGAATGGTTCAAAAAGGTTGTCGACTAGATTACCAATGAAGGTCAATGTCGAGGAAATCCACAAAAGGACATCAGCGAGAAAACGACAAGGAATGGGAAACCATCATAGTAAGTTGATACTCATTACATTATTTTGTCTTCATCCTCTTACTCTAACAAAGCTTTAACCGAGAATCAAATTTTTTTTTTTTCTTCTTGCCAGGTTTTGTTGTTTTCCATCGCCGACTTTCTTGTTTATACAAAATTCGTTCTTGTACATCTTTGCTTTGTAGTGCATGACAATCCCAATTCAACTCATTTTGGAAAACACAGTTTTATTTCATAGAATATGTACTGAACTATATATTTTTTTACAAATTCGAAGACAACTATTTTTGGGAAATATTCTCAAATGTATTTTGTGACCCGGTTTATCTGAATATAAATATTTGAAGTTGTTCTATGGTGATATTCAATGTTTGGCGTTGTTATTTGAAATTTGTATATCTTATTAAAATTAACTCATTTTCTTGTACATGTTCCCGTTCTATATTGTGCATATATTACAGCTTCCTATATTTTAGAATATTCTTCGATATATAAAATGTAAAGTTATATATTTCTTTCTCTATTGCTTATGGGTTTGAGAAAAAAATGTGATCCCAAAACACCATTCAAATTTGAAGATGGTTTACATTTGGACCAAAAATAATCTATTAAGATACATTAATATGAATACATTTCAAATTAACAAAAACAAACTCCCTTTACACTTGAACCTGACTTTCTTAGGCACCTGGATTACCCACAGTTTGACCGGTTAGCAGACTACCAAATCCTCATTTCCGTATATATATTCACATCATGAGCCTGACCGAATACCGTCCCTTTCAACACTTAGCCAATTATCTCACTGCGATGTCCCAACTTAGATTTATCGAATTCTTATCCCGCATGTTTTGTGATATACATCTTGCGCCCCACACGTCCATCATATACATTTTTCACCCAACAATTCCATGATACATGTTTTTCAGACAACACTTACATCATTTTCAATTCGATGCCAGACCACTGGAACTCGCAAGATTCACTCTACCGAGGTTCTCAACTTTCGGAAAAATGACTAAGTAACGGGAAATTTAAAGCACAGGGAAAAGAGAAATGAGGATTTCTTTAAGTATAGAAGATGGAAAAGAAGGGTTAGTATATTCACATATGTAATAGATATCCCATTTCCTGGCAAGATATTTTCTTGCATGTTTCTGTAGAAGTTGTATGCTTATTGCATATACTTGGAAAGAAGTGTGAAGGTGGTGGGAACATAAAACAATGACTAGTAATTGGAAATTTTCTGGACCCTCCAACCCGATGATCCACACAATAAATTGCAGTGGAAAGCGGTCAGAGAAGCACAAAATAGGCTGACAAGGGTTCCCGAGGAGATGTGAGGCCTCAACGGTCAAGTTGTATTGATCAAAACATTTGAATGAAAACTGTGTAACACAAAACAGGGGCTGATGTATGAGTCTGGAAGTCAATTTGTATATCGCAGAAGCTAGGGGGTTGTTTTTATATGTAGGAGTCCACATTTTTATTTCACAAAATATGTACTGAACTATATATTTTTATACAAATTTGAACACAACTATTTTTGGGAAATATTCCCAAATGTATTTTATGACCCAGTTTATCTGGATATAAATATTTGAGGTTTTCTATGGTGATCTTCAATGTTTTTGATGTAGGAGTATCGTTGGCAATTGGGTGGAGCAATACTTATCAACGTCAAGGAATTTGTACGAAGGCTCAACACTGGTAGTCACAACTGATATTTTGAATTCTACCTTAACTCAACATTAGAATTAATCTTTGAGGCATACTTGAAATTAGGCTAGAAAAATCTGTAGGCACGCTTGAACAATTACGAGCAAACTGGGAGACTCCACTACAGGTCTGGAATGTGACTCGTCTAGAGAGTCATTAGGTTAAGTTTTAAAGTAGATGAGTAGGTGTTGGCAGCCAACCCAATTTTTTCGATTGCTCTCAAAAGCTGCCTACACCCCTTGTCATATTACGACGAACCATTGTCACATTGTGCTAATGGACATTCATCTTATTTTTGCGATCATTACAATTCAATATCGACTCAGTTTTTCACAACTGCAAGTGTGAAAACGCTTCTTTCATTGACTA
>JZKD02S1960859.1:405152-429471 GCA_000966675.3 Picea glauca
ATATATATATATATATGTGTGTGTGTGTGTGTGTGTGTGTGTGCGTATGTATGTATGCATGTATGTATGTATGCCTATACCAAATTTCAGACTCAAATGCCTATTGTATGCAAGCCACCAGATGCCAATGATGTAAATGAAAGCAAACAGTTCAATTAGTCTGAAACGAAGTTCTGAAATAATATAATATAGGAGTGAAAGCTCAATGAATTGAAAGACATAAATTTTGGAATCATATAATTTTATATTCATATACATATTTTGGTGATTTCGAAAATTGCACATCGATAGGAATGACTAAAGAACATTTGAATCCTTATAACAGATCAAAGTAGAGCCAACAGGAGATATAAAATAGAATTCTATTATATGAGTATAAATGGCTATCATCTATAGAGTTCTGAGTTATAAAATATCTAAGTATGGAAAAAAAATGTTTGATTGTTGCGTAACTTAGAACTGAGTTTCCATCTAATTTGGATATACATTTAGGAGGAAATAGTATTGTCCCGTTTCATCACATTAACACAGAAGAAAAGGTTTGGAATGGAAAAAACATCAGACACGCTCACAGTATGGGGTTTTCCCTTATGTCCTTGCTTTTAAACTAAGTATACATTTAACCAGTTGTCATAGGATACTGCTGCTTCTTTCCACAATAACTGTATTCTATCACAAAACCCTTTCATGCAATAGAACCTGGATTAATATTTTTGAACGCTACAAATAGAACCCAATTACCTTTTGTACAGGACGCTTCCCTGAATCGGGAGACTGCGGACATCGACAATCCTATGAGAAGACCAAGAAAAATTAATAAGTATTAAGATAGAAGTAAACATAATGACGAACCTAGATTAAAATTCCAAGATAAATTCTATGCTACGAAATGTTATAGATGTGATTTCTAATATCACTTAACTTGCGACTTGGACTTGTTGTTCCACCTGCCTCGTTGAAGGAGTCATCCACATACCAGAAGGGGGAAGTGGGCCAAGGTTGACCTGATGGGTACCTTTGCAGCAACTAGGGGTCCCATCATTAGATCACAATAATCAATCCTTAAGCCCTAAATATCAGAAAAAAATAAAATAATCTTTTGAAATAAAAATGATCAAGAATATATAGAACAAAAATATACTCCATAAATCTTATACGAATGCAGATCACCAATGAAGGCACAATATTTCACTCTTACAACTGTAAAAAAATGTAAGCTATAGGTCGAAGATAAAGGATAATGAGATCTGAACAAGATTTGGGGTACCTAAAACCTCTATCCGTTTCTTTCTTACAAAACGAGGTGAGTTTATATATTATAACTACCGTACTTCCCAATGAAGTGTATGGTTAATATTCTAGGAATTTATTAAGGTTATGAAACAATAATATCGCATAGTAGAGACCTTCACCATATGATTAAATGCATACAACCATGATTAGGGTCAACTCTGAATGAATCCAAATCCTGTACAATGATAAAGAAAAGAAAACCTTACCTCGAACTACAGGGATGTATTGCGGTTTGTACCCCTAGAATTCCAAATTCTCTACGGTAAGTTTAGAAGTTGAAAACATAAGGAATCAACATGAACCAATAGTGTAATTAAGGAAAATGTGGTTCATATTAACATAGACCATAGTAAGGAAATAACAAGTGTAAAGGACATGTTTTTGGGGCCACGAGGATCGAATCCTAGCCTTGACGAAGAACCCTCATGAAAGTAGGTACGAGTCATGATAAATCTCTTAGCATATCGATACTCTACATGAGTAGTTTGTGTTAAAATGCTTAGGGTCACTAAATTGGATCTACCATTAGATGAGCAGTGATGGGTATGTCGCAAGTGACTCCCTTGTAGAAAAGAAAAAAATTATCCAGCTACATATCAGAGAAAAGACTAACGGTAAACTATGTACTAACAAAACCCGAACATAATCGAGACTACCCTCTAATATAGGAACTTAAACTCCTATGTAAAAGACATTACAAAATAACAACCATTGGAGAATGAACGACCCCCTAACGAAAGATTTAATACCACTACCAACATCATTGCAACTCTTGTGTATATAATGAGAGTTCAAAGGAAAATATTTCTGCGAGTCAAGATTAATGAGAAAGGAGGTTCTCAACCAACAATAGGAAGAAAAAGACCATTATAGAGAGAATTTCAATATGCGACTAAATCCTAGATAGATTACAGTCAACCAAGAAATAGGTTATGAAGAACTTACCCGATGAAAGAGGGACTAGATAGACGAATAACACTTCCTTGCTTGTACAGAGAAGGTAGCCTCCTCATCACCGGGGTTATGCAAAGAAATGTTGCAGACATCAACGCAGAGTGTTTTTCTCTGCAGCTCATAAAACCTAGGGTAAATATTGAAACAATAAGTCGTAGGCAACCCCACTGAATATATCAATGGTGATTAATGACAAGTGGTACCTCGGCCATGTGATTAGAGTGAGGTGGTGGGATTCCAATGGGTACATCAGACGAACATTGATCCCAAGGGATTAGATTTCAAGATGCCATAAATATTTCAGGCAAGGTGTAATTTAAACCATGACAATCATTATCTATCTACCTCACATCAATTTATGGTGAATACCATGTCAACTCATTAGGACTCTGGTTCAGTCTTTGTCTCAGTTTAGTTAGGGTTTTTACTCCTATTATCAGAATTGTTAACCATTTTGTTGGTGGGGCTAGTTCAAAAGGGAAGGTTAAAAAGACTAGTCATACCAATTGTTAATTGCAACCCTTACAAAGTGTTAATACTTACATTTTGGTGTCTTGATACCATTAACTCAGTTAATGGGAACCTATCACTTTTGACCTTTAGTTTAGTCAATACATTTTTCCTAGGTTCGTTGTATACCTCCTTGTGTTACCATAGTATGCCCTATGTTTTGGGCTTCCAAAACTAAAAATACAATGGTAATCACATTATGTATTTGTTTAAGGAACCTAGCTACTTTCCACCTTCCTTAAGAATAGGATCAATATAGAGTCTTCCTTTTATAACTAATCTAGGAATTGTTGTGTAAATGATAGAAGATAAAATAAGTAATGAGGTCACTCTATTATTATAATAGTTAAGAAAACGTGGAAAGGTATTCAAAGCATATGAATAATTCTAATGATCCCTGTTTAAAAAACAAATCAAGTGACAAATTTTGGGTACATTACATATGGTATCACAGAAAAAGTTACAGCACTGGACCTTATACAGGGCCAACAATATTTGCTTAGCACATTTTTTCTGTTCTATGAAAAAACTAACAAACCAATTACTATTTTTTTTTCTGACAGAAACGGTTATGGATTATATTAATGGGGTGGACTAGCCACAGATTCGATTACAAAATGGCCTCGAATTTCTTCAGGCCTATCTTTCTGAACCATTCTACTTCTATAGCTATAGACTTGTGAACTGAACTAGCTCCTGTACGTCTTCTATAGAACTAGGTTAAATTTAGATGTCGAAACTCCAGCCATTGTTTCAGCATAAGTCTTAGCACTGTTTCATCAAAAGTTTCATCACTGTTTCAATAATTGTTACAACGGTGTTTTAGCATAAGATCCAGCATTGTTTCAGCATATGTTCCAGCACTGTGTTTCAGCATATGCTACAGCACCGTTTCAACATATGCTCCAGCACTGTTTCAGCATGTGTTCCAACATTGTGTTTTAGCTTCCAGCGCTGTGTTTCAGCATATGTTACAGCACTGTGTTTCATCTTACAACACTGTGTTTCAACATATGTTCCAGCCATGTTTCAACCTAAGTTCCAGCACTGTGTTGCAGCATATGTTACAACATTGTTTCAACATATGATCCAACACTGTTTCAGCATATGTTCCTGCACTGTTTCAGCTTATGTTCCAGCATTGGATTTGGTCTTGTCCCTTTCGTTGCAATTTGCATGCTTCCATTTAGGTTGAGGCTGGTCAAGGTAGATCCACCGTGGTTAGTTGGCCGTTTGCACACATGCATCCTTGTTCCAGCTTTGCGCCTCTATTTGCCTCATCCACTTCTCTATTCAGCTCCCTCAGGACGTGGAACACTTGATATGAGTCAAACCTTTGAAGGAGGAGGCGTATCCTAGCCAACAAATTATTGAGTTGTGCGTTTTGAGTTTTCATGGAATGGGCTATGGCACGGATTAACATTCGGGAATCTCCTATGATAATCAGTTTTTGAATTCCATTGCTTTTGGCTTGGCACAAGCCCTGCCATAATGCCATTGCTTCTGCATGGTTGTTGGTGGCGATGCCTAGGCCTATGGCATATCGTACCATGACTTATGTGTTTGGATTTACAATTAATCCTCCTCCTCCTGCTTGGCCTGGATTGCCCTTTGAGGCTCCATCAAAGGACATAATGCAGTCTGTCCTTTCCTTTTTCCATTTGTCAAATTCGTTATTCCCTACCCTTATTTCCCAAATTTCTTGAGTTGTGGTATTGACTGTGTTCCCTGTTTGCAAGTGAATTTGAAATTGGCCCAGCCAATTTTCTTCTTTTTCTTCCAGCTCCCTACTGTATTGAGGATGTCGGTGGGTGTTAGCCCAATCGCCAAAGAGGGCTTTGATCTTTGTGGTCACCAGTGAAGCACTCCTTTGCTTGTCCCTGAAAACCCTGTTGTTTCTTTCCAGCCAAATCCCCCAAAGGATAAACCTTGGGAGTGCTCTCCAGAGCCCCGAGGAATAGCTTTGCTTCTCCAATTGGAAAGGGTAAAGGGATGTCCAGTTTTGGAGAACAGAATTAATGTCTTGGGTAAGAATTGGGTTCTTCTGCAACCCAACTGCCAGATTCCAGACTTCTTTTGAATAGCTACAATTAAGAAGTAGGTTATATGAGGTTTCCTCAGCTTGTTGACACAAGGGGCATCTGAAAGGACCCTCCCAACCTTTCTTTTGAAGGTTCTCCCCTGTTTGGATACTATTATGACTTAAGGTCTAGAGGAACAGGTCTATTTTGGGAATGGTTTTGGTGTTCCAGATGAATTTCCAGATGGATGGGTTGGGAGAAACATGAGGGATGTTTCGGAAGGTGTTGTATCCCAGCGAGGTGGAGTAGGGATTCACATGCTTCACCCAGCCTCTCTCATCTTTACCTCTTTTTTTAATGGGGGATTTCCCCTGCAAACGGATCTTTAGAGTGCCCCGATCATTTTGTAAGTCCTGGGGCAGATTGCCCACTTCCCAACCTTGCCATGGCTTGCCACTTTCGTTCCCCCACTTAGAAATGTCATAGAGCGTATTTAGATTTTTCCCATCCATCCAACCTTTTAGCCTTTGAAGATCCTGGTTTCGTTCCAGAGGTGGGTCCCCTAGAATGGAGTCTTGCCAGATTTTGATTTTTTCCCCGTTTCTTGGCACCCAAGTGAGGTGAGGAGCGAAAAGGTCCATGGATTTTCTACACAGAGCATAGGTTGGGGACCCCTTAGTCTCTCTACAAGGGTTTTCTAGGCACCTATTCCTTGTGCCTCTGAAATATTTCTTCCATAGTGCTTCCTTGCTCCAAGCGGTGTTCCCACTAATAATGTGCCATAACAGCTTCGCTCCTAGAGCCAGGTTCTGTACTTGGGTGTTTTTAAAATTGAGGCCTCCTTCCAAGAGAGGTTTGGAGATTTTGTCTCAGTTTATAAGGTGAAGTCTCCTGCCTGTTTGCTTCCCACCTTCCCATAGGAAGCTTCTCTGTATTTTCTCTATTTTTTGAATTGTAGAGCTTGGGGCTAGCAATAAAGAGTTTTGGTAGATGGGTACACTGGCCAGGACGGATTTGATAAGGACTGTCCTCCCTGCTAGAGTTAGCCAGTTCGCCCCCCAGGAGGAAATTCTCTTTTTTAGTTTGTCAAGTAAATGGTTCCATTGTGAGGCCCTTGGAGCAGCTTTGGAAATAGGGATTCCTAGGTAGGTGAAGGTCTCCCATTTGGTATATCCTTCCATCCCCAAAACTCTGGAAATTCCCAGCATCTCTATGGGTGTAATGTTCCAACCATAAATTTTACTTTTTGATTGGCTTATCTCACTGCTTGACATTGCATCATATGTGTCTAGCTCCTCTTTGAATCTTTTTGCAACTAACAGACTTGCCCCACCTAGAAGCAGGGTATCGTTCGCAAATTGTGCATGGTTGATTTCCTTTACTCCTTGTGCTATTTTCAGTCCTTGGAGGTTGCTTTGGGTTATGGAAGTTTCCAGCTCGTAGCTCAGAACTGAGGCTTGAATTTCATATAGCATGGGCGAGAGAGGGCATCCCTGCCTCAAGCCCCTGGACACTTTGAAAAAATTGGTTACTCCTCCATTTACCATGGGGGCTATCCATGGCGATCCTATGCAAGCTCTTATCTAGTTCATGAAGGATTGGTCAAATCCGAACTTGTTCATGACCTCAAAAAGGAAATTATGATTAACTCTGTCAAAAGAATTTGCAAGGTCTAGTTTGATAATCATACCTTTATCTTTCCTGCATAGGCTTGAGTGAAGAGCTTCTTGCACCAGAATTATGTTCTCTGCTATTTGTCTACCTTTGATGAAGCCTCCCTAGTTCTCTGAAACTATTAGAGGGAGAACGTTTTTCAATCTATTTGCGATGACCTTCGTACGGATTTTGTAGCTTGTGTTACAAAGGGAGATCGGCCTGAATCAGCTAAAGCTCAATGCTCCTTTCTCTTTAGGGATGAGTGCCAGGAAGGCTAAATTTGTGTTTCCTCCTAGATTATTGCTCGCTTGATATTTTCTTATCATTTTGGTTAGGTCCGATTTGATTATTTCCCAACAATGCTAAAAGATATATTGCAGTAAATCCATCCGGCCCAGGTTCTTTATCCGGGTGCATTTGGTCCACCGCGTCTTTTATTTCTTGTTGTGTGACTTCCTCCATGAGCTTGAGATTGATATCTTCTTTTATTAGGTTTGGGACAGTAGAAAGGGGGTACATTTGAGGGTCGATGCTTGACCTTTGCGTTTCTAAGTAGAGAGTTCTAAAGGTTTCAAAAGTTTCCTGCCTGATGCCCTCTGGCTCAGAGATTGTGACGTTTTGGACTTGAATTTATGTTACAGCCTTATATTGTTTTCTTACTTCTGCTTACTTGTGGAAATAGCTTGTATTTTTGTCTCCTTCCTTCAACCATAGACTCCGGGACTTCTGCGTCCAGTATCCCTCTTCCTCTCTGTAGGCTTTGTGCCATTGCCTTTGAAGTTGTTCATCTTTAAGCAAGTCTTGCTGAGTAATTTCCTTCTTTTCCAAAACGAACTGGTGACTTTCCAGATGCCTTTGGGCTTCTAGTCGTAGGGCAATTGGATTAGATTGATTCTTTGCCCATTATTTTAGCTCAGCCTTAAGTCTTCTCATTTTTTCTTCCCAAACATAAAACAATGAGCCATTGACCTTGCTTGTCCAGACACTGGAGACTTTGTGCAGAAAGTATTTATCTTGTATCCATGAGGGATTGAATCTGAAGGGGATGGGCCCCTGGCCTTGGTCCTTCCTTAGCTCTAGGCTGATTGGTTTGTGGTCGGAGGTGCTATGGGGGAGAATTTCTGAGGTGGATATGAGCCCAAGGGACAGGAACGAGCTTTGGACAAGGAATCTATCCAAACAGACAGCTATATGCCCCGGGCCTACCCTTATGCTAGTCCAGGTGTAATGTCCCCTGGTCGGCTTAATATCCATTAAATCCCATGCTGAGATTAGGTCCTCCACCGATTCTCTAGCTTGGTCCCTTACAATAGATCCTCCCCATTTTTCCTCTTGGGCCAAAGTTACATTTAGGTCCCCTCCTAGTATGATGTTTTCTAGCTCATTGTCAGCTAAGTAATTTAGGAGGGTTTTCCAGCAATTCTTTTTTTCGTCTATATGCGGTGGGACGTAGATATTAAAGAGACTTACCATTTTCCCTGACTCCTGATGGAGCAGTTGGGAGAAGATCCAATGCATGCATAGGTCTGAGAAGATCAGATCTATTTTGGAGGTGTTCCAAAGGGTGCAGAGTCCTCCTGACACGCCTCTGGCATTTTTAGCTAAACCCTGGCTTCTTTTCCATACATTTTTTGAAACTTTTATAGAGTCCCGTTGACTCATCTTGGTTTCCTAGATAAGTAGGATGTCTGTTTTCGTTGCTCTGAGAATGTCCCTTAGAGCTTCTTCCTTCTTTTTGCTGCCTAGACCCCTACAGTTCCAGGAACTTAAATTCATTGCTTACTTTGTGGAGGGAAGTGGCCTCCTTGGGAGGCCTTGGCTAGCTTCCTGGTTTTCCTTACTACGATCATTTGCTTGATGGTTGGTTGTGCTCCTTTGAGAATGTCTTTGTAGGTTTCCTGGTCTCGTTCCACTTTTTTGGATTTCCTACCTCTCCCCATCTTCTTTGGGGTGTCCCAGGCTTCACTCGTTCCTTCTGATTCATGTCCCGACAATATCTCCCCCTCCTCGATGCCCTTCCTCTGGGGGGAGTTATTTTGCGCCCCTTCTTATTATGTTGGATGGTTTCCCTTGTCTTCAGGATTCTAGTCTCCCTTTTCTCCCTCTTGGACTTCTTTTCTTGGAGCTGGTTCCCCTTCCTACACTTCTTTATCCAGGATACTGAAGCTATTCCTCGTTTCCTTGGTCCCTGAAGATTTGGCGTTCGGTGGGACTGTTTGTTCATTTCTTTGGCCCCTCTCTTTGGATCTCCCCTTCCGGGCCTGTTGCCAGCCCTCTTCCCCTTCTTTCTTTGTGGGGTTTTCTTTGGGAAGTTCCTTTGGAAGTGGCCATATTCACGACAACCTCTGCACTTGAAAGGGATTTGTTCGTAATCCAGCTTTTGCTAGTGGTGCCAGTCACCGAATTTTAGTTTTATTGCCTCGGGTAGACCTACCTCCAGATTAACCTCCACACAGATCTATGCACAGGAGTACTGGTCTCTTGGTTCTGCTCCGTCAATGTAGCGACCAAGGCCATTCCCTATTGCTTGAAGCGAGGTGGGGTTCCAGCAGTGGATCGGCAGGTTAGGGAGTCTTACCCAGACAGGAACATCCTAAGGGACTTCTGAAGCAGGGTCAAAACTTGGGGTCCATCTGTTTAAGTAGAGTCCTTGGGTGCCCATGAAGTACGGGCCATTTTTCAAAATCAAATCTCTATCCTCCTGAGAGATAAATTCAAAAATGAAGTATCCTCGCCTGACTGCATAGCAAGTGACACTATTTGTGATCAACGACCTCTAGTTTCATTGTATCCAATTGTCTGTGTATCTGGTTGAGGGCCAGAGTCCCATGAACTGGCCAACAAGTCCATGTTCAAAGAGGGAAATGGCTACTTTCATTGGGAGTTCAGGCGACAGGTCGATCTCTAGTATGGCATCCAGTTTCTTGACGAAGCTCGGGGTTACTGAGGGGAACGACTTCTTACTGCAGGCTGTAACCAGCCGCCGAAAGGAGGTGGAGAGGGAAGGAGGGGGCAGCAGCTCCCCTCCTTGAGAAGCCATAGTGGCGCACAAAGGAACCCTAGGCGTTACCAGGGCACGTGGTTAGAGGGAGTGATTATAAAACACAACAAACCAATTATTGTTACAAACAGAAGAAAAATTTATTTCTATTGTGATCATGGTAGCACAGAATGAAGCTAAGATGAGACTCGAGAATAATCTTTAATAGAGACCTCTTCAAGAACAGAGACAAAATAGTGACGAACGTTCACCAACTGAAGTTCTAGAAACTATGAGAAATATTATTGTGGAATTACAAGTTTTCAAAGAAGAAAATGAGAAACTAAAGAAAGAAGAACAAGAATAGGAAGAGATAAATGAAATATTGTTGCATAGCATAGTAACAAATAAGATCCTGAAAGAAAATAATGAAGAAGAAGAGGTCAGTAAAAGGGCCTCCAAAAATTCTGGTCCTGAAGGAGAAAAAGGGGACAACTCTTCCAAAGGTACACCATCAGCAGAAGATAAGACAAACACAAGAAGAAAAAGAAAAGAGTTGGACCACCTAGAGGGAGATTTTAAGAAAATCAAATCATCCACCTTTGACGGGGAATCCAGAAAAGTGGAGGAGGTTGAAGCATGGTTATTGGACATTAAAAAGTATTTCCAAATCTACAACTATCCCAGCAATATGAAGGTCTGAATGGCCATCTATAATCTGAAAGGAAAAGAAAGCATATGGTGGAAGGATCTGAAGTTGGCCAAGGGCCTAAAGGAAAAACAGATGGAGTGGTCAGATTTTAAAAATTACTTTAAGAAAAAATGCTCATTTGAAAGTTACTATGAAATCAAAACTAAAGAGTTTTATGAGCTACGACTTAGTCAAATGGCTATGGATAATCTGATAAACAAATTCCTGGAATTATTAGGGTCCGTGCCTTATATCCGGGAGGACAAAGTAAAAATCCAGCCGTTCCTAAGGTGCTTACCATAGTCTTATAAGGATAGAATCGAATTTGATAATCCCAAGTCCTTGAGTGAATTTTTTCAGGAAGGCCCAAATGTGTTACGACCAATACAAGTAGTGTTCAAAATTTCCCAATGCTTGGAAAGATGAGAAACAATACCATATGAATCAACAAAAGAAGGGATATCATCTATCCCCTTTCCAGAATGAAGCAAAGAGTTTTCCAAGGAAATATTTTCACACCAATAACCAGAACACACAAGGAGGTGGTAAACCAGTCAATCTGGGCACAAAGAAGTTTGGGGACATCCTTAGGGAACTGTTAAAATGTTGGGAATGTGGAGAAACTCACTTAAGGAGGAAATTGTCCACGTTTAACTTGAACAACCAGAACTGGAGTTCACAACCTACAGGAGGCCTCCACGGTGAGAGATGTGGACATAATTTTACATCAGATCAACACATTCGTGGATGGTCAACAAGCTGACCACCAGTCCATTGTAGTGGAAATTGAAGGTAAAATTAACAATACTCGTATTTTGGTTTTAATTGATCCTAGAGCTATGTTGAGTTATATTTCTCCTGGTGTAGTGGATTAAAATAAACTTAAAAGAACAAAACATGAAAAATATTGGCTAGTACAACTAGCAACAAGGACAAAAAGAAAAGGATCTGGTTTTATTTCCAACTGTGAGTTCACTTTAGGTGGTCAAAACACAAAGAAAAATCTAAACATTCTACCATTAGGGTCTTATGACATCATTATAATAATGGATTAGTTAGAAAGGAAAAAAGAAGTTTTAGATTGTTATGAAAAATCATTCAAGTATAAAGATGAAAACGACAATGTTAGGACAATACAAGGTATACAAAAACCAACCTAGGTTAGACAGATCTCAGCAAAGCAATTAAGAAGTGCATGAGAAAAGGTTGTCAAATTTATGCCATCAAAGTGACAAATCTGTTGGAAAAAGAAAACAAACCTAGCCTAGAGGATTTTTTCATCTTGCATGATTTTATAGATGTGTTTGTGGATGAGATACCATAATTGCCCCCAAGGAGAGAGATAGAATTTTCTATTGACTTGATACCTAGTTCAACTCCTATATCTAAGGCGCCCTACCGAATGAGTTGACTGGAGTTAACGGAATTAAAAATTCAACTACAACAACTAATGGAAAAAAAATATATCAGACAGAGTGTTTCACCCTTGGGAGCATGAGTTCTTTTGGTTAAAAAGAAGGATGAAACTCTATGGTTATGCATTGATTACAGACAGTTAAAAAAAATAATGGTTAAGAATAAATACCCCTTCCCTAGGATCAATGATTTGTTTGATCAAGTAGGTGGGGCAAAGATCTTTTCTAAGTAGGATTTAAGATCTCTTTATCACCATGTTAGAATAAAAAATGAAGACATAAGTAAAACAACTTTCAGAACGAGATATGGACATTACGAATTCATTGTTATACCATTTGGTCTCACTAATGCGCCAACTACTTTTATGTGTTTAATGAACAATATTTTCAGTCAGTACTTGGATAAGTTTGTTTTGGTATTTATTAACGATATCCTAGTGTATTCTAGAACAAAAGAACAACACGATAAAAACCTAAGGGTAGTTCTTCAAGATTTAAGAAAACAAAAACTCTATGCTAAATTCAATAAGCGTGACTTTTATCAGAAGAAAATACAGTACCTACGACATGTAATATCTGAAGAAGGTATTGCAGTCGATCCAGAGAAAATAAGAGCCATCATGGAATGGTTGATCCCTAAAGATGTAGCAGACATCTGATCATTCATGGGAATCACTAGATATTACTGTAGATTTATAGAGGGATTCTCCAATATTACTTACCCTATCACATCTTTACAAAAGAAGGGAACCAAGTTTAATTGGTCACAAAAATGTCAGGACAATTTTAATAAGTTAAAGAAATTATTAACAACCACACCCATTTTAAAGGTAGTAGATCTAGACAAAGACTTCACAGTCTCTGTGGATGTGAGTAAAGAAGGATTGGGTGGTGTCCTAACTCAAGAAGGACACCTTATATGTAATGAATCCCAAAAACTAAAGGAGCACGAACGAAACTACGTCACTCACGAATTAGAGTTAGTAGTTTTCATCCACGCATTAAAGATGTGGTGAAACTATATAATGGGCAGAAAATTTATGTTATTGACTGATAACAACGATGTGAAATTTTTTTTTAGTCAACCAAACCTTAACGAAAGGCAAGCAAGATGGTTGTCCTTCTTGAGAGAATTTGACTTTGAGGTAAGACAAATCAAGGGTAAGGAAAGAAAGGTGGTTGATGCTTTAAGTAGAATAATTCATGGGTTGTTTGAAATAAACATTAGAAGGGAAACAAGCTATGTTGAGTAGAGGATAAGGGTTGTAGGTAATAATGATGAAAATTACACTAAAACAGTGGCAGATTTAAAGAATAATACAGAAAATTCAGATAGAACATATATGAGTTTGGACAGAAATGGTCTACTATGATTCAAAGATAGAATATACATACCAAATTCTACTGAATTAAATTTAATAGTGTTGGACAATGTACAAAAGAAACCATATTTTGGTCATATGGGATACCAGAAAACGGTAACAACACTAAGGAATTTATTTTATTGGCCTAATATGAAGGGTGAGACAACATAATACTTATCTAAGTGCCAAGATTGTCAACAGGTGAAATTTGAACACCAACATCCAATTGGACTGTTGCAACATCTACCTTTGCCGAAATGGAAATGGGAGACTACATCACTGGATTTTGTTACAGGTTTTCCTAGAAATAAAAAATAGAATGATTCAATTATGGTAGTAATCGATAAGCTTAGTAAGTATGCACACTTTCTTCCTATAAATTCTACTTTTAAGGCTATTAACATCGTTGAAATATTCATGAAAGAAATTTTTAGACTACATGGTATTCCTAAAATGGTGATTTGAGACAGAGACGTAAAATTTACATCTACATTTTGGAAAGAATTGTTTGCAGGGTTAAATACTAACTCGAATTTCAACACAAGTTATCATCCAAAAATGGATGGGAAAACAAAATCATGGATGATATGCTATGAATCTACATAAGGACAAAACGAAACAAGTGGGAAGACTACTTGGGAAGACTACGAAGAGTCGTCGCCCATGTAGAAGAGCAATGAAAGCACTTTAGTCTTGAGGAGGCCACTTGGGAGTTGGAGGGAGATTTGTAGAAATATCATCTAACCCTGTTCAGAGAAAGGGATGAACAGTGAGGATAGTATTTTACTGAAGGGGGAAAGCATGTAACATCCCCAAAAAATAAATTATTTTTAAATCTCAAAATACTTAGGAATTTATTTCCATTTTTGGTAAATTCGAAATCATAAAATTAGTTTCATTTATAGAAATTCCAAATTTCGAACTTAGTTGATTGTAAATTATGATTTTGAGTATTGCGCAAAGATCTAAACTGGCCCAACCAACTCTTTGACTATGACACTTGTAAGAAACAAATATTTTATATTTATTGTTGAGGGACAAATGGAACAACTAGGTTGAAATCAGTTGACCATGACTCCATGAGTGGGGAACATGTTAGAACTACCTCAGGGATGAATGTTACAAGTGGAAAATCATGAATTTGGCCATTGACAGCCACTGAAAATTAGGGATTTGGAAAGATGCAAAAATTCCCAAGGGGAAAAGACCTAGGCACAAATGCTTTTGGATATATAGCGTATGGGAGGAGGCAAACGCTGCTTAGTAGGTTGGGGGCAATAATTATCACTTGTTGTTATGAACAGTATTTTCTGAGTGTGAGGCTAGGAGAAGTTTTCTGAAACTAAAGGACTATTTCCAAGGACAAGTTCTGGAGTTCTCCCTCATGGATTCATTGTCAGGCTAGGGGGTGAATGGAGCAAGTAGATTGGTTGTTTCATTTTCAAGTTGGGAGGAACTTGGTTGTCCTATTTGTTGTTCAAAAACTTGCTCAAATATGTTTATATACTCCTCTCTAATCGAATTTTATTTGATTTAATGGCTTATATGATACATCTCTTTAATTCTAAGTGAATTGTTCTATTGAGTAAATTATTGTTGGAATGAAATAAATTGTAGCATAACTCTTACAGTTTGATTATATTTATTGAGTAATAAGTTCTACGTGTATTAAATGTAGATGGGACTATTTTATATAAGTACATGGAAGATGTATCTAAGCTAGATGGGATTTGTATTGTGTTAACCCTAGTATTTCAGGCATGTGATTAATTGCATATAAGTAACCAACTTAAAGATTATTGTCGATTGAAGAATGCCAAAGAGAATCGTGGAAGTAAACTTGAAAGCTTATATTTATATATACATATATTGTTATAGGTTAAATACGCAGGTTGTAATAAATATTTATGATGACCAGGGAGTGCAAATGTCATTTAAGACTTGGAATGATTATATACAATAAGAAGTAACTATGTATATATTTATATATATATATATATATATATATATATATATATATATAGTTTTACAAAATTTCAGACTCACATAAATGCATATTGTATACATACCACCATATGCATATAATATAAAGGAAAGAGAACAGTTCAGTTAGTAACAAACAAGGTTCTGAAATAAAATAATATAGGAGTGAAAGCTCAATAAATTGAAAGACATAAATTCTGAAATCATATAATTTTATATGCATATAAATATTTCGGTGATTTTGAAAATTCCACAGCTATATCAATGACTAAAGAATGTTTGAATCCTTATAACAGATCAAAGTAGACCCAACAGGGGATATGAAATAGAATTTTATTATATGAATACAAATTGCTATCAGCTATAGAGTTCTGAGTTATCAAATATCTAAGTATGGAAACAAAATTTTTAACTATTGCGTAACTTAGAACTGAGTTTCCATCTAAATCGGATATACATTTAGGAGGAAATAGTGCCATCATGTTTCATCACATTAACGCAGAAGAAAATGTTTGGAATGGTAAAAACATGAGACACACTCACAGTATGGGGTTTTCCCTTATGTCCTTTCTTTTAAATTAAGTATACATTTAACCAACTGTCATAGGAGCCTAGTGTTTCTTCCCACAATAACTGTATTCTAGCATAAAACCTTTTCACGCAATAGAACCTTGATTAATATTTTTGAGCGTTGCAAATAGAACCCAAGTACGTTTTGTACAGGACGCTTCTCTAAATCGGAAGACTGCGGACATCAACAGTCTTGCGAGAAGACAAAGAAACATTAATAAGTATTAAGATAGAAGTAAACAGAATTTCAAATGATGAACCTAGATTAAAATTCGAGGATAAATTCTATGCTACGAAATGTTATAGATGTGATTTCTAATATCACTTAACTTGTGACTTGGACCTGTTGTTCCACCTCCGTTGAAGGAGTCATCCACAGACTGGACTGGGGAAGTCGTCTAAGGTCAACCTGATGGGTACCCTCGGAGCAACGAGGGGTCCCATCATTAGATCACAATAATCAATCCTTAAACCCTAAATATTAGAAAGAAATAAAAGAATTTCATTTCAAATTAAAAATATCAAGAATATACAGAACAAAAACATACTCCATAAATCTTATACGAATGCAGATAACCAATGAATCCACGAGATTTCACCCTTACAACTATAATAAAATGTAAGCTACGGGTCTATGATAATGGATAACGAGATATGAACAGGGTTCGGGGTACCTAAAACCTCTTTCCGTTTCTTTCTTACAAAACGAGGCGAGTTTATATATTCTAACTACCATACTTCCGAATGAAGTGTATGATTAATCTTCTAGGAATTTATTAAGGTTATGAAATAATAATATCACACAGTAGAGACATTCACTGTATCCTTAAACACGTACAACCACGATTAGGGTCAACATTGAATGAATCCAAATCTTGTACAATGATAAAGAAAAAAAAACCTTACCTTGAACTACAGGGATGTATTGCGGTTTGTAACCTGAGAATGCCAGACTCTCTACGGTGAGTTCAAAACTTGAAAACATAAGGACTTAATGCGAACCAACAATGTAATGTAGTAAAATGCAATCCATATTCACAGAGATCATAGTAAGGAAATAGCAAGTGCAAAGGGCGAGTTTTTAGGGCCACGAGGATCAAATCTTGGCCTCGATGAAGAACCCTTGCGAAAGTAGGTACGAGTCATGATAGATCTCTTAGCATATTGATACTCTACAGGAGTATTTTGTGTTGAAATTCTTAGGGTCACTAAATTGGATCTACCATCGGATGAGAAGTGATGGGTATGTCGCAAGTGACTCCCTTGTAGAAAAGAAACAAATATCTGGCTACATATCAGATAAAATACTGAGGGTAAACTACATACTAATAGAACCCGAACACAATCAAGACTACCCTCTAATATAGTAACTTAAACTCGTATGTAAAATACATTACAGAATAACGACTACTGGAGAACGAACGAGCCCCTAACGAAAGAGTTAATACCACTACCAACACCATTGCAACTCTTGCGTATCTAATGAGAGTTCAAAGGGAAATATTTTCGTGATTCAATATTAATGAGAAAGGAGGTTCTCAACCAACAACAGAAAGAAAAATACCATTACAAAGATGATTTCAAGATGCGATTAACTCTCGGATATGTTACAGTGGACCAAGTAATAGGTTCTGAAGAAGTTACCAAATGAAAGAGGGACCAGAGAGACGCATAACGCTTCCTTTCATGCACGGAGCAGGTAGCCTCCTCGTCATCAGGGTTACGCACAGAAAAGTTGCAAACATTAACGCAGAGTGTTTTTCTCCGAAGCTCATAGAACCTAGGGTAAAGATGGAAACAATAAGTCACAGGGAACCCCACCAAATAGATCAATGGAGATTAATGATAAGTGGTACCTCGACCATGTGATTATAGTGAGGTGGTGGGATTCCAATGGGTGCAGTGGACGAATGTTGATCCCAATGTATTATGTTTCAGGATGCCATAAATATTTCAGGCAGGGTGTAATTTAAACCATTACAGTCGTTATTTGTCTACCTCACATCAAATTATGGAGAATACCATGTCATCTCATTAGGCTTGTAGTTCAGTCTTTGTCTCAGTTTAGTTAGGGTTTTTACTCCTACTGTCGGAACCGTTAACCATTTTGTTGGCGGGGCTAGTTCAAAAGGGAAGGTTAAAATGAGAAGTCATACCAATTGTTAATTGCAACCCTTACAAAGCGTTAATACTTACATTTTGTTGTCATGATACCATTAACTCGGTTAATGGAAACCTATCACTTTTGACCTTTAGTTTAGTCAATACATTCGGCCTAGGGTCATTGTATACCTCCTTATGTTACCATAATAGGCCCTATGTTTGGCGCTTCCAAACTGAAAATGCTATAGTAATCACATTATGTAGTTGTTTAAGAAACCTAAATACTTTCCACCTTCTTTAAGAATAGGATTGAGATAGAGTCTTCCTTTTATAATTGATCCAGGAAATGCTATGTGTAAAGGATAGAAGATAAAAGAAGTAATCAGATCACTCTATTATTATAGTTAAGAAAATGTGGAAAGGTATTCAAAGCATATGAATAATTCTAATCCCAATTTAAATGTTTTTTTTAAAGTGATAAATGTTGGGTACATTACAATGTTTTTTAAGGAACTCACATTTACCAATATGATAGCGTGTGGAAAATTAACTACTTGAATCATGTCACAAAAATAAAATAAAAAAGGAACTTTCTAGGAAAATACACTCCAAAACTAGATGCTAGCTCCTTATTTGATGATTCTCACCTCCAAGAATATCCTTGATATTTATATTGGTAGGATTCACAATAACATCCAACTTGAGTTTAAAATACATCAACCTTAAGACATAAAAAAACAATCAATTTAAATCCATAGATTGAGGTCAAGTTTCTTGATGTTCATTTCTCCCCATGCCATACTAATGAAAAAGGTAAATCTTACATGCGCTCTGCACCTTATACAATCAAGGGTACTCATAAATAAGTATAATAATGTCGTAGTAAGGGGAATTCATTTATTTTAATAATAATTGGTCACATGTGAATAAATGTTTTGAACAATCTAGCTTCTTCATTCTTTGAGGAAACTAAGAAGAGGAGTAGGACTATATTGTTAATATAGAGGATCTCATGGAACCCACTTTATATATAATTCTAGTTAGAGGATAGCTACCCGTAGTATCCATGCAAGTTCTCTTTATACGTTCTACTCCATTTACATTACAAGTAGAATGACACGCCAAGAAGCAATTAGTTATGGTTTGTATTGATTCCAACAACACCCAAAAATTCATTGATAGTAACTTAGCTACACAACTCAACTTCTTTCCATACCCTATCAAAACCTTCTAGGTCATTATTTTGAATGGTGTTACAATTTATTTTGAATGATTATGTCAAAATGTGAAACTCAACATGTTTCGTTATCAACTCTCCAACTCCATGTATGCTCCTAGGTTACATGGTATTGATGTTGTTCTTGGTATCCAATGGATTCTCATTCTTGGCACTAATTTTGTGAATGTTGATGTATTATTTTTCCAATTCCAATAAGATAATGGAGTTTATAAACTAAATGGTATATATAGTCCACCCAATCGAGTCATATCTTCTTGCAAGATTGAAAAAATATTTTAAAAAGTTTTTGGTAAGGAAATTTATCATCTCTTGTAATGGTGCTTATAATATTTATCAATTGGATTCATGAGTTGCCATTATTGATAAAAATGCTCAATTATTTCGATAACATCATCCATTCCTCCTTCCATATGATGACGATACTTTCCTTGGGTCTTGTAAGCATCCCTCCTAATACTCGGCCATAATATTATTCTTACTGCCAAAAAAAGTTAATATTGAGAAGCTAGTTCAAGAGTGGCCTATTAATTCCTTCTCTATATATATCATCTTGGTATGAAATATGTAACATCGTAGTTGTGTATTGATTATAGGGAAATGAATAAATTACAATAAAAAAACATTTTTCAATATTTTAATCGATCTATATTATATGAACTTCATGGGAATCCCGATTTCTCAAAACTTGATGTTCATTTTAGTTATCAATAAATCTTAATCCAGCAAGAGGATGCTCCAAAAATATCACATTTCGCATTTAGACACAATTCTTGTTTTTTCTTATGATATTCTAATTTAGTCCCTCTCTAAAAGTTCATTTAGTCGTAAAAAGTAAAAGTTAATTTGTTGAGTAAATTAAAAGTTAATTTATTTGGAAAGATTATTCCCATTGCAGAACAAATAGACAAGTGCAAAATATGCTCACATGTATTAATTTAATACCATTTAAAACAAATAGTTCAAATTCATTTGTGGCAATGTCATAGCCAAAGAATACATCCCCACAACCAAATTCTATCAATGCTTTTTTTTTATTTACTTTTCAACATTGTAATTTTTCTAATTAAATATATTTAAAAAATGAATATTTATTACAAATAATCATCCATTTAATACAAATACAAATACAAATAAAGGAAATATTTATTATTAGCGAAAGATATTTCTATTTTGATGCTTTTTGAGGGATAAACAAAAACATATTTCCTTTTCCTCTCTACTTTTGTTTTCCGGTTTTGCTTAGTCGTTTTTTCAAAAATACTTATTCCATACTTAGCCACTTTTTCAATGGCTGGTTCTTGGGCTGGCACGCTCAAAATTTCTTTTCTATTGTTTTATGTCCTCCAAACAACACCCAGAGTTCCACGATATACAAATTGACAACCAGACTCTCACAAAGATTCTGCTTCTATTATAAATTTTGAAGAAGCCTTAAAAATTAATTTAGATAAATAAAAATAAAAAATATTATTTTATATTATTAACGGTTGATCATGTTAAAATTAAATGTTCACGATACCATTAACTTTAATTCTGATAATTCTTACTTTATTTTCTTAGAATTTAACTTCTGAATTACTATCTCAAGTTTCCATATAACCATTCGCTTACATATTTTAATAAACTTTAACAGACATTAAAATTTATGGTCTCAAACTTCCATATAACCATTAGCTTTCATAGATATTTTAATAAAATCTCGATATTTATTTTAATTTTAAACATGTATTTAAAAAAAATAAAAATTAATTATTCAAATTAAAATGAAATTTTTTTTTATAATACTTTTATTTATTAATAATTTCATTATTATAGAATTTATCTTAATTTTATAAGAATATAAATTTAACATAATTGTGTTTTTTTTTTAATACTTTCATAATTGAATTTTAAAATTTTTAACTAATTTTTTTAAGTTTATGGTAACTACACTCTCATTAAAAAAACTTTACTCTGTACTTTTGATTATAACTTTTTATTTATGTGTAATAAAAATTTTCATCTATATAAACCTGGTTGTATTTTTTGAGTGATATCTAATAAACTTTGAATGTGATTAAAAAATTGTATTTATTATTATTATATTTTGCATGTTTTTATTAGTAATATATTAATTAAATTTAAAAGGTGTAATATATTAAGTCATAGTAATAGATTTTTTTTTTATTTTGAAAATATGACAGAGGGTGTAAGATTGGATGGTGGGATGGTGATCCCTATCAACTATCTAACATTATGTAAAAACATTATTTCCAAACATTAAATTATTAATATTAAATATTAATATTGTACAATTCAATTACATAAAATTATTAAAGGATATTAAATCAATTTTTTTTAAATGTATCATCAGTATAAACTTTGTTCTCTTTTATGAGGTGATATCTAATAAACTTAGAATGGGATAATAAATGTATTTATTATTATTATATTTTGTATCTTTGTGTAGATTGAACTTATATTATAAATTTTGAAGCCTTAAAAAGTATTTTAGTTATAAAAATAAAAATAAAAATAAAAGTTATTTTATATTATTAATGGTTGATCATGTTAAAATGAAATGTTCATGCTACTATTAACTTTAATTATGGTCCCTGGGATGGGGGGATAGGGCCAACCACCTAGAGCACAGAGGAGGAGCGGAGGAGCCAGCAAGGCAGCGAGCCATGTGATCGGCTCGTGCCAACAACTGTTGACTCCCTCCTGCATTAAATGGTGTTTACGTCGATAGCAGGGGCATTAACTCAGGATCTTATGACCTCTATTTCGCGTGTTTCTATGGCTTCTCCGTTTATTTGTGTTACTATCCCGCGGCCCTGGCCTGGTCCTGATCGCTTGCTCATGGTGTCTGTGACTCCCGGCCTGCTTTAGGCTCTCCCCTTTGGCCTGGAAAACCATTCCCACTTACTGTGCCAAACCATGCCGCGATAGCGAGGTAGACCGTGAAGGGGTTCTCCCTAGCATCCTCGTCAGCCTCGCGCTTCAGCCTCTCCTCCTAGTTCGCCTTCAACTCTCTCCTTGCCACTCTTGTTGTCTGAGATAACAATTCTCAACTCCTCCACTGCACCTATCCCCCGCTTCGAGTGCCTATCCTTAGTTGAAACCATGTCGAGCTCTTCACGATGCCACCTCACCACTCCTTCAACCTCCAATAAATCCATTCCTCCCCTTGTGCCCGACATTGGTTCCTCAAAATCGCCCATGGGGATGCCTTCTCATGTTCGGGCTGCCCGAAACAAGGCACCGGCGTCCTCTAATTCAAAGCCATATTTGCAGTGGCAAGAAAACTTCACCATCCTCTACAACTTGGTTTTCGAACTCCAGCAGGGAGTGGAGGACCTCCATTTTCGGTTACAGCTTGTGGATGGGAGAATCTCAACCCTCCTCCAACTTCTCTCCACCTTCCAAGATGCCTCTCCCATAGCTTCAAAAGGAGCACCATCCATAGAAAGCGACGATAAGAACCTCAGGAAGTAGGGTGCAACATAGATCGTTGAGGAGCCGGTTCAACAGGAGGTCACGGAACTGGTCATGGCCACCGGTCAGCAAGCACACATTCCGTTGGGAGACACTGAGACAACTGCCAACAAGTACGCGTGCACCAGGGACGACGACATGCAATGGGCAACTCGAGGGACACTTGTTGAAGAGGAGTCGTGGCTAGGCTATCTACCAGAGTATGTGCCAGACTATTCACCAGTTGTCTAACCCCTCAAGGGGTCTGTTCTTTTTTAATAGTTTTTCCTCTAGTAGCATCTCAGTCAGCTCAACTTTGTGTTTTTTAAGACTGGTAAGAACTCAGTTGTTAGACTTACCCGATTGGTTGAATTGGTTTCTCCCTTTAGAGCAGTTCAGTAACTACAATCCGAATGTTATTAATTTTTGTAGTTATGGTCTGGTTTTTTGAAGGCCCTTATATATAAAATTACTTGCTTACAAAAAAAATAAAATTAATTATAGTAATTCTTACTTTATTTTCATAAATTTAACTTCTGAATTACTATCGAGCTTCCATATAACCATTCACTTACATATATTAATAAACTTTAACGAAATTTAAACTTTATGGTTTCAAACTTCCATATAACCATTGGATATCATAAATATTTTAATAAAATATAGATATTTATTTTAATTCTAAACATGTATTTTTTTAAAACTAATTTTAATTATTCAAATTTAATTCAAATTTTAATTTTAATTATAAAATTTATCTTAATTTTATAAGAATATAAACTTTAATATAACTGTGTTTTTTTTAGTATTTTCATAATTGAATTTTAAAAATTTTAACTAATTATTTTAAGTTTATGGTAAATACACTTTGAGTAAAAATCAAAATTTATTTTGAATAACTTATTTTTTTAATTTAAATTTCAAATAAAATTAAGAAAATTTGAAAATAAGAATAGTTAATTTTAAGTTTTAAAAAAAATTTAGTGTGTACTTTTGATTATAACTTTTTATTGATGTTAATAAACTTTTTCATCTATATAAACTTTGTTGTATTTTTTGGATGATATTAATAAACTTTGAATGGGATAAAAAAATAGTATTTATTATTATTATATTTTGCATGTTTGTGTTAATAATATATTAATTCAATTTAAAAGGGGTGATATATTAAATTATCTTGATAGGTGATTTTTATTTTGAAAATATGAAGGAAGGTGTAAGATTGGATGGTGGGATACACCCAATAATTGTCTGAGTTTAATATTTATCATTTAATAAATTAGTTATTGAACTATTATTTATTAATTATTGATGAGAGATACTGTTGACGGATGGTGATCCCTATCAACTGCCTAAAATTATATAAAAACATTATTGCAAAATATTAAATTATTAATATCGTACAATTTAATTACATAAAATTATTAAAGGATGTCAAATCCATTTTTTTAAAATGTATGATCGATATAAACTTTGTTCTCTTTTATGAGGTGATATCTAATAAACTTGGAATGGGATAATAAGTGTGTTTATTATTATTATATTTTGTATATTTGTGTTTATTATTATTTGTTTTTCTGAAAATGTCTAAGTGCGCGAGTTGGAAGATTCACTGGTTCACATTTATAGTCATGTTTCATTCTATACTTAGCCACTTTTTGGATCATGGGTTCCGAGGATGACGAGCTCAAAATTGTGTTTCCATTGTTCAATGTCCTCCAAACAGCACCCAAAGTTCCACGATATAGAAATTGATAGGACTCTCAGATTGGCGGGCTTAAGATTGTGATTGTTGACAGATGGTGAGCCCTATCAACTATCTAACATTATCTAAAAACATTATTTCCAAATATTAAATTATTAATATTGTACAATTTAATTACATAAAATTATTAAAGGATGTTAAATCCATTTTTTTAAAGGTATGAACGATATAACTTTTGTTCTCTTTTATTAGGTGATATCTAATAAACTTGGAATGTGATAATAATTGTGTTTATTATTATTATATTTTCTATCTTTGTGTTTATTATTATTCATTTTTTTTTAAATGTCTAGGTGTGCCGATTCAAGGACTCACAGG
>JZKD02S1960859.1:442801-476094 GCA_000966675.3 Picea glauca
CACATCCCAGACATCTGCACCTAAAGCCATTATGTACGTTCTCATTCTAACTTTCCAGAAGGCAAAGTTTGTTCCATTGAACAGAGGGGCCTTATTGGTTGAATTTCCTTCATGGATTGACATGTTTAAGCTCTAGTATATACCCTTAGATAAAAGGGGCCATATCTGATACCAAATTGTTGGACAATTGAGAGGGGGGCGGGTGAATCAGTTGTTACCGTGCTTAAACAATTATGCTTATTTTAAACTCTTTGCTGAGACACCAAATGATTATCACAATAATGCAGGGAAATAAACCATGGCACATTCAACATCAGTCACATATATGAGAAACAAAGAGATAGATATTTCCTGAGGAAACCCATACAGGGTAAAAACCTCTTTTTCTTTATATGATAAGTAATGGTTACAATCTTTACATTATCATACATATGAGCACCAACTCATAATGAGGCTACAACCTCTGTTTAGAAAGTTGCAACTTGCTGAGAGCACCAACTCTCTGTTTTCTCTAGCACCCACTAAAAGGAAGCACCAACTCCCTAGTTTTTTCTAGCACCAACTAGAAGGAAGCACCAACTCCCTGGTTTCTCTAGCACAAACTAGAAGGAAGCACCAGCTTCCTATCTTCAAGCACCCACTTGAACCTCTGAGGACAACAGTCCTCCCTAGCACCTCCCAACCACCCTCAAATATAAATATTTTCTTCTGAAACTTATTACGGTGATATAATGTTCAATAATGGCTTACCCGACTTATCACTGTTCTACTACATTTCGTTGCTCTGTCTGCCTCATTTCCTTTTTGCTCACATCCCTTGCGCTGTCTGGTCTTATTCCTTTTATGCTCTGTGCACCATCTCCATTCTCTGCATAGTTCATCTTCTGTACTATTCAGCTGCTGCACTCTCCTCCTTCTTCACACCTAAATTACCTTTACCAACAACCCTCACTACAACCTCCAACAACAACAACAACCAATCTCTTCTTTGTACCATGTATTTATAGCTTTTGTGCAGCTTGTGCATGCAATGTTCGCCATACCTCTACATGCAGACTCTACGTCATTATCCTCCACCTCTCGAGTGCTCTGTCTGATTATCATCGTGACTCTTCAGCTTCTCTGGTGGTTCGACCCACGTGTCCAGCATCATTGTATGTTATGCTTATATTCCTCAGTCTCTCTGGCAGTTTAAGACTCTTCGTCTTCTCTGAGATAGTCGAACTCTTGATCTTCATTGACCCTGATCGATGGTTCATGATCTTGGTGAGTCAACGGTACTGATCTCATCGGGATCTCACATCTCGTTGTTCCTTCGTTGGAGATTTTCTTTACTCCAAATCGCGATAGGCGAGACTCTGAGATGGAGCTCAGATCAACGGTCCACATCTTTTGGTGTATTAACGGTCAGTATCTTATCATGATCTTTCATCTCTCTGTTTCTTCGTTGGAGTTTCTCATCACTCCAAGTCGCGATAGGCGAGACTCAGAGATGGAGCTTAGATCAACGATCGATATCTTTTTATGTATTGACGGTCAGGATCATTTCGTGATCTTGCATCTCGCTGATTCTAAGATGGAGATTTTCATCACTCCAATTCGCGATAGGCGAAACTCCGAGATGGAGCTTTATGGTGCTCTGATCTTTTGCCACGCGTCCTCTTCATCCAACGGTCCTTGATTAAATCAGGATCTCGCATCTCACTGTTCTTTTGACTTTCCAGTCAGTGAGATGACGATCTCTTGCCACGTGTGATCCCCTGCACAGATCCAACGGTCCTCTTGTGATCTGGATCCGACGGCCTTCTCTCGCTACCTCACGACTTGGAGTACCCAATGTTTGGACTCTCAACCTGTGAAATCTCGATTTTGCGAGATCTCTCGATCTCTTTCCACCTGTCCCCCCAGATGGATGGCTATAAATCTCTCTCCACTTTGCCACTTCGCGTCCTCGGGCCTCGCGACTTTGAACACCCAATACTTGGGCCTTTATCCTGCGAACCCCCGATTTCGCGAGATCTCTCCGATCTTTGCCATGCGTCCTTCCCAGATGGATGGTCTTTATCTTCTCGCCACTTCGCCACCTCGCGTCCTCACGCCTCGCGACTTTTAACACCAAATACTCGACTCTTCCACTCACGAGCTTCCGAGTTTGCTCAGATATAATGCCTGAGATCTATCCTTCTCTTCAGCGCATGCTCTTCTTGTTTTTATTCAGATCTGACGACCCTCATGCTGTCGGGAATTTTGGATGGGATCCAACGATTAGCGACGCTTCCCCTCCAAGTTTACACATCCTTCTTACGTGGAAGAATTACGACTCTGCACTAATTCCTCCTGAGCCTACTTTGTTCCTGTTTGTCCATTGATGCACATTCTGATCCTACCATATTCACTGTTGTACTTGCCATCAATGAAAAGCATACGTTATTTGTTAAACATTTTCCAGCAATCTTTAGAAAGCCACTAGGAAAGTCAGTTTTTGATTTTCAAAGACAACACTTAGGCATAATCAGTGTTGATGTTTGTAACTGTTGAGTTTAAGAGGGACTGTTAAATAAAATGTAACCTCAACAATCTGACTGTACACTGCTAGCTGTACTGGACAACTGTACTTTCTATTCTTGATTTTCTTGAGCCTATTTAGCTAAGATATTCCCAATTGCATTGTAACTTCTTCAGTACTTCTTCATACATTCCAATATATTGTTCTATTCTTTTCTCTCTACATTTCTCTTTGCTTCACAATTTATCAATTGGGAGTGAAAAAATTTCATAATATGTTAAGAACAAAATCAGTGTTGGTTTTCAACATTAAATTACTACTCACTTATAGAATAAAATATCTTGAGTAGATTAGTAATCTCCTAAATAGAGAACGCGTAATGATTACATGCCACAGACAGTTTCCAGTTTCCTAGTAACTGAATCTGAATATACCAGAGAAAATAGAAGTTCAAAACGAGTAGAAGAACCAACTTACTATATTCTAATTCCCATTGTTTTGGCCATCATATCGATGGTAGTTACCAAAATGATACCCATTCTTGATGATGTGTAGGACTCTATATCTTTCACGGGAAAGTTCTTGTTCGGAAGAGGTTTCTTAATGATTTGTAGGAGTCTAGATATTTCACGGGAGAGATCTTGTTGGGAAGAGGTTATTTGATGATGTGTAGGACTCCGAATTTTTCACGGGTGAGTTCTTGTTGGAAAAGGTTGTGTAGTTTGAGGGTTTCCTTGGGTTGGCTATATTATATTATTATCTAATATAAGGCCAACAAAATCAGCACACACACTAACAAATAACCATAACAAAGATTTGGAGGGATGACTTACAAAGCTTACTATAAAATATAACCATTGTTGAAAATGGAGAGCACATGTGGCAGGACGGTGCATGGAAATGTGTGACTAATTTAGTCCTTTGAACGCTCTCAATAATTTCATCTTTCACACTTGGAATAAATATTGAGTGTCCAGGATTTACTGGAGCTCATTTTCAAGAAAGTGTCATTGACACAACAGGTAGTCAAATCGGGTGTCTCTTGCAAATTAGTAGTCGATGGGTGGTCTATGTTAAATATATTGTAACCTCAATAGTCTGACTGTACACTGCCAGCTGTAGTTTCTATTCTTGATTTGCTTGAGCCTATTTAGCTCAGTTATTCCCTATTGCATTGTAACTTCTTCAGTACTTCTTCATACATTCCAATATACTATTCTATTCTTTTCTCTCTGCATTTCTCTTTGCTTCACAATTTATCATGGTATCAGAGCTACAGCAATAAGCCTCTTCACACAGGCTAGAGAGAAAAACGATCCTCATAGTGCAGAGCTTCACGGATCTTGAGAGCACGTGACACAGACTTGTTCACAAGGATTGGAGAGCTGTCCACTATACTCTCAAAAGATCCTCGCAGGAAACTTCCACGAGGAAGAAGAGAGTGTAAAAGAAGAAACTTTAAAGTTTCTTGAACAATTTTCAAGAATCATCAAAGATTTAAGAAGAAGAGCTACAAGAGACGAGAACTCTTGAAGAATTCAAAGAAGTCGTTCAAATTCACTAAAGATTCCTGCAGAAGGCATAATCATTTAAAGTTTTATGGGAAATCGCTCAAATGTGTCAAAGATTGTAGCAGAGAACGAAGAACTCGTGAAATTCTTTCAAATCTTTGAAAGATTCACGAATCTTTCTTCCACAGGAGTAAATAACGTGTCTTAGGGGCAAAGAACTGCCATTGAAGCCGTAAGATTCCTCCTGCGAACGGATCTAGAGAGGGAAACCAGTTCAGAAGGGACAAAGAGAGCGTGGAAAAGACAGAAGAATTTGAGCCGTCAGATCTTATGCAGAGGACCGACAGTCATTAGATTAGTGAGAAGGTGCATAAGGTTTAGTCCTCTGAAGCACACAGGAGAAATTTTTGACTTGTGAAGTCACGAAATCCCGACATCATCTGGACCGTTCATCAAGAACCACGTGGCGAGATCTCGGCATTTTGCTGACTTGCAAGGTGTAAAGGTCAGAAGACTGCCGTGAGAATTCAAGAATCGCGAAATCACGAGTCATTCTGGATCATTGGATCAAGAAAGATCGTGAGTCATCGATCTTATCCCATTGCAAAATCGGGGATTGGGAGTTGGATGAGCGAAGGAGACTACTCTCCAAAACTCCGATACGTGAAATCGTGACATCAAGAATCGTGAAATCTCGAGAGGATTGTGATCCATCCATCTCAAAGGACAGGTGGAAGCAGATCCAAGTGCCATCAAATCGGCATATCGAAGTTCACAGTTTTGAAAGACCATCGTAACAAGAGTTCTAAACTCATGAAATCGCGATTCACAAAATAGAAATAAGATCTCAGTCGTCCATTTTTTCAAACACGTGGCAGGCATCAAGGAAACCGTCGACATTTCGGCAATCACGGTTTCAAGTTGTCAGAGAAATTTGGAGTTGCAAGTTGCAAACTCGTGAAACAACAAGGACCATCCATCTTGAGGGGATGCGTGGTGTCAATCTGAGGACACAAAAAAGTCTCGAAAAGGAAAGGGCCATCGGCACATCGGGATTCGACGTTTGGTGAATCCTAAGGACAAGAAACATGAGAATTTCGGAACTACGAAGTCCAAAATCCCGATAGGAGGAAAGCTCCATTTTGGGGCCCAGATGACGTCATCTTTTCAAAACAAGGGATCGGGAATATCCTCGGTGAAAACCCCGAAGCAGCCTTGAGCCATCCATCTGTTGGGTCGTGTGGCAGAAATTGAGGCCTTCGAAAAAATTTCGATAGGAGAGTGCATCGGCATTACGGGATTCGGAAAATCACGAATCTTGAAGACGAGACGTCCGGAGCAGCTGAAGTCTGTAAATTGCGAGAAGTGATCAGGATTGTCCATCATAGGAGGACGCGTGGAGGAGATCAAAGAATTCGGGAAAACTCCCAAAGGAAAAAGTCACCCATCGACAAATCGGCAAATCAGAGATCGCAGAATCGAGGAGTAAGAAGAGATTGTTATCAGGGTTCACAAAGTCCCGATTCATGATATCCCGATAAGATCTGGGCCATCAGATCACAGGAAGATCTGGACCATTAAAGTGTCCAAAGGAAACTTTCGCATTTCGACAAATTGTCCGACAAAGAACTGGAAAAGCCCGTAGAGCTTTAAATCAAGGTGCGTGGTCACATTGCACCATGACAAAGGCCAATTCAAGGCTGATAAGCTCCCATCGACAAATCAGTGTTTCGGCAATCAGAGGTAAATACGAAATTTCCCTCTATTTTTTCTGCAAATTTTTTTTATGGCATCATCTAGCAGTTTAGGACCAACTCAGGGTCCGATTCTTCTGGGAAAGAATTACGAGTTTTGGTCTCCTCAGATGAGATCGTTCTTTCAAGAACAAGAGTGTTGGGAGCTAGTGGATCTTGGATATGTGGAACCAGATCCAACAACTCTTTCTCCCATGACAAATCCACAGAAAATTGCTCAGGCAACACTGAGGAACAAAGAAAATAAAGCAAAATTCTGGATTCAAAATTATGTGGATGATTCGATTTTCTCAAAAATCACAGCTGCTGGTACTTCCAAACATGCCTGGGATATTCTTAAATCTTCCTACCAAGGAAATGATAGAGTCAAAACAGTTAAACTGCAGACCTTGAGGATGCAATTCGAGACTCTAAGGATGACAGAGTCTGAAAATGTGGATCGGTTCATGACCAGAGCCATGGGCATCATGAACCAGATCAGATTGAATGGTGAAAGCATCATTGATCAATGCATTTTTGAGAAAATCCTCATAATCTTACCAAATAATTTTGAAATGGTTATACCAACAATCCTTGAATCCAAGGATCTGTCAAGATTTTCAATAGATGAATTAATTGGTTCTCTGGTGACACATGAGACCAGACTGCATCTCACAGATGAGTCAATCTCCAATGCTTTCAAAACTCAATTATCCTTCAGTAGAGGGAGAGACAGAGGAAGAAGTAGAGGTCACCAAGGCAGAGGGAGCAATCAAAGTAACCCTCACTCTAGTGGAGGTAACAGACAACAATATCCGAATCAAAATTTTCAAGGTCAAAGACAACAACAACAAAATCAACATCAGAATTTCCAGCCTCAAAGAGACAGAGGGAGAAGGTCAAATGACAAATCAAGAATACAATGCTATCACTACAAAAAGTTATGTAGGAGAATCTCTCCACGTCAACCAGCTAGCGAGACAACCACGTTAGTGAATTCAAATCACGTGTTGAAGAGAGGCGCAGCCTCATTTGAAATATGAATTCAATGTAAATTTAATGTTTAAGCTGGTGAGTTGTGAAGTCGTGCCTTTGTGCAGGCATTAGGTAGACCAGCCATTAATGTTTGTAAGGCTGAGATATAGATCCATATGTGGACTAGACAACCCATTCAATGTAATTGAATAGGGTAGGTAGATTGGAGGGAAGAACTTGATGAGCCCCCTCAGGTAAAAGATATTTTTAGTATCTCATTTGGTAGTTAGTGAGGTCGGAATAGTTAGAAGTCTGCGAGTAGAGCAGAATATAAGGAGCCGAGACCTTGTTACAAGACATGCTCAGAAACACCTTGTAATTACAGGCATTTTCCATTTAATATAAACAGAAGCAGATTTTCCTGCATGAATTATGTGTTATGTGAATGTATGTGAGTGTTCTTTTATGCTGTAGATATATACTGTAGTTGTGCGTTTGCAGGAGTTGGTTGGATTTCAGGTGAAGGTCTTTGAGGCTTCACACCAGGAGGGTGTGACAGAACATTGTGGGTTATGATAGCTGTGCACAGAGGTTGCACTTCTGAATACTGCAGGTTCAGACAAAGACATGTTGCGGCACAAGAACTTGAATCAACAACTCAGGAGAAGACCTCAAAGTTGTTGAATACCTTGGAGGCAAGGCTATGTATGAGAGACACAGTTGCAGAAAGAAGCTCTGAGGAGTTCTGTAAATGTCTACCAAGTGGGCATTGAGCATAAGCACAAGGTGCAGTTGGAGGAACTTTGTTGTGAGTTCAAAAGGAATCAAAATCACCGAGGATTCTGTGAAGCTCTACCAGGTGGGAATTGAGCTAGTGCAAGGAGTGCATAGAGGAAGAAATCTATTGTGAGTTCAGAGAGAACCAGAATCACTGAGGATTCTGAGAGCTATGCCAAGTGGGCATCGAGCGAGTGCATAGGTGCACAAGAGAAGGAGACAGAACTGTTGAAAGTGCTGGAAGAAAACACTCTGCCAGGAGGGCATAGAGACAGTGTGTAGACAAGCACAGAAGAAAAGATAACTCTTTTAAGTTCTGTATTCTAAAGGAAGAGTCCACTGAGGAATGTTCATAGGGTTGTTGAACACCTTGATAGGCTCAGCAAGAGGTTGCTTGAGCAAATAGAGATCCAAGAGGCGTAACATTCTCCATCTGCAGGAGAAGAAACTAAGATAAAATCCACTAGGGGTCTGAGTGTTTGAGAATCTTAGGAGAGATAGCACTGTGGGTGCATGAAGACTCTGTAGAGGCACAGAAGTCAAAAGAATCCCTTGGGCATTTGAGAGTAAAATCTCAAGAGGAGTCAACGTTTTTATATCCAAAATGAAGCTTAGGGTCGAGGAGTTTGCAGAAAAGAGAAAGGGAGAAAAGGTTGAGGCCTTTGGATTTTGAAATTCTTCCAAGTGCTGGAAGAAAGCCCAGAATCTTAGGAGGGAGAAAAACAGCCCTTATATTGGTCGAAGAGATATGGACCATTGGTTTCTATGTCCAGGAGGAGCTCAGGAGAAGCCTACAGAAGGGAGAGATCGAGAGTTGTTGGATCTCATTCAAAAATCCCGTCAGTCGTCAGATCGAACAGGAGGTGCATGGGGTTTAACCCTTCTCACGCTAAGCAGAAGTCCTGACAGGCATCGGGATATCGACATATCGAGAAATCGGAAGTCTTGAAGACAAGAGATTGGGAATTTCTATAGGAAAAGTCCCGAGAAGATCTGGACCGTCCGTTAGTGGAGACACGTGGCGGAGATCGAGGCATCGGGAGTCGAGATATTGACATTCCTGTGGACAGGAGATCGGGTAAGTCCACCTTAAAAACCCCGACACAAATCTGGGTCGTCCATCTGAGGGAGGACGCGTGTCACGTGATCGTCCATTTTTGAGATCCGGACACTAGACATCGGGATATCGGAGTTCTCAAGATAAAGAAAGTCGGGACACTTCAGGTCTCGAAATCCTAAGATTGAATCTGAGCCATCCATTTGTGGAGACGCGTAGCGGAGATCGAGCACCCATCGGTACTTTGGCACATCAGGGTTCATCATTTCGCGAGTCTTAGGGACGAGGCGTCCAGGACATCAGAAGTCGCAAAATCTCGAGAGTTAACTAGGACCGTCCATCAGAGGAGGATGTGTGGCAGCAATCGGAGCCATCAGGGAAGGTCCCGATAGAAAGGTCAATGCCATGATCCCATCGGAGGATTGGGATATCGGGGATCGGCATTTCATGAGTCCCATGGACATATGCGTTTCGGCATTGGAAAGCCCAAAACCCCGACAGAAGTATATGGTTGCGATCATATGAGAGGTGGTCGTGTGGACCAGGGCATAGCCAGGATGGGCTAGGGCCAAAGCGTATTGGGAATCGGAGGATCGTGGGTCCATGGGACATGTGAGTTTTGGCATTGGAAATCCTGAAACCCCGACAAGGTGGGAAGCGCCATTGGGGGAGCCAGCTTTCAGCGTAACGGAGAATCGGGATTTGGAGGATCGGGAATCCCGTGAGTCAATGCATTGCGGCATTGAAAAGATCAAAACCCTGATGAAGAGGTAAGACTGAGGTCACGGGGATAACGGTCATATGGGCTAGAGCCTAGCTAGGAGTGCTAACGCGTAAAGAGCGCGTCGGGATTCGAGGGATCGCGAATCCTAAGGACGATTGCATTTCGACATTGGAAATTCCAAAACCCCGATGAGGAGGTATGGCTGCGGTCATATAAGGGGAGGTCACGTGGACCACGAGCTTAGCCGAAGTGCTAATTGAAGTTGGGGGCGCATCAAGAATTTGTAACCCAAAACCCCAATGGGAGACAAGGTTGCGGTCTTGTGAGATAGTGGTCATATGGGCCAGGAGCTTAGCCAGGAGGGCTAACGGAAGTTGGAGCGCATTGGGATTTTGAAGTCCAAAATCTCAAAAGGAGGATATAAGGCTGTGGTCTTATGAGAGAGGTCATATGGACCAGAGGGAATAGCCAGGAGGGGCTACGGCTGAAAGGAGCTCATCGGAGATCGAGGATTCGAGAGTTCAGGAACTCTTGACATCGGGAAAGAGGAAACCTCGAAACCCGAAACTAAGTCAGGGAAGATCACGGTTGAATGCAGAAAAGACATGTAGGTGAATTAAGGACCTGTGGATTGGGTTTTAGCAGAGATTCCATGGAGAAATCGAAAGAGCCTCTTTGGCTCACTTGGAAATTGAACGATCCTGTGAGCAGGAGAGCGCGACGAGGTGGTGGTCGCTTGGAACTCTGCTGCACCAAGTGGTATCAGAGCTTGATTCTTGTCTATATATTTCAGGAAAGAGAGGCAAGAGATAAAGAGCACTATGATACACATCAAGTCATATCATAGTGAGAACTTTGTTTGTATACTTCAAGCAGAGGGAGAAGGTAAAGGAAGATAGAGCGTTGGAGACTCTGTAAGGATTGTTTGCAGGTAGGCAGCAATCAAGAAGACAGTCAGGGAGACTGTAGGAGAATGAAGATGGTAACACTCTTGGTGAAGAGTGACAACAACAAGTTTGCTAGGAGAGCAGACAGGGATAACAACAGGGCTACTGAAGGCCATAGGTATGCTGGAAGGAAAAACTCAGAGCTATGGAGCCAAAAGGAATAGCTCACTGATATAAAAAAAGAAATGGAAAAGCTCGAACTGCAGATGTGGCAGGATAAAAAGCCAAGATGGGTATACGAATGGCCCATGAGGAAGCCGAAAGAGAAATGGCCAGTCAAACAGTTGATGGTCAGAGGGCAGCAGAGGTTGTTACAAAGATGGTTGAGGTATGTTGATAACCTCAATGGACCAAAAGAGGAAATGGTTCAAGTGTGTGAACCAGAGACTAAAAAATTTCTCGGTGAGGAGGATGAATTGGGATCATTTGAAGATCTCAAGCACTTCCAGGAGGGAAGAGAGGAAATTCCAAATTGTTAGGTGGGAAACGAATTGAGATCACTGTGGGATCTCAAAGACTATCATGAGGACAACCATGGAATTTCACATTGCTAGCTGGGCAATGAAATGAGATCGCAGCGAGATCTCGAAACCTGCTAGGTGGGCAAAGATGAACATTCGAGACTATCTGAAAGTCTCATGGAATTGGAGGTGAGTTCAATTCAACAAGAGTTTTTTATGAAGATGGGATTGTTTGATCTCATAATCTTCCAAGAGAGAAGCGGGAGAATCCCATATTGCCAGGTGGGCAGGGAGGAGCAGATGAGTTGGAATCAACCTAAGGAGATGATAGAGCAGATGAGACTATCGAAGGGTCTCATAAATTCAGAAATGGATTTGGATCAGTAGGTGCAACTGATAGAGGAGGAGGATCTGGGGGATCTTCTGATGATTGGAGGAATTCAGGTATTCCTACCAATTTCCCAAGAGGAGGAAAAAATCTATGTTGCAGATGGTGCAGCAACAACAATAGAACAGTCAGTTGTGACTATCAGGAAAGAAGAGGATGATGAGCATTCAAAAGAATGGCTCAATATTTTCAGCCAGGAAGCTGAAAAGACTACAACAGGGGAGTTTGCAGTAGAAGAAGGGGTAGAGAGAATTTTCTTTGTTGATCTATGGGAACAGATTGAAGCCCTGGAAGAGAGGGATAAAGTGCAGGCCATGCACATCCAATAGGTAAAGTTGGAGACTGATGAAGAAGGCATGGGAGATCCTGAGAATCTGCGCATGTGCCAAAAGTTTTTGCAGCTGAGGAGACAGCATGAATAGAGCCAGCCACTGGAGAAACTGGATGAAGTTCTAGAAGAGATCAGAAGTCTGATGTTAGGGTTAGCAGAGACTTCCAGCGAGGAGAGGCTGAGCAGAAGAAAAGCAGCAGCAGCAACAACAGTAGCAAGGAGATGAAGTAGATGAACAGCTCCAAAGGATGATTTGGGATCCAGGAGGATTTCAACATCAGATATGGGAATCTCATGAGCAGGAGCTCATGAATTTCACAGCTGAGGAGTTTGATGCAGGAGCATTTCTCCACCTCAGCCAGCCAGCTAGCCATCCACGTCAGCGAATTCAAATCACGTGTTGAAGGGAGGCGCAACCTCATTTGAAATATGAATTCAATGTAACTTTAATGTTTAAGCTGGTGAGCTGTGAAGTTGTGCCTTTGTGCAGGCATTAGGTAGATTGGCCATTAATGTATGTAAGGATGAGATCTAGATCCAGATGCGGACTAGAAAACCCATTCAATGTAATTGAATAGGGTAGGTAGATTGGAGCGAAGAGCTCGAAGAGCCCCCTCAGGTAAAAGAGATTTTTAGTATCTCATTTGGTAGTTAGTGAGGTTGGAAGAGTTAGATGTCTGGGAGTAGAGCAGAATATAAGGAGCCGAGACCTTGTTATAGGTCGTGCTAGAGAACACCTTTTAATTACATGTGTTTTTCATTTACCATAAACAGAAGCAGTTTTTCCTACATGAATTATGTGTTATGTGAATGTCTGTGAGTGTTCTTTTATACTGTAGATGTATATTGTAGTTGTACATTTGCAGGAGTTGGTTGGATTTCAGGTGAAGGTCTTTGAGGCTTCACACCAGGAGGGTGTGACAGAACACTGCGGATTTTGATAGCCGTGCTCAGAGGTTGCACTTCTGAATACCGCGGGTTTAGAAAAAGACGTGTTGCGGCACAAGAACTTGAATCAACAACTCAGGAGAAGACCTCAAGGTTGTTGAATACCTTGGAGGCAAGGTTGTGTATGAGAGACAAAGTTGCAAACAGAATCTCTGAGGAGTTCTGTAAAGCTCTGCCAAGTGGGCATTGAGCATAAGCACAAGGTGCAGTTGGAGGAACTCTATTGTGAGTTCAAAAGGAATCAGAATCATTGAGGATTCTGTGAAGCTTTGTCAGGTGGGCATTGAGCCAGTGCAAGGAGTGCACAGAGGAAGAACTTTGTTGTGAGTTTAGAGAGAACCAAAATCATTGAGGATTCTGAGAGCTCTACCAAGTGGGCATCGAGCGAGTGCATAGGTGCATAGGAGAAGGAGACAGAATTGCTGGAAGTGCTAGAAGAAGACACTCTTCCAGGAGGGCATAGAGACAGTGTGCATACAGGCACAGAAGAAAAGAGAACTGTTTTAAGTTTTTTATTATGAAGGAAGAGTCCACTAAGGGATGTTCACAGGGTTGCAGAACACCCTGATAGGCTCAACAAGAGGTTGCTTGAGAAAAAGGAGAGCCAGGAGGCGTAACATTCTCCATCTGCAGGAGAAGAAATAAAGATAAAATCCCTTAGGGGTCTGAGTGTTTGAGAAGCTCAGGAGAGACAACACTATGGGTGCGTGAAGAATTTACAGAGGCGCAGAAGTCAAAAGAATCCCTTGGGGATTCGAGAGTAAAAGCTCAGGAGGAGTCAACATTTTTATATGCCCAGCGAAGCTGAGGGTCGAGGAGTTCGCAAAGAAGAGAAAGGGAGCAAAGGTTGAGGCCTTTGGCTTTTGAAATTCTTCCAAGTGCTGGAAGAAAGTGCAGAAGCTTAGGAGGGAGCACAACATTCGTTGGATCAGCTGAAGAGATATGGACCGTTGGTTTCTACGTCCAGAAGGAGCTCAGGACAAGCCTACAGAAGGGAGAGATTGAGAGCCATTGGATCTCATTCAGAAATCCTGTTAGCTGTCAGATCAAACAGGAGGTGCACAGGGTTTAACCCTTCTCACACCAGGCAGAAGTCTTGACAAGCATTGGGATATCAACATATCGGGAAATCGAAAGTCTCGAAGACAAGAGATCAGGAATTTCTATAGGGAAATTCCTGGGAATATCTGGACCGTCCGTTAGTGGAGACACGTGGCGGAGATCAAGGTGTCAGGAGTCGGGATATCGACATTCCCATGGACAGGAGATCGGGTAAGTCCACCTTGAAAACCCCGACACAAATCTGGGTCGTCCATCTGAGGGAGGACCTGTGTCACGTGATCATCCATTCCGAAGATCTGAACACTAGACATCAGAAAATCGACACTCGGGATATCGGAGTTCTCGAGGTTGAGAAAGTCGGGACACTTCAGGTCTTGAAATCCTGAGATTGAATCTGAGTCGTCCGTTTGTGGAGACGCATGGTGGAGATCGAGCACCCATCGGTACTTTGGCGCATTGGGGTTCGAAATTTCGCGAGTCCTAGGGACAAGGCATCCAGGACATCAGAAGTCGTGAAATCCCGAGAGTTAACTAGGACCGTCCATCTGAGGAGGACGCGTGGCAACAATCAGATCCATTTGGGAAGGTCTCGATAGAAAGGTCAATGCCGTGAGCCCATCAGAGGATTGGTGTTTCAGGGATCGACATTTCGTGAGTCCCGTGGACATACGCGTTTCGGCATTGGAAAGCCCGAAACCCCGAAAGAAGTATATGGTTGCAATCATATGAGAGGTGGTTGCGTGGATCATGGCATAGCCAGGAAGGGCTAGGGCCAAAGTATATCGGGAATCAGAGGATCGTGGGTCCAAGGGACATATGAGTTTCGGCATTGGAAAGCCAAAAACCCCGACAAGGTGGGAAGCGCCATTGGGGGAGCCAGCTGTCAGCGTAATGGAGAATCGAGATTTGGAGGATCGTGAATGCCGTGAGTCAATGCATTGCGGAATTGAAAAGATTGAAACCCTGATGAAGAGGTAAGACTGAGGTCATGAGGATAACGGTCATATGGGCCAGAGCCTAGCTAGGTGTGCTAACGCGTAAAGAGTGCGTTGGGATTCGAGGGATCGTGAATCCTAAGGATGATTGCATTTCGACATTGGAAAATCTGAAACTCTGATGAGGAGGTATGGCTGCGGTGATATAGGGGGAGGTCACGTGGACCACGAGCTTAGCCGGAGTGCTAATTGAAGTTGGGGGCACATCAAGAATTTGTAACCCCAAACCGCGATGGGAGACAAGGTTGCGGTCTTGTGAGATAGTGGTCATATGGGCCAGGAGCTTAGCCTGGAGGGCTAAAGGAAGTTGGAGCGCATCGGGATTTTGAAGTCCAAAACCCCGAAAGGAGGATATAAGTTTGCGGTCTTATGAGAGTGGTCATATGGACTAGAGGGCATAGCCAGGAGGGGCTAAGGCCGAAAGGAGCTCATCGAAGATCGAGGATTCGAGAGTTCAGGAACTCTTGACATCGGGAAAGAGGAAACCCCTAAACCCGAAACTGAGTAGGGGAAGATCATGGTTGAATGTAGAAAATCCATGTAGGTGAATTAAGGACCTATGGATCAGGTTTTAGTAGAGATTCCACGGAGGAATCGAAAGAGCCACTTCGGCTCACTTGGAAATTGAACGATCTTGTGAGTAGGAGAGCGCGACGAGGTGGTGGTTGCTTGGAACTCTGCTGCACCAAAAAGTATGGGCACTATGAATCTGAATGCAGGACCAAGCAAGCAGATCAACTCTCAGGCAGATCACATGTGTCAAATCACACGGGAGAAAACTCAAGAGGTATGTTTCTTTCATGCCACAAGACTGAAGAACAACCTAAAGATCTCTGGTTGCTAGACAGTGGATGCAACAATCACATGACAGGTAACAAAGAATTACTTTCATGTATTGATTCTTCAATCTCATCTGATATTACACTTGGAAACGAATATTTAGTCAAAGCTCAAGGAAAAGGAACTGTTCATATTCTTACTAAACAGAATGTAAAGAAAGACATATACAATGTCTATCATGTTCCAGATCTGAAACATAATTTGCTAACTATATGAAAGCTCATTGAACATGGCTATAAGGTACTTTTTGAGGGAGAATATTGCAAAATATATGACAAATACCCCAACAGAAAATTGATTTCTGAAATCCATATGACTCGAAATAGGATGTTTCCCCTTACCCTCAGAACTGCAAATCTGATTCAACCATATGCATACAGTGCATCAACCCTGAATGAAACAATGGTTTGGCATACAAGATTTAGAAATCTACCATTTCAGAGTCTAAGTGTTCTTTAGAAGAACTCGATGGTCAAAGGACTTCCTATCTTTAAAGAGAAAATTCCCCCATGTGAGTCTTGCATACTTGGAAAACATAAGAGAACTAGTTTTCCATAGTCTTCTAATCAAGCCAAACAACATCTTGAACTTGTTCACACTGACCTATGTGCTCCAATTCAAATAGATTCAATAGGTGGTAGTTTTTACTTTCTAACATTTATTAATGATTTCTATAGAAAAATATGGATCTATTTTCTTAGACACAAGTCTGAAAGTTTTGAAAAATTCAAAGAATTCAAGGCAGAAGCTGAAAAACAGAGTGGAAAATATATCAAAGAACTTAGGTCAGATGGAGGAGGAGAATACAACTGCAGAGAATTTGCAAATTTCTGCAAATCACAAGGCATTATCATGCAAACAAAAACCGGAGATACTCCACAACATAATGGAGTGGTTGAAAGGAAAAATCAAACAATAATGAATATGGCAAGAACACTTCTTAAAGAAAAAAATTTGTCAAATAGGTTTTGGGCTGAAGCAGTAGCATGCTCAGTGTATCTCTTGAATAGATCACCAACCACAAGTCTAAAGATGAAAGTTCCCCAAGAAGCATGGAGTGGGACAAAGCTCAATGTAGCGCATCTAAGGACATTTGGATGCATAGCATACACTCACATACCTTCTGAATTAAGAAAGAAACTTGATCACAGAAGTGAGAAATGTATTTTCACTGGATATAGTGAAACATCTAAAGCTTATAGGATTTACAATCCAATCACCAAAAAACTAATTCTCAACAGAGATGTAAAATTTCTGGAAAATCAGTTTTGGAATGATTCAGAAAATCAGCAGATGGACAGTCAAAATCCATTGCTGCCAAGTTTTGAAAACGCAAAAAATTCAGAACAACAAGTACTTCAAACTATCCTTCCAAGACTGAAGGTACAAAGACAACCTGAAAATTCTCAGGATAACTCAACTTCCAACAGAGAATCATTCTCTAAACCACAAAATCAGAGAACTCAAAGTTTGAGAGAAATCCATTAGCAGTTGGACGACTTTGAACAACAAAATCTTTTTGCTTCAATTTCATGTCAACCTACATCCTTTAAGGAAGTAGCTAAGGAGACACATTGGGTTCAAGCCATGAACCAAGAAATTGACTCCATTGAGAAGAGAAAGACATGGGATCTTGTTGATTTTCCAACACACAAGAAGAGTATTGGTGTCAAATGGGTTTACAAAAATAAACTCAATAAAAAAGGGCAAATTGAAAAACACAAGGCAAGACTTGTTGCCAAAGGATTCTCACAACAACCAGGTACTGATTATGGTGAAACTTTTGCTCCAGTAGCAAGATTAGACACTGTAAGGATTCTATTGGCCATAGCAGCCCAACACAAATGAAAAGTATACCAAATGGATGTTAAGTCAGCATTTCTGAATGGTTTCTTAGAAGAACAACTTTATGTCGATCAACCACCTGGATTTGAAGTCCGAGAGCACCCAACCAAAGTATATCGGTTGAAGAAAGCCCTGTATGGCTTAAAGCAAGCTTCAAGAGCTTGGTACATCAGAATTGACACTTATCTGATCAAAAGAGGTTTCAGCAGAAGCCAAAATGAGCCAACTCTTTACACCAAAACAAATCAGCACAGTAAAATTTTGATTGTATGTTTATATGTTGATGACATGATCTATACTGGAAATCTTGAGTTAACAGATTTTAAACATGCCATAGAATCTGAGTTTGAGATGACAGATCTTGGCATAATGAAATATTTTTTAGGAATTGAGGTTGATCAATCACCCAAAGGCATTTTTGTTTGTCAGCAAAAGTATGGAGCTAACATCCTCAAAATATTTCGCATGGAAGGATGCAATCCAGCAGAAACCCCTATACCCCTAGGCACAAAATTGAGCAAGAATGATGAAGGTTCTACAGTGGACTCTACCTTGTACAAAAGTTTAGTAGGCAGTTTGTTGTATCTTACGACAACTAGGCCTGACATTATGTATGCAGCCAGCCTTGTTTCCAGATTCATGGAATCACCCAAAGATTCTCATTGGAAAATGGTGAAACGAATTTTGAGATATGTTGCAGGAACTCTCAATTTCGGCTTATGGTACACTAAATATGATAGTAATCAACTTTCTGGTTACACAGACAGTGATTTTGCAGGCAGCCTAGATGACAGGAAAAGAACATCTAGACATGTTTTTCAACTGGGCATGAACCTAATCTCATGGGCATCAAAAAACAGCCAATTGTTTCAATATATTCTGCAGAGGAAGAATATGTCGTTGCTACCTCAACTTCTTGTCAAGCTGTGTGGCTGAAAAGAATATTGAAAGATATGTCACATACAGAAAATGATCCAACTCCTATTTTCTGTGATAATACTTCAACAATTGCTTTATCCAAAAATCACGTGTTTCATAAGAAAATCAAACACATTGACACTCGTTTTCATTTCATATGCGAGCTAGTCAATAATGGTGATATTGCACTACAATTATGTGGTTCTCGAGATCAGCTTGCTGATATCTTTACAAAGCCACTAGGAAAGTCAGTTTTTTATTTTCAGAGACAACACTTAGGCATAATCAGTGCTGATGATTGTAACTGTTGAGTTTAAGAGGGAGTGTTAAATATATTGTAACCTCAACAGTCTCACTGTACACTGCCAGTTGTACTGGACAACTGTACATTTTATTCTTGATTTGCTTGAGCCTATTTAGCTCAACTATTCCCTATTGCATTGTGACTTCTTTAGTACTTCTTCATACATTCCAATATACTATTCTATTCTTTTCTCTCTGCAATTCTCTTTGCTTCACAATTTATCAGTCTAGACTACATGCATAGTAGAGAAGTTCTGAAGGTGTAGCTATCTTGTGAAATGGTAGGGTTTTGAGGACTATCCACTGAAAGATCTCAGGATTACAGAGCTACAACACTGTAATAGTCATCTTCTTTTCAGATAATCTTTGTTGGTAAGCATAGTTTCCTTACCAACATGATTTCAAAGAAAGAGTACTCTTTATATTCACACAAGAAACAGTCGAATCGGGTTGCTCTTGCAAAGAGGTAGTCGGTAGTTGTTCCATGCATAGTAGAGAAGTTGTGAAGGCGTGGTTATCTTGTGAAATTTTAGGGTTTCGAGGACTATCCACCGAAAGATATGAGGATTCTAGAGCTAAAACGTTGTAATCATCAATCTGTATTTGTAAGGATAGTTTCCTTACAAACATGATTTCAAATAAAGAATACTCTTTAAAAAATTAATTAGATACGATTTTTGTTGTGTGTTGGATGCTTGAATTTTCAACAATTCATGGGGAATCTATATTTTTTTAAGGGGAATCCTTGATTTTTTGTGATAAATAAAATTACATGTGGTTCTCTATTCCCAAGAAGTATATAAAATATGCATGGAGACGGCTCCATGGCCTATGGTATTGGGAAATTAAAAGTAAAACTCTTAATTAAACTTAAACGACCGACCTTTATGATGAGTTTTACGGTTTGAGTGCTCAATAATAATGCATATTTCCAGTAGTCGATGTGCGTAGAATCCTCGATCTTGTGAAGGTTGTTTGAGGAATTTTGCACGGCTATGTTCTGGTAATTTTAGTTGATTTTTTGTCTGGAAAGCTTGCAAAATGATACGACCAAGCTTGTGAGGTGAGCAATATTCGTTGCAGGCGATTGATATGTTCATTTAAATTTATGTTTGACTGACTATCAAATTTAAATTCACTACACACTGAAGATTCGAATTACACAATACCCATTGCTTCAAACGGTTCCGTACACATCTCATGTTAAGAACAATGAAACATTATTTTGGATGGTGTTGAATATGATTATAGAGATATGAAGTGCCTATGTGTATTGGGATGATGATCGTCCGCCACCCCGGTCTATTAATATCATTCCAATTACAATGAAGATAAATCATTTTGATGTAATTACACTTGTACAGAGCGTTATGGTCTCGATTTCCGTTTAGTTATATTAAGAGCCTGCAGGCCGATTCTCAGACCGAAGATGACATACCTGCTGCTTGAATTTCCTATCAATGGAAACATTAAATCCATCAGAAAGCGTGCCATCGTTCTTAGAGTTTTTCACATGGCTTATTTGAAGATTCTTGGTACATTTCCCTTTAGAAGAAGAAGTTTTGACCGAAGAAGTTGAAGTTGCAAAATGATAGCAGCCTTGAACACAAATATACAGATAGTCGGATAGCTCTACGAGATATCAAACGAAGTTGCAAGAAACGTCCTTCCTTGAGGCTTCTTTGATATTTTCGCATTCATGACAGTAGAAAACAAAAATGTCTAATTCTCCAACTATTGCATACACTCGTGGTTCCAATTCATTAAGAACCTCTTCTTCTACTAAAAAGCCCTGCTTCATGAAAGCATCTTCCATCATTTGTTTGTTCCTGTAGAATTTGTTGAAATATTGTAACTGTAAAGAACATTATAATTATTATTGATGTATTATTCATTAGATCAATCCCCTTTTGTTGATTGATCATGTTGGGTACTATAAACCACTAAATCCCCTTTTGCAGATTGGTCAAACCTTAATTATAATGGGCTAAATAAAAATTTGGCCCCAGAATATATTAAAGTGGTTATAACCGCCCAGAATGAGAAAAAAACCCAGCCAGTGAAAAGACACCCCAGTTCACACGTGCCAAATTGTATAAATAAGAGGAGGCTAGCGCCCAATTTGTACACACACTCACTTGTTCATCAGCGCACAAGTTGGAAGCTGTAGTTGGAGAAGAAGAGAGAGAGAGAGAGAGGTGCACTACTCGAGGGATGACTTTCTGTCTTTTTTTATTTATTCTCTTGGCATTGTATTGGCTATCTATATTAATAAAGTTTTTACTAGGTTTTCTCCCCCATGAGGGTTTCCCAGGATAAATGATGTGTCTCTTGTGATTGTGTATTTATCACTCTTGTGATTGTGTATTTATCAGTGATCCTATCTATGCTATGGTTATCTAGTAAATTAAAAAAAAACTTAATAATAGCTTAAATATCAACATGGTTTCAAAGCTAAGTTGAAGAGAGCATATTTTACAAGAAGAAAAGAAATGTCATTGTTGTCATACATGCAAACTAGATCTTTTTATTGAAGAAGATTTTCAGCCTCAAAACCATATAGAAAAGTGTGCTCTAACCCAAGGAGTCCTTTTGCACCTTCAACGAACCTTTTCAGTGGGTAGAGCTCCCAGAAAGTGAAACCCTAGTTTTCATCGGTACCAGAAAACTAGAAGTACCAGAAGTACCAGAAAACTAGAAGTACTAGAAAACCAAAAGCACCAGTCTAGAAATCAGTTGATCATGTTTGAGGGGGTAAAAGTTGGATTTTCATAAATCTGACTGCACCAACTTACTCGCCCCAGCTCAGCGCATCTATCCCCTGGATCAGAATTTCAAAATTTGAAGTTTGAAAAATTAGGGTTTCCTCATAAAACCCTAAGTTGCAGTTGCAGTTGCAATCTCAGAACCAGTTGCAGTACTAGTTGAAGTATCATCCATAGTACCAGTTGCAGTCACCCTTGAAGTTTTTAAGAGTTGGTGATCATTGTTTTTGCTACCAGATGGTGCCACTACCTGCAAATGCTATCAGAGGTATGTACTCACATATGTTTAAATTGTTAATCGTTAAAGGGTATTTGCAAGAGATGGGATCTCTTGCCATAGATCCAGAAGGATCTCAAGATCCAACACATTCATAAGAATAATTCAACCCAGGTGTGATTTTTCTGATATGCATCTATTTTTTATGACATTATTTTGATTAGTGTTGGATGTGGTAGCTATGACCATCATTCTAACCATTGGTCAAAATCTAAGTCAAGGTATTGGATGGATTAAAGTTGAGACCATAGATTTTATTCTCTAAGCCAAACTTCTATCAATATAGGATATTGTCATAGTACAGAAGACAAGTTGAAGAAATAACTCGTCATCTTGAATGAATGAAACTTAGAAGAAAAGCAACACTCTCTTGAAGATGAGGCCACAGGTCTCACGTTTGATTAAATTGATAATATTCAAAGTTGCACATGGAAAGTTACAAGTAAACACTATAGTTGAGATAGCAGTCTTTGAAGAATATTATACTTGGTAGCATGTGAGCATATTGAAATAAATGCTTAATGTATTTATTTGCATGATAGAACTAACATCTCCTCTAGGAGAAACCTCTTGTGTTAGTTCCAGGTTTCCATGGAGGAATGTTTGATCACAACACTATAAGAGTGTTGAACTCATTCTGTATTGTATTTATTACTTTTGATCTTTGCTTCAGACAGATCACAAGTGAAAGCTTTAAAGGAGATATTGTGATGATTGTTTGTTCTATTGCTTTATATACTATTATCAAAAGAGTACTATTCCTTCTTGTTGTTTTGTTGACCTTCTTTCAGGTCAAAGGTGATAACTCTGAGAAAGCTATAGTAAAGTTTGTTGAAGGCAACATATTATATGAGACATGAAGAAGACTATGTACATGACCATATACACTCATGTACCAAAGAAGATGAAGATGAAGCTATCTCTTGAGATTCAAAGTATCTCATATGAAGATTGATTGAAAGGAGCAGAAGGCTCCAAAGATGATGGAACATTATAATGGGAAGCAAATATTGTTTGAAGCATGACTCTGTATTTAGACTTGGTATTCAAATATCAAGTATGCCTTGTAAGATATAATGAAGTCCTTGTAGACTCAGAAGAAACCGAGAGTAAGCATGATTTAAGAAAGGATAAGATGAAGAGACAACTTACAGGAATGGGAGACAAATGCCATGAGAAGACTAGATTGTAGTTTCAAAAAATTCTAGGAGATAGGAAATATCCTGGGAAGATTCCCTTGTTTTAGTAACAAAGAAGGAAGCCAGACAAAAATACTAGGATACGGATTCTTCTGTGAGAAGAGAAGACAATATTGACTTGCAATATTGATCTATACAAATCAAACATGTCATAGATATACAAATCCTGATGTATGTCCAGAGGATTCTCCAAGCAAAAGGTAGAAGACTATGAAGAGACACTTATTGAAGAAATAGTTCCAATATTTATGAAAACAACCAAAACAACCATGATTCATATATATTATGAGATGCAGGGGGAGCAATCCACATATTGAAAATTGAGTGGAAGTTGGTGCAGTACATTAGTTGGGTCATGGAGACATGACTACAATGAAAGATAGAGTTACGTCCATGGAAGAAGAAGAGATATGTTCAGTATCAGTTATTGATCCACCCTCAGTTTCATATGAATTTGTTGTCATTATAGTAGAAGAGGAGTTACTCTCAGATTTTAGTAGCCACAGTGAGGATGAAGCAATCATTCCCAGCCGTAGAGCAGGTGCAGGTGTATATTCCTAGTTCCAGAAGGAACAATTGCAGAGAGAGTAGAGGACATACTCCCAGACAGTGAGAACAGATAAATACTTTGCAAAAATCACATAGAGTGAGCACATGATTGTGCAGATTCAGTTGTAGCTAAGAAAGTGTACCAAATTGGTACAATGTAATGAGAAAAATTGATTTGAAGGTTGAATATAGAAAGACTCATGTCTGACAATTGAGGAAGGATTTGTACGTGTTGAAGCAAGCTCCTAGAGCTTGATATTGCAAAGGACAGACAATTTTCTGATGAGCTTGGGATTTACTATGAGTAAAGATGATTCTAACCTCTACTTAAAGGTTATGAATGATGAGACAATAATATTTTTATTGTATGTGGATGACTTATTCTTAACTAAAGAAGAAAAAATCATCACCGAATGTAAGAATAAGCTTGCTTTAGAATTTGAGATGAAAGACCTTGGCCTAATGCATTATTTCTTAGGTCTTGAGGTATGACAGAGCCTAGAGAGAATCTTCCTTAACCAAGGGAAGTATGCAGTTGAAATCCTCAAGAGATTTGATATTTTGGAGTGCAAGTCCATTAATAAACCCATGGAAATGAAATTGAAGCTTCTGGTCGACACTTTGTTAGAATTGATTGATGCCACGTTGTATAGACAGATCATTGGATCGTTGATGTAGCTGATGAACACCAGACTAGATATTTGTTTTTCTGTGAACACCTTGAGTCAGTTTATGGTAGAACCCAGATATGTTAACCTAGTTGTTGCAAAAAATGTGATGAGGTACCTTAAGGGTACATTAGATTATGGTCTCAGTTATGATGGATATCATAATTTCACACTGAGTGGGTACACTAATTCAGATTGGTATGGAAGTGTCTTTGACAGGAAGAGCACTTTAGGATGTTGTTTCAATTTAGGATCAGCCATGATCTCATGGCAGAGTAAGAAACAATCAATCATTACTCTCTATATAGAGGAAGCATAATACATTGTTGCATGTTCTGCCAGTTGTGAATCCATACGACTTCGTAAGTTGTTGAGTATTCTATTCAACCTAGAGATGGAAGCAACCACGATGTTATGTGATAGCCAGAGCTGCATAAAGATTATAGAGAATCTTATATTTCATGACAAGTTGAAACACATAGAGATCTGATACCATTACATATGTGACATGGTGTAGAGAGGATCCATAAAGCTCCAATATGTTAGCACAGATGAACAAATTGTCGATGTTTTGACCCAGCCTCTACCTTGTGTAAAGTTTGAGCACTTTCGAGATAATCTTGGTATAGCCCTAAAGGACCTCCCTCGATAGGGGGTGTAGTTTTGTGTTGATATGCCAACCTAGTGTTGTTCTTCCAGCTTAATTGTTGTGTCGATATGCGAGCCTAGTTTTGTGCTACCAGCTTAATTGATGTGTTGAGATGCTAGCCAAGTGTTGTGCTTCCAACTTAATTGTCATGTTGAGATGCCAAACACGTGTTGTGCTTCCAACTCAATTGTTTTGTCGAGATTCCATCTTAATTGTTGATGCCAACTTAATTGATGTGTTGATATTCCATCTTAATTGTTGATGCCATCTTAATTGTTGTGTTGAGATTCCAGCTTAATTGTTGATGCCAACTTAATTGTTGTTTTGTGATTCCATCTTAATTGTTGTGTTGTGATTCCAGCTTAACTGTTGTGTTTTGATTCCATCTTAATTGTTGTGTTGTGATTCCATCTTAATTTTTGTGATGATGTTCCATCCTCTTGTTGTGATGATGTGTTGCTAGCTTCGTGTTGTGATGCTAGCCTCATGCTAAAGACTCTCAGCCTAGTGTTGATGATGATGATGCCACTTCAATTTCTTGGTGAAGTTGATGATGATGATTCCACTTCAGATTCTCGTTGAATATGATGATGATGATGGCACTTCAACTTCTTGCTGAATATGATGATAATGATGCCACTTCATCTCCTTGTTGAAGATGATTATGATGATGATGATGATGTCATTTCATATTTCATGCCGAAGATGATGATGTTACTTTAGCCTCATGCTGAAGATGATGATGATATTACCTTAGCCTCATGTTGATGAGGATGATGATGTGATTCCATCTCTCTGCTATGAATGATAATATTGATGATGAGAAAAACTTCCGATGATTTATAGATATGTCAGTCAGTGTTCCAAGATGTCGTTGATGATGTTGCCCTCTCTCTCATCTAATGTTGTTGTAGAATACCCTTCTTGTTAAGGGGGAGTGTTGAAATATTGTAACTGCAAAGAGTATTCTAATTATTATTGATGTATTATTCATTAGATCAATCCCCTTTTGTTGATTGATCATGTCGGGTATCGTAAATGAAAAAATCCCCTTTTGCAGATTGGTCGAACCCTAATTGTAATGGGATAAATGAAAAGTGAGACCTAGAATATATTAAAGTGGTTATAACCACCCAAAATGAGAAGTTGGCCCAGCCAGTGAAAAGACACCCCAGTTCACACATGCCAGATTGTATAAATAAGAGAGTCTAGTGCCTCATTTGTGCACACACTCACTTGTTCATCAGAGAACAAGTTCAGAGATGGAGTTTGAGAAGAAGAGAGAGAGAGAGGCACACTACTTGGGAGAGGAATTTATGTCTTGTTTCATTTATTCTCTTCGCATTGTATTGGCTATATATATTAAGGAAGTTTTTGTTGGGTTTTCTCCCCCATGAGGGTTTCCCAGGATAAATGATGTGTCTCTTGTGATTGTGTATTTCTCAGTGATCCTATCTATGCTATGGTTATCTAGTAAATAGAAAAGAAACCTAATAATAGCTTAAACCTTAACATAATCCAACCATAGGAAATCTTCGTTGATTTAGTGCATTGAAATTTATGTGCATTTGGGTAAATTGAGTACCTGTGGTTACTGTAGAATTGGGAACAAGTTCATTGCAAAGAAGAAAAACCTGGTCTTGCAGGATTTTGAACTTCTGAACAAAGTTAAGATATTTTTTGTCAGAAGAAACAAACGTTACCTTGAAAAGAGTTAAAATGTTAGACACAAGTGTTGAAGCAACATAAATCATTCCTTATTCCATAATTTCTAACAAGATATTGCCTTCATATGACCCTCAGCCTTCAGGAGAAAGACTCAAAGAAGATCCTTCTAAACTTGATAAGGAAAAGATTCCAACATACCAAAACCTCAACGAAGCCGAGCATGGACGAAAAAATATGTTATTGTTCACTATAAAACAAAGTTTCCCTACATTTCTAACAAAGAACATGTAGGTTATAGGTATTTCCGTTGATGGACCAAGGGTTCATATAGATTTGAAAAAATAAGCTCACCCAACAATAGCTAGGATAGGAAAAGGAATGCATAAAAGGATTCCAGATGTAGAGGATATGCTTCCATGATTCAATTTCTTGGTTGGTCCTTTTTCTTTAATAGCTCGACGGATAATGCATGAAAATTACAACTGGATGGAGAAACCATAGTGCGTGCCAAGGGTTCATGCATCCAAACTACCACTGGAAAGTGCAGCTATAGTGGGTGGACACCACAACAACAAACATAATAATTTTTATAATTAATGAAACTTAGGATAAATTTAGCTACGAGAAAATGCTAAGACAAAAATTCAAACTAATGTTAGCATTAATCCATCTTTGAGAAATGCATAAGAAAATATATGCATGTTAATCCAGGATATTCATGAAATAAAGTTCATTGGGAATAAAAAAAGTTGGCAATAAGACTTCGAATCTATTCTCCAATGAGATGATGACATACAAGGTTTTTTTTATTATATAAAAAATAATGTTTTTAGTTCTATAGTTCGAACAATAGAGATGATGCGAAAATTTATAGTCAAAGGACATATTAATATGAATTCAACGAATTATCGTTTTCTATAGTCCCTCTATACCTTTGGAAGGGACTAATAAGACTTTGCCTAATCACATTTCACATCTAGATACAATTCTTTAAATATTATAAGATAATCAATTATACAATAAGAAATCTAAATGCACATTTCATTGATGAGAATTTAAATACTTAGGACATGAAAAATATCAAAAAGGGTTCAAATTCGATCCAAGATTGAACTCAATAAAACATGGCCCATCAATTACAAAATTTCATGATTAATATTCTTATTAGGCCTCACTACATAGTATATAAGGGTTTTTTTCAACTATGTAAATTTTTTTGTAGAACCCCTCATAACCCTTCTAAAAAACATCTAATTTCATTGGTCTAATGAGGTCACCCTATGAAATGCACACTTATTTTTTCCACTCAAGAGTTTATGAATGAATTCATCATTGAATTTGATTATTCAAGAACAAGTCTTCGTGTAGTATTATTATATGGGGGGGAACTATTTCTTTTGAAAGAAACCACTTCAAGGAAAGATATATGGAAAAATCCACATATGGGAAGGAATTTTTGGCCATCATGTTTATAGAAAATAAATAGTGTCAATGTCTAGTAGGTAGGAATTTCAAGGTTAAGCATGGTCATTCAAACCTTAAATGTTTTTATAGCAACAAATCTCTTTCACATATCAACAAACATAGATAACTCAAATGCATGTTTATAATTTTTAGGTCATCTACCAAAAGGAGAAGGATAAAATTATGGCTAATAAACCCTCTAGAAATTATGAAAATATATCAATGGTATATTCCATCTGTACTCTTTTATGTACATGGATAGAGGAGGTGAGAAAGGATTGGTATGATAGTCCTTCCACACTCTAGTTGATACGTCGACTTAATGATGGTTCCCACCCTCCAAAACATTGCACTTATGATCTGGATTTATGAGTCAAATGAAATGAAAACACAAATTTATAATATTAACACAAAGACACAGTGAATAATAACAGAGATACAATAAAACTTGACTTCTATTAAATAAAATATATGTTGAAACTGTAAAATCCACACTAAAACAAACTTGTTGGAATGGTGGCATCTTATCTTTGAGAAGAGATGTGAAAACTACACTCATTTGAAAGAAGATGATAACATTGATGCTCTGAAATCAAATTTACAATAAACATGAATGCCAAAACCCTCGACATCCAAAACCCTAACCATAAGAGATGAAGCACCAAAATTCATTTGGGCCCTGTTTCGGTAAGTTGGTACATCAACTTCCCGGGGTCATAAATTTTTCATACGATCTTCATTATAGGAGCACGATATCCCGTTGGAATATTATATCTAAGTAATACACAATATGTTGTCAAATTATAACCTTGTATACAATTTGACTATGTCGAGCCCTAAAAACACTGTTAGGGCATCAAAATGGCCCTAGAAGTTCAGGACCCAAAAACTAGGGAGAAAATGCCAAACCAAGAAATTTCCAAGAAGCTCTAGCTGGAATAGATGGGTGGCCAACAATATCCATATGGATAAATCCTCCCCCATTAGGAAGAAATGGTATCCATTTCATTTAGTTCCCCCATCAGATGAGGAATGTTTTGCTGCATTTTGACCTAGGTGGGTCACTTGCATTTGTGCAAGAGTTTCCTTGCTTTGACAACCCGATAAAGATAAATCCTCTACTGGAGATTTCCCTTGACCTATGTGTCCCTAATATGATCAGTGGATGCATGTTCCATACATTTAGGGTTGAGCTCTGTCTATTTCAATTGTTCTTTTATCTCCGAGGTGTCCAATAATGGTGGAAAATATGGCCGAAGGAGGTCCACATTAAATATTGGATGTAAGGCAAGGAAGGGGGGAATGTTTATCTTCAAATAATTATCACCCACAACCTTGGTGATGGTATAAGGTCCATAGTTTAGTGTACAAATATTTTGGTGAGGCCCTATAAGGAATTCCTTCTGTAGGTAAAACCAAACATTATCTCTTACCTAAAACCTTTTTGGCACCTTGTGTTGATCGTTAGGCTACTTGTACACGTCATTGGACTTCTCTAAAACATCCTGAACCTGTTGGCGGATGTGTTGGATCTGATCAATGAACCAAGTGTCCTTGTCAACTTTAGTTCATGGATGGGACGAGTATTCCTATGTGGCCGAAAGGGGTAGTGAAACATCCATTGGACCCAATGGTTGAAATACCAATGAAACCAGAAAGGGGTCGTGGTCGGTTGAGCTATGAATGGCTTTGTTGTATCTATGATGAAAATAGGTAAGAATCTCATCCCATGTGAGGGGGTGATTGGAATTTTATATGCACATGATATGCATGATCCTCTGGTTGACGATCTTGGTTTGGACATTCATCTAGGGATAGAAGGTAGTGTATTTGGTGAGCTTGGTGTCTAGGAGTGACCATAGGCTCAACTAGAATGTGTTGTGGAACCAAATGTCCTAATATGAGATAATAGTTTGTGGGATCCCAAAATGTACCCACACTCATTCAAATAAGAGCTTGGTAGTTGCCTCTGCTACGATTCTCTTATTGCAAGAAGCTAGAATCCTCATCTTTGAAAAGCTACATCAACAACAAAAAAGACACATTCAGTTCCCTACTTAGTGGATGGAAGGCCTCACATGTATTCCATGCATATGGATTCCCAGTGACTATCAAGAGTGGGAAGAGGAGTGTACAGGAATTATTTCTTAGTGGTCAGTTTGGAAATAACACAAGAAGTGTAGGACTTGATATACTTGCTGACATCCTGTCAAAGTTTCATCCAATAGAAAGGTCACTGCAACACTGTCACTATATTTTATATGTCAAAGAGTCCTACCATATGACTATAGTGGACATCCAAAATAGGCTTCGATCCCTCACGTAATGGAATGCATAGATAGCCCATCTGGCACAACAACACGTCATGAAGATGGAACTTAGTGACAGTTGTGTTTTCACACAACATATGGTAGGTGATGGTGAAGTCAGGATATTTCTCATAGCACTGAGGTCATCTAGAGGTCTCGTGGCTGCAATATTCTAGCACCATGGTGAGTTCTGTGACTAGATATCAGTTGAGGAAATCAACGATCCGATCGGTACTTCCAGTATTATAATTGATGTTGAGGTGGAACTACTACATTTTTGTGGACCACTTATGATGCGATCATTCTTCAATTTTTCTTACGTCTGCATGAACTGGAGAATATTATGATGAGTTTGGATGATTGTCTCCTTTTTGAGAATGTAATTCCTCCACTGGTGGTAGGATTGTACAATAGAGTACATATATTTATCAAAAGTAGGCTACTTATGAATGACATCTGATAATGTCTCACTAGGATAGGTCATGGGGTGGTTATCTTGAGTGATAAATGTGTCGACAACATAGTATGAAGCACTTGTCTCAATATCAAAGGGTTTTTGTAGGTTAGGTAATTAAATCTCTATGGTTTAGCATGAGCGCTGCTCTAGATCATCAAATGCATACTTTTGGGACCATCCGCGCACAAACTTTGTGTTACCACCACCCCTGATTACTTGGCTATGGGCCCATGAAACATGGGAGAATCCCAACATGAAGTTGCGATAGAAATTCACAAGGGATAAGAATATCCAAAGCTCAGTGAGTGTGGTTGGGGATAATGAGTCATGAATGACCTAGATTTTGGTTGGATCCACATGCACACCATGCTCTTCAACAATTTATCTTAGCTACTGGACCATATCCATGGTGAATGATAATTTTTCCAAGTTGGCATATAGTTTTTTGTTGTCACGGACTGTGAAAAACCTATTGAATATGATGCAAGTGTTCCTCCCAAGTATTTTTGTAGATGAGGATGTTATGCAGATACACCACTATAAAAGAATTGGTGAAATTCCACAAGATACCGTCCATCATCCTCATAAAATTTGTTGAGGAATTTCTCAAACCAAAGGGCATGACCAACCATTCAAAAAGACCTTATTTTGACATCAAGGTAGTCATACATACATCTGTCTACTTTATTGGGACCTGATGCCAGCCAGACTTCAGATCAATCTTACTGAATTATTTCCCCCCCTTGACTTGATAAAGGATATTGTTGATTCGAGGAATCAATTAATGGTACCCGAATGTGATTTTAGTTAAGGCCTGGTAATCAATGCAGAGTCATCATGTCCCATATTTCTTCTAAGCCAATAGTATTGGGCTTCCATAAGGTGATGAGCAGGGCCATGTGTGCCCATTTTGGAGCAGTTCTTGGATCTTACGCTTGATCTCCTCATTTTATAACAAAGAGTTATGATATAGTGGTGGTAACATACCCGACCACCTAGAGGCCAAGCTACACCACTTAAACATGATGCAACACACCCAACCACACATAGGCTAGGCACATTGTAGTCCCAAGAATTAGTTCTTTGATCTCTAACTCGAAGGAAAAGGGTTTCTCAACAATGTTAGGAGCATGCATGCCACATGCGTAAGACAAGATCCATGCCACGACATAAAAGAGATAAACAACGTGTCATGCACAACAAATAACCAATAGACAGGAACATTAGAATACATATCTAAGAGATAATCAAATACATAGTGGAATACATTAAACAGAAAACATTGAGAGCACTTATCCTTGCAAGTAAACGTGCACCAACTAGCTGCACACCAAAGATGTTCCTCCCAACCATAAATGTTGTTACTCATTTACTCTCAATAGCAGGTCACCCCCAATCTAGAGCTATGAATCCACAAGGATGGGTCCTAGGCCAAGTATAAATACAAAGTATTTGGACAAGTAGCTCTTAGGTTTCCCAGCCTCACAACAATCCTACTTTCCAGCTCTCTTTTGTTGGTTGTGGAGCCTAATTATCTTCCTGATTTATAGGTCTTTTACTTTCAGCCATGTTTATACCCCATGAAGTATGTACACCCTAGAAGTATGTACACTCTTCCACGCGGGGGAGTGAAGAGGGGGGGTACCCCTTCTGTGGGGTCCGTGGGGGCTATCCCCCCGGCTGGGGGGTCTGGGGGAAAGCGGGCACCCAACGGGGGTTCAGGGCCGAAGCCCTCGAAGCAAAAGTTGCCTTGTAAAAGTATATTGTAATTTCATTGTAAATCTGGACCATTCATTATAAGGTCGCAGATCTAACGGTAGAGATAATGTTAGGGTTTTTTTCCCTAAAAGACAACCCTCTTTTATGAGGGAAATGTATCGCGGCTATGGTTGATGGTAAATATTGTATTCTGAGAGAGGAGACTGTGAGAGAAAGAAGAGGAAGTTACAACGGGTTTTATTGTAGGTTGTATCCCTTCATTTTGTAGGATAATAATAAAGAAAGGACCTGGAAATTTTTCTGGTGGACGTAGCCCACACTGGGTGAACCATGTAAATCTGTGTCTCTCTTGTATTGTGTGTCTTATGTGTTTTGTTTCTACATTTGTTTTATTTTATTGCTCCGCGGTCCTGTTTTTCTAACAACTAGTATCAGAACGTAACGTAACTCACAAGAAAAGAGGGTTCCTGGTTCGAGTGGGAGCAATGTTGGAAGATGGAAAGTTTATGGTCGAGAAATTTAACGGCAAAAACTACCAGTTATGGAAGATGCAGATGGAAGATTATTTATATCAGAAGGATATATTCCTACCAATGAGCGGAGTAGAAAAGAAGTTGGTGGCCATGAAGGATGAAGAATGGGATATTCTTGACAGAAAGGCTCTAGGAATGATACCACTGAGTCTGGCAGCATCGATGGCTTTCAATATTTCGAAAGAAAAGACAACAAAGGGTTTGATGGACACGTTGGCTAAATCATATGAAAAACCCTCGGCGTTGAATAAGGTATTTCTAATGAATAGATTATTTAATATGAAGATGTCAGAAGGTGGGTCTGTTGCAGATCATTTAAATGAATTTAATAGGGTTACTAATCAACTAAGTTATGTAAAAGTGGACTTTGATGATGAGGTTAGGGCTCTTCTAATATTGTGCTCATTTCCAGAAAGATGGAATGGCTTGGTCATGGTTGTAATTAACTCTATCTCTGGTTCAAATACTTTAAAATTTGATGATGTTGTTGGTGTTATTCTTAGTGAGGAAATGCGACAGAAAAGCACAGGTGAGACATCAGGAAATGCGTTGAACATGGAGAACAAGGGAAGACAAAAGGATAGAGGAAAGGGCTCAGGAAACTACGAAAATTCTAGGAAGGGCAGATCCAAATCCAGACTTGGAAAGATAGAGTGCTGGAATTGTGGGAAGAAAGGACATCTGAAGAAAGACTGCAGAGCTCCAAAGAAACAAA
>JZKD02S1960859.1:477770-496319 GCA_000966675.3 Picea glauca
GTTGTACTGTGACAGTCAGAGTGCCATTCACCTTGCAAAGAACTCAGCCTTCCATTCAAAGACTAAGCATATACAGTTGAGGTACCACTTCATATGATCTGCCTTGGAAGATGGATAATTGAAGTTGGAAAAGATACACACTAGCCAGAATCCTACAGACATGTTAACAAAGGGAGTAACCAGGGAGAAACTGAGTTCTTGCTTAGTTTCAGTTGGTCCTCAAGAATGAAGATGAAAATGAGAAATTTTCCAGGTCCAAGAAGGTTCATAGTCTAGCATATACAACGGTAGTGGAGTTTTTGAGATCAGTCTCCAAGTGGGAGATTGTTGGTTTTGGAGCCTGATTATCTTCTTGATTTATAGGTCTTTTACTTCCAGCTGTGTTTATACCCCATGAAGTATTTACACCCCAAAAGTATGTACACTCTTCCACGTGGGGGAGTGTAGAGGGGGGGTACCCCCACTGCGAGGTCCGGGGGCCCTATCCCCCCGACTGGGGAGTCTGGGGGCAAGTGGGTCCCCAGCAGGGGTTCGAGGGTAGCGTCCCCCGATGGTGGTTCGGGGGAAAAGCTCCCGAAGAAAAAATTGCCTTGTAAAATTATATTGTAATTTCATTCTAAATATGGACCGTTCATTATAAGGTCGCAAATCTAATGGTAGAGATTATGTTAGTTTTTTTTTCCCTAGAAGGCAACCCTCTTTTATGAGGGAAATGTATCATGGCTATGGTTGATGGTGAATATTGTATTCTAAGAGAGGAGACTGTGAGAGAAAGAAGAGGAAGTTACAATGGGTTTTGTGGTAGGTTGTATCCCTTCATTTTGTTGGATAATAATAAAGAAAGGACCTAGAAATTTCTCTGGTGGACATAGCCCACACTGGGTGAACCACGTAAATCTGTGTCTCTCTTGTATTGTGTGTCTTATGTGTTTTGTTTCTGCATTTGTTTTATTTTATTGCTCCGCGGTCCTGTTTTTATAACATCTTTCCCCCTCAACCTGCACAAACCTAATAAATGAAAACCTTTCTCTTCCATGTAGTCCCTGAGGTTGTTCCATTTCTCCTCAGGGCTCCAGTGTGACTGGTCAGGAAATATCCCTACTGGAAATTCCAAGGACTCTCAGCTATGGACAATTCCATTTGAAGTTCCATCAATTTCATGCATACAGGCATCCATTCCCTCCTGGAATGATTAGTAAATCATTATAGCCATTCAACGATGGCTCTCCTCTTCTTGTCATTTATTTCCATGCTCAATCCAAGATCACATGAACTCACATTAGTGAGTGAAGAGGATGAATAACAAGTGAACTGATGAGAAGAGGATGAACCAAGGGAAGAACGACTCCAAAATAGCCCCGAAGGGATGTTTAAATAATTACATGAAGAAAAAAGCCACATGGCCTCCCTCCCAAGAAGGTCATGTAACCCCCTCTTCTCCATAAAATCAATTATGGGTAAATAAAATAATAATAACAAGAATTATCCCCTCAAGCCTCCTCTCTCATGGAACCATATCCCCTTATCTCTTTTGTCCTTGACGGTCTTCCATCCAGCGGTGCATTTTATTAATGTATAGGAAGTGTTACATTTCCTAGGCACTCTAGCCCCTTTTCAACTTTCCCGGCTCACCAGCCTAAGTCATATTTACATAATACATTATAGTTTATAAGGGTTAGAACTAGGATGTTACATCCCCCTCCCCTTATTTTGGCACTGTCCTCAGTGCACAACACCATTCCAATGTTATTAACATTACTATTCTAGGCCCTCTTTCCTTAATTCACACAAGAAATATAGTCCAATCTTATATTCATAGGCACTCTGGAATAAAACATGTATTCATAGGAATTTCGACCCAAAACATGTATGATGATCTTCATAATTTATATTTTTTGCAGCAATTCCAACCAACAAGCTCTCCTTCCCTCTCAACACTGCACAACCCAAATAATGAACCCCCTTCTCTTCCATGCAGTCCCTTGGGCCATTCTAGTTCTCCCTGGCTTCACTGTAATCGACTAGGAAGTTTCAGAGTTCTGGGTTCCTGAACTCCAGTTGTATCAATATGATTGGACTTTCTTCCTTCCATGCCTTTGTCATTTAGTTTCTCCAACATCACCTTCTTTTATCTCATAGTTTGTTACTTTTCTATATCTTCAACATTCATAGTTTTTCTACAATATTTCAAATTAGCGAGCATGTCAATTCAAAATTTGTGCATAAAATTTTCATTATTTCTCATATTGTAAGAGTAAATTTTCATAATCCAATACAATACTTATCTGTGCAATTCATGGATATGCATCAATATGGTTGTCTTGTTAACTTGGCTCACTATTTTCCCTTACATACCCATTCTGTTAATGACCCCAATCAAGAGCTATCAAAGCCTCCTCTTCCTTGTGGTCACTCACCTACCAGGCCCAGGCTCAGGAACCCCCTTCTCTTCTATGCAGTCCCTCAAGTGATCCATCTTGCCTGACCAAGGTTCTCTTGCACAAGAAGATTTCTAGGGACAAGGGGTTCTCATGTCACAAAAATATCCTTTTCCATGCTTTCCATCTTGCATATCCAACATATCATCTGCATTATACACATATAGTCATCACGAGATATCATAATAACCATTTCAAACATAAATGTCAAATATGTTTTATATAGGAAAATAAAAATTTCCAAGCATGATCTTTCTACTCATAATGGTTGGATTTATAGCTATAGATATAAGTCTTCCTTATGGGCTTACATCCCTGCCATATCCAATACCATTCTACTTGCAATTTCTTCAATTTACATTTAGCCAAAACAATTCATCAATAATTATCAAATCATAATTCCCAAAACTATTTTATATAGGAAAAATAAAACTTCTAGACATGGGCTTCTACTCATAAAAAATTGACTCTTGCAACAATAGGCATTGGTCTTCTTTATAGGCTTACAACACTTCCATATCCAAGACCCCTTTCCTCCTACAATTTCAACATTCCTCAGCCAAAAAAATTGTCACTATCTCATGTACAAGACATATATTCTCATGGGAATGATTCAAAACAAGATCACAAAGTGTTCTCAGAATATTTTACAACTACAATTCAATTACTTCTATTAATCCAACTATCAATTGGAACGAACTCATCATTACATACAAATGTATTATCAATCACAAAAACTTTTCATAATTCCACAGTTAATAAGATAGCAATCAATGTGCCAATACATATGGTCACATCTACACAATGCATCCATGCATTGAATACATAATACCACATAACTATGGCATGTATTCCACCATGACGAGTTGGAAGGTCTGGCCAACGATTCAACACATCATCCACAAACTTCCTACCATTTGCCTAACTATTTGGTTACCTTCTATTTCAACCCAAACACAACACCAAGAATATAATCCTTAAGTTCTCTTCAGTGTTGGGAAAGAGGTTGAAACCCAAACATCAGATATACAGTAGATACCATCGAGCACTCAAATAGCGCTATAGTCCTTCCATATCCAACCATATTATGGTCTCACACATGACTAGCTCTATGGGTATTCATTCTTATATAACGAGTATGTCTCCTTAATTAACCTGGTTATGATCCCATAACCAATCATAACATAACATGAAAATGACATATTATCTAAGTGCATTATAGCATCAACAACACTTACACACTCTAGGCCTTCGACCATTACATATCAATTTAAATACTGAAAATTAACTGAGGGAATCCTTACCTCGATCCCCTTGAACATGTATGCATCAACGAAAACTAAATGCATACTTGCCTATTTTTTACCAACCTACTTGTTGTTGTCTGACCAACTGATATTTGTAGAAACTCACAGACTTGTCCCTTCATCATTTTGATCACCATTCCTTCCATCCTCATGGGTCTTCACCTCAATGGAAATTATAAGCAATAACAACATCCACATATTTAACCCTCCTGTATCATTTTTGTTGAATACATAATCCATCCTTTAGTCATACTCAAACATTATTTCATAATAACAAACTATTCTAAGTTCACCGACATGTTATCTGCATATCCAAGCATGTACGTATGAAAAATTACACATCCATATGCACCAAGCATTTACTGTCAGCATGCCTACTAATGCATATGCGATTTAACTTCATTGTATGCTTCATGCACTCTGGTGCATTTCAATTTCAATTCACTTAATTATTTATCTATTTCTGTTGTAGTTGGTTGTCCTTGAATTCCTTTAGATCCTTGATGCCTTGTGTTCTCCCATTCTTCTCATCTACACTATGGTTCCCTCGGTCTGAAAACTTTTCCTTCCATGTTCCTCCTGATCATTCTTTCCCACTTAGTACCATTCTCCAATCAAAATCCATTTTCAGTCAGTGCCATTTTTGAAGTGAGAGAACATTCCAATTCCTATGCATTGGCATCTTGCTTCCACTGTGAACACTAATTTAATCTTTTAGATAGTAGATAAGTCATATCTAACAAATCCTTCGCTGGAACTCCTATGCTTGACACAAAGATATTATTCACACACCACCTCTTAAGCTATTAGTTTCCTTCCACATCAAGCTTTCAACTATCTACACATATCTACCTTGAAGGATATGGATCCTTAATTTTCCTTTCTATGCCCATTAATGACATTATTCACCTGCTAGTTTCATGTCCCATGTGAGGATTCTTTCTTTTGTAGTACCACATCCAACTTTTGTAAGAAAAGTCATGCCTCCGTGACCCTAACATATGATCCTATTCTTTAATTGATCTGGTTATACCTCCAATCTTGATAAACCTGCAAGCAGCCATCTTGTAAGAACTATACATATCATACAAAAATTGTCAATTAAATTTACATGTGCCTTTTCATTTAAATGATAATATTATTCTTTAATTAATATTATTTGTCCTTTTTATCCTTTATTCATAATGCTCATGAATTAACTCTCTTTTAATCATGACTATGTGTCGTTTCTTTTGTCTTCATGAGTTGATCATATACATGGATCGACTCATTATATCGTACTCATGCTTATGTTGTGTTCTCAGTTCACAAACATATCATACTTTGATCCTTTATCAATTCTTTGTATTATTTTAGTGTTAACTCTCTGTCGAATTAAATCTTTATGAGGCACTTCGTTAAAACCATTTACATATGACCATATGTGCAAAACCATGGGCTTATTGATTTGATCGTGGCCTCTTCTTTTCCCTTTGTTTCTTTATTCCATACGACCGCATGTGGTGACCAGGCGCTAAGCTAAGAAGTGCTTGATCACTTATCAAAATCAATGGTCATGTCTTAATGTCATGACAAGCTGGACGATTCTCATTTACTTCATACCTTTGGCTATTTGTGGCTCCTAAATTATAGAGTAGTAATTCCTCCGAAGTGATTACCCACCAAATGAGTCATAAAGAGGTGGTGACCGCTTGTTGTCGGTTAACAACTCCACTTACACTCTCCTTCAACTTTACTTGATCATTGGTTGGGAAATCTCTCAAAGTAGATCAACAGTTAACGCTCACTTTGGTCTTCGGTGCTTCGCAACTTTAGAAACTTCAATCAGGACCCGATCAATGGCCCTCTTCCTCTTTCATGATCAACAATTGAGATCCACTTCAGAACTTTGGCCTTCATAGGTCTCAACTTTACCCGCTTGCTTCCCCCCGGAACAATTTTACCCGGAGTTGACGATATGTTGACGCATGTCCTCCCATATATCAACGGGTGTGAATCGCTTCGACTCTTTGGGATTCAGGAGTTTCAAACTATACGCCTTCAATTTCTCCCAGAATTATTTCACCTGAAGTCGACGATCCATCGACACATGTCCTCCCACAGATCAATGGTTATGAATCGCTTCAACTCTTTGAGCTTCAGGAGTTTCAAACTCTACACCTTCACTTTCTCCCATAGCGTCGATCCTCTGAACCTCTGCAATATATACTACCACGTGTCTGTGAGATATGTACTCCATCCTTTGGTCCTTCTGGATTTTTTGACCCAATGAAACCTGTCACATATTTCCCCTCTTGAGTGCCCAGTCTTCGAACTGTACGATGTGTCACCATGTAGAGAAATATTAGAAGCAGACAAGTGGCGCAATCAGGTGGGTGACACATATCACATTCTAACCGACACCCAAATACTCCATTTTCTCAAAAATTATTGACACGTGGTACACATCCCATGTGTCCACGTCATCCCAGGTGACGTCCACAAGCCACGTCACTTCATAATTTCAGGCTTCGGAAATCTGAACCCTCAACTGTTTCCATTATGCTTTTATTTGAATCTCACGATCTATTGACGTGTGTCCCCCATAGATCAACGACTACGATTTCTTTGGTTCTTTGAACTTCATAAAACTCAACTTTCAACCTTCACTTTCCCTCAAAGTGCATGGATTTCTTCTGCATGTTGTCCTGGAACGGACAACCAAGATTCACTTCGGGTCTTCAACTGAAGTCCACGAATTTGCACCACATGTCCTCCTTAATTGGAAAACTAAGATTCACTTCGGGTATTCACCTGGAGTCCATGGATTTTCACCACGTGTCATCCTTAATCAGACGACTGAGATTCACTTTGGATCTCCAGGGTCTGAAAATCTCAATTATAAAATTCTCCTTGCTTGCTTTTTCCCAGAGAGTTTTATCTAGAGAACACGATTGGTTGACACATGTCCTCCTATAGATCGATGTCCCCAGCCACCTCGAGTATTCATAGTTTCGATGTTCAAGCACTAGCATGTCACATCACTGCATGTCTTTCAATTTGCAGGGGCACGCATCGACAGTTTGGAGTAAACCACCTTTCGCCCCACAATTATTTTGACGATGACATCTAACCCATCAGTGAAACTGTGGTTTGGATTGCGGGACCACCTTAGGGAATTAAATATCGTGTAACTTGGTTCCCCTCAATGCCTCCTAGCCATCGATCTCTCTCCAAGCAATCTGACGATTGTGACTTAACCTTTTCTTTTCTTTCATAGGATGAACCCTTGTTCACCTAACCTCCAATCCAGCAGTCTCAGTTCTCTCTTGATCCGACAGTGGCAATTTCTCCCAAATTTGAAGAGGATGGTCACGATCCTTTGAACCCTTACAAAGGATCTATGATGTTCTAACTCCTGTGTAGATTCAGAAACGCCATTCCTCTTGAGATTTTCACCTTCAGGGTCAAAATTTTATCTCAACCATGAGACTCTGACCAATAGACCCGGCACATACCAACCTGATGTTTCAACCCAAATATCTGATACCAGTCTGTAACATACCCGACCACCTAGAGGTCAGGTTATGCCACTTAAACAGGTTGCAACACACCTAACCACCCATAGGCTAGGTACGCTACAGTCCCAAGACTCAGTTCTATGATCTCTAATTCAAAGGAAAAGGGTTTCTCAACAATGTTAGGAGCATGCACACCACATACGTAATTCAAGATCCATGCCACATCATAAAAGAGATAAACAACATGCCATGCACAACAAATAACCAGCATACAGACACATTAGAATACATATCTCAGAGATAATTAAATACATAGCAGAATACGTTAAACAAAAAACACAGAGAGCACTTATTTTTTCAATAAAACGTTCACCAACTGGATGCAGACCAAGGATGTTCCTCCCAACCATAGACGTTCATGTTCATTTATGCTTAACAATGAGTAAGTAACATCTCAGTTCTAACCCTTATAAACTATAATGTATTATGTAAATATGACTTAGGCTGGTGAGCCAGTAAAGTTGAAAAGGGGCTAGAGTGCCTGGGAAATGTAACACTTCCTATACATTAATAAAATACATCACTGGTTGCAAGACCGACAAGGAAAAAAGAGATAGGGGGCTATGATTCCATGAGAGAGGGGGCTTGAGGAGATAAGTCTTGTTATTATTATTTTTTTTACCCATATTTTATTTTATGGAGAAGATGGGGTTACATGAGCTTGTTGGGAGGGAGTTCATGTGGCTCTTGTCTTCATGTAATTATTTAAACATCCCTTGGGGGATGTTTTGTAGTCATTCTTCCCTTGATTCGTCCTCTTCTCACTGGTTCACTTGTTCTTCTTCCTCTTCAGTTAGTACTGTGAGTTCGTGTGCTCTTGGGCTAAGCATGGAAATGAATGGCAGGAAGAGAAGAGCCATCGTTGAATGGTTGTAATGATTTACTGATCATTCCAGGAGGGAATGTGTTAGTGTCAGAAGTCACTCCTGGATTGCTTACAGGAGCAGAGCCCAACGCCCATCAGTTTTATGTCCCGATAGTTTTAATGGGCGATCAAATGTGTAGAGACTTGGGAAGGTATTTCTCTAACTCAAGAACTGAGTCCGGTATGTAAGGAACAAAGGAGGTCTTGATCTAACTTCAGTCAATGAGTTGATTTAAAGATAAGAAAGTTGAAGACTTGGTGAGAGGAGTGAAAAAACTATCTCAGGAAATAGGCCTTTCAGTAGTTTGTAGAAGAAAAACTCTGAATGCAAGATCCTTTTGGTTCAGGGCTTCGAGAAACATAAAGGGGGACTTGACTAGATCCTCCAATTCCAAGTCATCCAGCGCTAAGAAAATGACAGGGACCGATTAGAAACAATGAAATTGTTACAGGGATCCAACCTACATCATCCTATAACAATTACAACTCGATTGGATCCTCCAATTCTAAGCTATTATAACACGGTGTAAACAAAGACGTGAAACAAACTGACATTCATAAGGAAAGAATTCTCAAGAGTCCATGCATAACCAGAATAACAGTTCTTCATTAAAGTTTTACAACTGGGAGCTTCGCTCAACCATCGATGGATTACAAAATACAAAGACTGAGTCTATATACTCAGAAAAATTCGCCTAACAGAGCCGTGCTTAGTCATCTAAGGCGTGGTGTCCCTTTAGTCAAACTCGGATGGATATTCTTCGTCAGACTCCACCTTAACTGCACATGGATCCTGCAAGGGGAGTAGCTGAGCCATTAAGTGTCGAGTTAGCGTGTGCATACCTCTCTGTCTAGTCGAGGACTCGACATGGCGTCTTTGGAAAAAATTGGTACACGGGACCTTCTCGTGCAGACATCTTGCCAGATCCTCCATACTTTATGCTTAATGAGTGAGGAGAGGTTTCAACCACCCCATCTCACCTTCATTTACTCCAATCGAGAATCAGGATTGAGATTGAATCATATGGCACCTAGAGATCGTGATGATCCTTTCTGTGACTAAACCCGATGCCTTTGGCCCCTCTTGCACAACTATTTTATTTCCCAAGTGACCACGGGATGTGACCCTGGGTTTATTCTCAAAGGTGATTTCAGTGTTCGTGAATAGGAAGGAGTTGATCGTTGCTTATCATAGTCGCGATGAGCGAAACGCTGAGATGGCTTAATTGGGTACCACGTGTCCCTCTCAAATCTAACGTTCCTGAACTCACTTAGCGATACTGTGGGCCCAGGTCCTGGATGCGCTTGGCACTTCGATTCTCGACAATATCAACGAGCTCCTCCTTGTGCTTCAAAGTCATGATGGGAGAAAAGGTAAGGAGCCTAATCGCGCACCAGGTGTCCCCTTTGGATGAACGGTTGAGACTGCTCCAGGATACTGTGAGCCTGACTTTGTGTGCTTTCAACACTTTGGGGTTTGGGGTTTCGAGATGTGGCATGACATGGAACCCTCCCACTTCGACCTCCCGAATGTCGAAATGACGACGTGACTAGATCTCATGCCACGTGTCCTTTGAATGGACGACTGCTATCCTCTCCTGTATGCAACATGGGTGCTATCCATCGCGCTAATATCGTTAGAACTCCGCTAACTGTGATTTCCCGTTGACCGTCAATCGACTCCTATGGATGAATCTGGACCATCAACAATATTATTTTGCCCACTTACTTGCTTGGAATCCTGAAATGAGATGTTTCCGTGCTGCACTTGGGCGCTTCTCATGCAACTTGTAGACCTAAATACTCTTGTGCCCAGGACAAGAATTGTTACTAACATTAGGCTCCATGGGGGATAGAGTCATCTGTGTCATGCTCTAGGGACTCATTTTGCAGTTCCAACGCCTTGTTGTTGGGCTATAGAGTCATTTGTTTAAAAATTAAAGATGGAAAGAAAAACAATATTTGAAACCGCGAAAGAGGCATGTGCGGCTCAAGAGAAAAATCTCTTTAGGAAATGCCCATTCACAGGGCCATTGAAAGCTTCTTGATCCTTCAAGTCCAGTAACCTGTAGGTGCTATTCGAGAATAATTCAGAGACTTTGAAAGCCCCGATCCACAGGGCTTCGAATTTTCCGTGCTTGCCTTTATCTTGTTTAGGAGCATCCCATTTCAGTACCAGGTCTCCTATCTGAAACTCTTCCTTCTTGGCCTTCTTATCAAAAATCTGCTTGATCCTTTGCTGATGGTCCTGAATTCTGCCCATTACCTGCTCCCTGGCCTGCTGGACTTCCACTAGCTGATGAATTCTTCTGATTATGTCATCAGGCTCCTCTCGATGATCCTGGAGGAATTTTTCTACAGGAATGGCTAAATGGGAAAGAAAAATAGCCTATGCTCCATAGACTAATTGGAAAGGAGAGATGCCTAGATATCTCTTCGTGTTCACTCGATCGACCCATAGAGAAAATTTCAATCTTGAATTCTAGGCCTTCTTGTTGTCTTCCAACAGTCTTTTGATGATCCTTATCAGGCTTTTGTTGGAGGACTCTGCTAAACCATTTCCCTGGGAATATTATGGGGTGGAGTGAATCAGTTTGATCCTGAATTGCTCACAGAACTTAGCTAACGACTCAGCTCTGAAAGAAGCTGTGTTATCAGTTACAATCTTACTCAGGAAGTCGAATCTTGTGATGAGGTCTTCCAGGAATCTAATGATTACCTTGTGGGAAGCAATCCTGGTGGGGATAGCTTCAATACACTTGGTAAAGAAATCTGTAGCAGTGAGGATCCATCTGTGCTTCCCACTAGAAGCGGGGTGAATTTCTCCAATGAAGTCTAGGCCCCATTGCTGGAAAGGTCCTAAAACAACCAAAGGATTTAACGACAAAGACTTGAGCTGTTGTTTTCCTACAAATCTTTGACATTTGATGCAGGCTCTGACCCTTCTGCAAACATCAGTAAATATGATGGGCCAGTAGTATCCAAACATGAGGATTTTGTAGGTAGTGGTTTTCTAGAAATGATGCCCTCCACATAGGTTGTCTTGAAATTCAACCATGATCCTATCAGCCTTTTGCGGATCTACACATTTCAAAATCAACCCCAGGGGGTCTTTCCAATATAAAACTTGATCGATAAGGTAGTATCTGACTGCTTCGAGCTTCAGATCCTTTGCCTTGTTTCTTTGCAGGCCGTCTGGAGGCCACAACTCTTGTAGGAAATATATGACATCCTTATACCAGGGACATCGAGCTAATGGGGGATCCCTTTGAGGGTCTATTTCAGATAGTCGATCCTACTGAATTCCCAAACATTCATTGATGAAACTTACCCCCAAATCTTGGAAAATTTCTTTAGCCAACAACTTGGCTAAACCTTTACCTTTGATCAATTTGGTAGGCTTTATTTCCAGGTCAAATTCCAAAATCTTGGCTATCCACTTACTCCTCCTCTCGTCTATGTCAGGTTGAATAAGAATGCCTTTGACATCAACTAAGGGGACATATGTAATGATTTTTGACTGCAGGACATAGGTTCTAAAGGCCTTGAGAGGCTTTACCAGGGCATAGGCTTGCTTCTCCATAGTGTCATACCTGACTTCGACATCCCTCAATGCTCGGATGAAATAGGCAATAGGTTGCTCTAGCCTAACCTCGTTTGTCTGTAATAAAACAACATCCACCATGTCAGGTGAGACAAAGGAGAAAATAAGGAAATCCTTTGAGTAATCGGGACTGATAAGCAAATGGGGTTCAGTGAAGGCCTTATTTATTTTCTCAAAATAATTTCATGATTCGAAAGTCCACCTTACTTCATTTCCCTTCCTTAACATCGCTATTATAAGTTTTACCTCCTCAACAAAGTTAGGAACAAACCTCCTCAGAAAATTAATCCTGCCAAGGAAATATTAGACCTCCTTCCTAGATCTCGGTATTGATAAGGCTCGTATTGCCTCGACTTTGCTAGGATCGATCCTGACTCCTTCCCCTGATACTATGTGGCCTAGTAAATTTCCCTCTTGCATGGCGAACAGAGATTTCTTGGGGTTTAATAAAATGCCAAAACTCCTGCATTTCAGGAAAACCTTTCCAAGATGACAACAGTGTTCTTTATCAGATTTCAAAAATGTTGTTATGTCATCCAGATAGATGAGCATAAATTTATCCTTTTCCCCAATGAAAGCTATATCCATCACACGTTGGAATGTTGCCCTTGCATTCATCAATCCAAAATGCATTTTGGCATACATGAAAGTGCCCCATGGAGTGGTAAATGTTGTCATTTCCCTCTCCTCAGGAAGAACAAAGATTTGGTTGTAGCCAAAGAAGCCATTGATCATGGACATCCTGGATGCTCCTATTACCCTCTGCAATATATGTTCCATCTTTGGTAACGAGCAACTATCCTTCTATGAGCTCCTGTTCAGGTTTCTGAAGTCTACACAGAGTCTCATTTCTCCATTTTTCTTCCTTATTGGGACCAAGTTGGCCACCCACTCTGAATATCTCTGTGTTACGATGATCTAGGCCTGTAGCATCTTCTTCACTTCCCTCTCCATGATAGGTAGTAGCATAGGATTGATCTGTCTTAGCTTCTGCCTAAATGGCTTCGCCTCCCTTTTCAATGGGATTTTATGCTCAATGAAAGAAGTGTTATATGTTTTGAGATCTTCATAGCTCCAGGCAAAAACATCAACAAATTCCCTCAAAAGTCCATCGTATTCAGACCTCTGCTCCTTTGTTAGACTTCTTGACAATTTGACAAACTTGGGTTCACTCTTAGTGCCAAAGTTGCACTGAATAGTATCACCGTCATCCTCCAAGATTTCCCCTTTTAATGACACATCATTTCTATCAAAAATCCTTTCCAAAGGAACCAATCCCCTTGGAATATGGTTGTTGGGGGGCTGCACAATGTTACACTCTGCAATTTTACTCAGAAACTTACCCCCATCAAGATCTTCTTCAGAGACAGAGTCTTCATCGATATGCATCTCTAAAAATTCTTCGACAGTCTCCAAGAATCTCTTGATCTCAAGATCATCCTTGAATACCTTCCAATGTTTGGCGTTGTCAGGTATGGAGGGCCTGCATTTTACTTCTACATCATATATGAATTTTGGTGGCAAGGGCACTTTAAAACTACTCGCTGATGTAGCCAAGGAATCAGCCACTGTGTTCTTCTCTCTTTGGATGAAAGAAATGTTGAATGCTAAGAAGAAACTGTCAATTAAGTCCCATACCTCATTTCTGTAGCTTCTGAGTCGAGGATGCTTAGCCTGATAAGCGTTTCTGATCTACTGGACCACCAACTCTGCATCTCCCAACACTACTACCTCCTGAATTTCCATTTCCCTTGTGGCTCTTAATCCTAGGAAAAGAGCTTCATACTCTACCACATTGTTGGTAGCTTCAAATTCCAATTTGTATGATAGAGATATGGTTTTCTAAGAAGGTGACACAAAAAACACCCCAGCACTAGCGCCCTCCCTGGAAAAGGCTCCATCAAAGAACATTTTCCAGACGTGGGTGATGGAGGGAGGAAATTTATGGGAAGTGGTGGGCGGCTTTCTGATTTTCAGAGGAGGATCGGGGGAATTAGTGAGTTGTAGTACACTGGAACCTAAATCAGTGTCCAAGGAAAAAATGGGATAGTTGGTAGTGTTGTTTTCATCACTGATTATATAGGCCAGTTGGGCTTCCCTGTATAGCCTCCTATGTTCTCCTCCAAACACTGGGATAGTAGCATATGTGAGGTCCATCTGCAAAGTTCCCCCCAGTCTTTTTATCCAAGATCTTGATAACATCATACCAAACTTGGGGGGGACATCAACCACTACAACATCCATGACCACACTTTTCATGGGAAACTGAAACAAGGTCACGACCAGGTCTTTGATAACTCCTAGGCATTGAACTTTCCTGGAGTCAAAGGAATAGAGGTCATGATAGGCTTGGGTGACTTCTAGCCTTATGTCTTCCGTGACAGTTTTGGGCATGAGGTTGTGAGAAGCCCCCGAATCCATCAAGCAGTTATGCAATACCTTGTCATGTATGTTCAAGGAAGTGTAGAAGGGAGGGGATGAGTCATTATTGTCTTCTACCATAGGACCTAGAATAATTGCAGGCTTTTCATCATGAAAATTAATGGAGTCTATGGGAAGGCATGAGACCTCAGACTATAAAATCTCAGAGATGAATTTCTTTCACCCTTCATGTTTAATCAATTCGGTTAGGGGCACAAGGATTCTGATCTTTTGAATTTCATGCTAGAAATTAAAAGAAGATGTAAGCTTCGGGATTTCTCTTATTTCAGGAACATGACCCTGGACTATGGGAGAGAGGGGTTGAGTCTTCTTACATCTGTGACTATATGCTACTTCATTAGCAGTTTTCTCTATTCTAGTGAACCGCTCAGGAACATCAGGTGCTACTGTCTTTTTCTTGGACCTCAGGTCATACCTGCCTTGGCTGCCACTAGCCTTGTCTCCCTTGCTCAGTTCATTTAGCTGACTGTCCATGAGAGACTCCTCGTATGCTGATTGAGTGAGATGAGGAAAAGGAGGAGTGTCTCTGAAGCAATGGATTTCAGGATCAAGCTGATCTGTTTCCCCTTCTTCCCCCTCGGCCACAAAATTGTTTTGAAAAGGGGCCTGAATTTTCTGGTCTTCCCTGTCTCTTCCCCTCTCTCTTTGCATGGTCGGGGAAGCAACATTGTTTGACCTCCTAAAACCTCATTTGTTTTTGGCATTTTGAGGGCCCTTGTATGCTTGCCTCCCCTCCACCTTCATTCTCTCCATATCTGCAGATAGGGACTTCACCATCTTGGTCAGTTCATCCACTTGAGGGTGGGGCACTGATGGGCCAGAAGCTGAGGCTTCAGATCTTCCCTTTCTCCTATCTGCGTCAGCCTTGTTCCTCAGTCTATCAGCTTATAATACATTAGATTCCTCCTCTATGGCCGCATCTTTCATTTGAGCTAAGGAGGTGGATCTTCTTTCTCTCAATAAAAGACAGAAATCGGGGCCAAACGCACTAGCATAAGAAATCTTGGTCGAGGCTTCTGAGGGTTTTATTTCAGCAGGAATTTTATTATACATCTTATTGAATATTTTGGAGAAGTCAGAGACAAACTCTAATTCCATCTTTTTCAAAGACCCGAACTCCGTCATGTAATACATAAATTCCTTCCTATCTCCCCACTGCCTCAGGAAAGCGCTATCCAGAGATTCTATCCCAACAATAGATATGGGGGCCAATCCTCTAAACCACTTCCTCACCTCACCATCCAGGATCTAGACGAAGACTCTCATCAAGAGATCTTCATTTTCAATGTTAAGGTTGTCTGCATAACTGTAGAAAGCAATCAGGTTCTCTTCCACAATTATGTCCCCTTCCCCAGTGAACTTGGGCATATACTTCAAGTAATCTCCAGCAGGGAGAGGATTCATTGGATGGGGTAGGATTAAGGGAGCATATATGGTAGTGACTATGGAATCCATTCTATTTAGAGGGAGATTAGCACCAGCCATAGGAATATTAGATGGAGGAGAACTTGGAGGAGAAGGAGTGTGAACAGGGGATATCGGGAATGAGCTTCTAAGTGGAATGGGAAACAATAGGGTATTTAGGGAGCAGGCTAATGGGCTTAAGTCAGTGGATACTCCTTTTTGTGCAAAACCGGCAATAGTAACAAGAGGATGAGTCGTAAAGCTAGGTGTGGGGAAATATCCTGTGGTCCTGGGTCTACGCAAAGTTAAAGCTTCAGGGGAGAGGGCAGTGACAAGGATTTGTCCCTCCGATCCGAGACTAGGAGGGGAAAACTCAACAAGAACACTCCCGAAATTTAGGAAACAGGAAACTTCAGAAAAAGGTATGTTAAGAAACTGAGGAGGAGAAAATGGAGTTGCTACAGAAGGAGATGGTGGATTACCTGGTTCGGCAGTGGAAGCTTCTCCTTCAGAGGCCTTTCCTTTTCTGAGAACCACCTCCAGCTTAGTTTCAGGTGTAGTTGGAGGCAACTATGGATGGGACTACATGTGCCTGCCTCTGAAAGCCACAATTATCACAGTAGGTTTTCCATAGTGAAGTTGTCACAATGGAGTCGCCAGGTGCACATTAGCAATCTTCAAAGGCTTTGATACCTGATGCACCTTTAGAATCAGAGGCTCAATGTCATTCAATCCTGGGGAAAAATTTCAACTTTGATCCCCGAAAATGGCTCTAGAAATGTTAGCGTCAAAAGTCACTCCTAGATTGCTTACAGGAGCAGAGCCCAATGCCCATCAGTTTTATGTCACGATAGTTTTAGTGGGTGATCAAATGGGTAGAGACTCAGGAAGGTATCACTCTAACTCGGGATCTAAGTCCGGTATGTAAGGAACAAAGGAGGTCTTTATCTAACTTCATTCGGTGAGTTGATTTAAAGATGAGTAGGTTGAAGACTTCGTGAGAGGAGTGAGAAAAATACCTCAGGTAACAGGCCTTTCAGTAGTTTGTAGAAGAAAAAATCTGAATGAAAGATCCTCTTGGTTCAGGGCTTTGAGAAACTGAAAGGGGGACTTGACTGGATCCTCCAATTCCAAGTTGTCCAGCGCTAAGAAAATCACAGGGACCGATTAGAAATAATGCAATTGTTACAGTGATCCAACCTATATCATCCTATAATAGTTACAACTCGACTGAATCCTCCAATTCCAAGATTCTCTAACACGGTGTAAACAAAGACGTGAAAGAAACTGACATCATAAGGAAAGAAGTCTCAAGAGTCCATGCATAACCAGAATAACAGTGCTTCATTAAAGTTTTACAACTAGGAGCTTCGCTCAACCATCGATGGATTACAAAATACAAAGACTGACTCTATATACTAAGAAACATTTGCCTAATAGAGGTGTGCTCAGTCATCCAAGGTGTGGTGTCCCTTCAGTCAAACTCGGATGGATATTATTCGTCATACTCCACCTTAACTGCGCATGTCTACTACAAGGGGAGTAGTTGAGCCATTAAGTGTCGAGTTAGCATGTGCAGACCTCTCTGGCTAGTCGAGGACTCGACATGGCGTCTTTGGAAAAAATTGGTACACAGGACCTTCTCAGGTAGACAGCTTGCCAGATCCTCCATACTTTACACTTAATGAGTGAGTAGAGGATTCAACCACCCGCTCTCACCTTCATTTACTCTAATCGAGAACCAATATTGAGATTGAATCAGATGGCACCTTGAGATCGTGATGATCCCTTTTGTGACTAAACCCGATGCATTTGGCCCCTCTTGCACAGCTCTTTTATTTCCCAAGTGACCACGGGCTGTGACCCTGTGTTTATTCTCAAAGGTGCTTTTGGAATTTGTGAATAGGAAGGAGTTGATCCTTGCTTATCACAGTCGGGATGAGAGAAACATCGAGATGGCTTAATTGGGCGCCACATGTCCCTCTCAGATCTGACTATCCTAAACTCACTTTGCGACACTGTGGGCCCAGGTCCTGGACGCTCTTAGCACTTCTCTTTTTGGGGATATGAAGGAGCTTCTCTTTGTGCTTCGAAGTCGCGACAGGCGAAAAGGCAAGGAGCCTAATCGCACACCAGGTGTCCCCTTTGGATTAATGACTAAGACTGCTTCGGGATACTGTGGGCCCGACTTTGTGCGCTTTTAGTGCTTTAGGGTTTAGGGTTTCGAGATGTGGCATGACATGGAACCCTCCCCCTTTGAACTCCCGAATGCCGAAATTTTGACGTGACTAGATCTCATGCCACTCGTCCTTTGGATGGACAACTGCTATCCTGATCCAAAATCGGATCCAGAAGCCTGACAAGGCTTGAAAAATGCTAAAAAATGAAAGTGCTCAAAATGCAACAAAACCAGTGCCATTGCGTCCATCTCGGCTTCCTGATTCCGGTGGTATATTTACTTTGTCAAATGGGCTCTGTATGGAGAAGATATCGCATTCTATCTGAAAGGACAAATAGGCAAAGAAAAAAAAAGGGATGACTGTACAGTCCGTATAGTCCACGTGTCATGCTAACTGTGTAGACCGTATGGTCTGTACAGCTGATGTGGAAAAAATAGAAGACGAAATGTGGAAGCACCAGGAGGTGACACGTGTCAGGCAGATTTAGGCGTACGGGCGTACAGTTGGACCCACCCTGAGGTGACACGTTTCACCACTGTAAGGGTGACACATGGCATGGGTGACATCAACATGTGACGTGGCAGGTTGACTGGATAGTACGGTGGTTGACAAGTGGCAAGTGATGTGGGTGAATCAATGAATGATGCATGGCATGTTTTTGGTTGGTTGTAGAGGTGCCACGTGGCCCAGTCAAGGACTGCCACGTGGCACCCCATGATTGGTTTTTGGTTGAGTAAAAGTTTGGTATG
>JZKD02S1960859.1:496364-519064 GCA_000966675.3 Picea glauca
GGGCAGTGGAATGGTGGGGCTAGGATAACCGCCCGCCCCCATAGTGGTTCTTACAACATATGTGGCGTGTTTTATATTTAAATTTACACCAAGGTTCATTCGGCAGTAAAAAGGGTCGGGGCTTAGCCCCAGCCCTCGGTGCATACCACACGACCATGCCATGTAACCAGGACCGACCACATAGAGAGAACGGGGTGGTTGTAATGGTTGGCCCGTGGCCCTATACAAACACCACACGACCGGGTGGTTATACAGTTAAGCCACGGCCATATGCCTATATGCCACGAGACCGGGAGCTAGCAGGGGTGGCCAGCGCTTAGCCTTTGGGCTAGCGCATGGCCACATGGTCCGATATGACCATGCCAAAGGGAGAGCGCCCAGATTTTGGGGGCTAGCACCCATTTTTATAACTAAAGTGGGTTTTATACCTATAATTTGGGTTGTTATGGTTATTTAAACCTATTTTTAATTAATTTTCTTCGTTTTTGGGAGATATTGGGCATTTTTGGAGCCTAAATTTTAGGGGGAAGTTGGAGATAAGAAACCAACTTCTAAGCTATATAACCCAGGCCTGTTTGAGGCCATAAGGGGGCATTCAGAGCAGAGTTATGCTGAGGAGAAGCCAAACCAAAGCCATTTTGATGCAGAGAAGCTTTTAAGGAGGAGGCGTTGTCGGACCATTTCTGGGAGCTTCGGATGTCCGTTTGCGTGCTATTTTCTTTGCATTGTTCTTGAGATCTGGATGAACATGACCAAATCAGTCTTGTATCCATTTGGCATTGCAGCGATGCACTTTTGAGCTTTTGAGCAGAAATAAAGAAGCCTCTCCCATAGAGAAAAGGCCCGGAGACGTAGGCAAAGTTGTGCCAAACTCCATTATCAATCTACGTGTTATGGTTTGTTGTTTATTCTTTCATTTCAGATCTGCAAATGTATATATGGCTATCATAATTCCTCTTCTTTCCTCATTCTTTCACTAAGTTTCTCAAATGGTTAATTAACACATGGAAAATTAAAACTCAACCATAAGTCCTTAAAAGATCCTACGGATAATATCCTCTCCTGTATGCAATATGGGCGCTATCCATCGCGCTAATCTCAGCACAAATCCGCTAACCACAATTTCCCACTGACCGTCGATCTGCTCCTATGGATGAATCTAGACCATCGACAATATAATTTTGCTCACTTACTTGCTTGGAACCCTGAAACGAGATTTTCTCGTGCTGTGCTTGGGTGCTTCTTGTGCAACTTGCAGACCTAAATTCTCTTGTGCCCAGGACAAGAATTGTTACTAACATTAGGCTCCATGGGGGATAGATTCATCCCTGTGATTCTCTAAGGACTCGTTTTGTAGTTCCAGTGCCTTGTTGTTGGGCTATGGAGTCATTTATTTAAAACTTAAAGACGGAAAGAAAAACAGTATTTGAAACCGTGAAAGAGCCATGTGCGGCTCAAGAGAAAAATCTTTTTAGGAAATGCCCATTCACAGGGCCATTGAAAGCTTCTTGATCCTTCAAATCTAGTAACCTATAGGTGTTATTCGAGAATACTTCGGAGACTTTGAAAGGCCCGATCCACAGGGCTTCAAATTTTCCGTGCTTGCCTTTATCTTGTTTAGGAGCATCCCATTTCAGTACCAGGTCTCCTATCCAAAACTCTTCCTTCTTGGCCTTCTTATCAAAAACCTTCTTGATCCTTTGTTGATGGTCCTGAATTCTGCCCATTACCTGCTCCCTGGCCTGCTGGACTTCCACTAGCTGATGAATTCTTCTGATTATGTCATCAGGCTCCTCTCGATGAACCTGGAGGAATTTTTCTACAGGAATGGATAAATGGGAAGGAAAAATATCCTCTTCTCCATAGACTAATTGGAAAGGAGAGATGCCTAGAGATCTCTTCGTGGTCACTCGATTGGCCCATAGAGAAAATTTCAATCTTGAATTCCAATCCTTCTTGTTGTCTTCCAATAGTCTTTTGATGATCCTTATCAGGATTTTGTTGGAGGACTCTGCTAAACCATTTCCCTGGGTATAGTATGGGGTGGAGTGAATCAGTTTTATCCTGAATTTCTCACAAAACTTGGCTAATGGCTCAGCCCTGAAAGTGGCTACATTATCAATGACAATCTTACTCGGGCAGCCGAATCTTGTGATGAGGTCTTCCAGGAATCCAATGATTACCTTCTGGGAAGCACTCCTAGTGGGGATAGCTTCAATCCACTTGGTAAAGAAATCTGTAGCAGTCAGGATCCATCTGTGTTGCCCACTGGAAGTGGGTTGAATTTCTCCAATGAAATCTATGCCCCGCTGCTGGAAAGGTCCTGAAACAACCACAGGATTTAACAACAAAGACTTGAGCTATTGTTTTCCTGCAAATCTTTGACATTTGATGTAGGCTCTGACCCTTCTGCAGACATCAGTAAATATGGTGGGCCACTAGTATCCAACCCTGACGATTTTGTAGGCCACGCTTTTCCAGAAATGATGCCCTCCACATAGGCTGTCGTGAAATTCAACCATGATCCTATCAGCCTCTTGGGGACCTACACATTTCAAAAGAAACCCTAGGGGGTCTTTCCAATTTAAAACTTGATCGATAAGGCAGTATCTGACTGCTTTGAGCTTCAGAGCCTTTGCCTTGTTTCTTTGCAGGCCATCTGGAGGCCACAATTCTTGCAGGAAATATATGACATCCTTATACCAGGGACATCGAGCCAATGGGGGCTCCCTTTGAGGGTTTATTTTAGACAGTCGATCCTGCTGAATTCCCAAACATTCGTTGATGAAACTTACCCCCAAATCTTGGCAATTTGCTTCAGCCAATAGCTTGGCTAAACCTTGATCTTTGATCAATTTGGCAGGCTTTATTTCCAGGTCAAATTCCAGAATCTTGGCTATCCACTTACTCCTCCTCCCATCTATGTCATTATGAATAAGAATGTCTTTGACAGTAGCTGAGGGGACATAGGCAATGATTTTTGACTGCAGGACATAGGTTCTAAACGCCTTGAGGGTCTTTACCAGGGCATAGGTCTGCTTCTCCATAGTGTCATATCTAACTTCGACATCCCTCAATGCTCGGATGAAATAGGCAATAGGCTTCTCTAGCCCAACCTCGCTTGTCTGTAATAAAACAACAGCCACCGTGTCAAGTGAGGAAATGGAGAAAATAAGGAAATCCTTTGAGTAATCGGGACTGATAAGCATATGGGCTTCAATCAAGGCCTTCTTTATTTTCTAAAAAAAATGTCGCGATTCAGAAGTCCACCTTACTTCATTTCCCTTCCTTAACATAGTTGTTATAAGTTTTACCTCAGCAAAGTTAGGAACAAACCTCCTCAGAAAATTAATCTTGCCAAGGAAATATTGGACCTCCTTACTGGATCTCAAGATTGATAAGGCTTGTATTGCCTCGACTCTGTTAGGATCGATCCTGACTCCTTCCATTGATACTATGTGGCCTAGTAACTTTCCCTCCTGCATGGCGAACAAAGATTTCTTGGGGTTTAATGAAATGCCAAAACACCTGCATTTCAGGAAAACCTTTCTGAGATTACAACAGTGTTCTTTATCAGATTTCGAAAATGTTGTTATGTCATCCAGATAGATGACCACAAATTTATCCTTTTCCCCAATGAAATCTATATCCATGGCATGTTGGAACGTTGCCCTTGCATTCATCAATCCAAAAGGCATTTTGTCATACATGAAAGTGCCTCATGGAGTGGTAAATGTCATCCTTTCCTTGTCCTCAGGCAGAACAGAGATTTGGTTGTAGCCAGAGAAGCCATCGATCATGGACATCCTGGATGCTCCTGTTACCCTCTGCAATATATGTTCCATATTTGGTAAGGGGTAGTTATCCTTCCATGAGCTCCTGTTTAGGTTTCTGAAGTCTACACAGAGTTTGATTTCTCCATTCTTCTTCCTTACTGGGACCAAGTTGGCCACCCACTCTGAATATCTCAGTGGTATGATGATCTGGGCCTGTAGCAGCTTCTTCACATCCCTCTCCATGATAAGTAGTAGCATAGGATTGATCTGTCTTAGCTTCTGCCTAAATGGCTTCGCCTCCCTTTTCAATGGGATTTTATGCTCAATTGTAGAAGTGTTATCTGTTTTGAGATCTTCATAGGTCCAGGAAAAAAAATCAACAAATTCCCTCAAAAGTCCATCATATTCAGAACTTTACTCCTTTGTTAGACTTCTTGAAAATTTGACAAACTTGGGTTTACTCTCAGTGCCAATGTTGCACTGAATAGTATCAACATCATCCTCTAATATTTCCCCTTTTAATGACACATCATTTCTATAAAAAATCCTTTCCAAAGGAACCAGTCCCCTTGGAATATGGTTGTTGGGGAGCTACACAATGTTACGCTCTGCAATTTTACTCAGAAACTTACCCCCATCAAGCTCTTCTTCAGAGAAAGAGTCTTCGTCGATATGCATCTTTGGAAATTCTTTGACAGTCTCCAAGAATCTCTTGATCTCAATATCATCCTGGAATACCTTCCAATGTTTGATGTTGTCAGGTATGGAGGGCCTGTATTTTACTTCTACATCATATCTGAATTTGGGCGGCAAGGGCACTTTAAAACTGCTCGTTGATGTAGTCAAGGAATCGACCACTATGTTCTTCTCTCTTTGGATGAAGGAAATGTTGAATGCTGAGAAGAAATTGTCAATTAAGTCCTATACCTCATTTTTGTAGCTTCTGAGTCGAGGATGCTTAGCCTGATAAGCGTTTCTGATCTGCTGGACCACCAACTCTGCATCTCCGAACACTACTACCTCTTGAAATCCCATTTCCCTTGGGGCTCTTAATACTAGGACAAGAGCTTCATACTCTACCACATTGTTGGTAACTTCAAATTCTAATTTGTATGACAGAGATATGGTTTCCTGAGCAGGTGACACAAAAAACACCCCAACACTAGTGCCCTCCCTGGAAAAGGCTCCATCAAAGAACATTTTCCAGAAGGGGGTGATGGGGGGAGGAAAGTTATGGGAAGTGGTGGGTGGATTTTTGAGTTTCAAAGGAGGATCAGGGAATTATTGAGTTGCAGTACACTGGAACCTAAATTAGTGTCCAAGGAAAAAATGGGATGGTTGGTAGGGTTGTTTTCATCGCTAATTATATAGGCCAGTTGGGCTTCCCTATATAGACTCCTATGTTCTCCTCAAAACACTGGAATAGTAGCATATGTGAGGTCCATTTGCAAAGTTCCCCCCGGTCTTTTTATCCAAGATATTGATAAAAACATACCAAACTTGGGGGGGACATCAACCACTACAACATCCATGACCACACTTTTCATGGGCAACTGAAACAAGGTCACGACCAGGTCTTTGATAACTCCTAGACATTGAACTTTCCCGGAGTCAAAGGAATAGAGGTCATGATAGGCTCAGGTGACTTCTAGCCCTAACTCTTCCATGACAGTTTTGGGCATGAGGTTTTGAGAAGCCCCTGAATCCATCAAGTAGTTATGTAGTACCTTGTCATGTATGTTCAAGGAAGTGTAGAAGGGAGGGGATGAGTCATTCGTGCCTTCTACCATTTTACCTATAATAACTGCAGGCTTTTCATCTTGAAAATTAATGGAGTCTGTGGGAAGGCATGGGACCTCAGACTGTAAAAGCTTAGAGAAGAATTTCTTGAACCCTTCATGTTTAATCAATTCGGTCAGGGGCACAAGGATTCTGATCTTTTGAATTTCATGCTCGAAATTAAAAGAAGATGTAACTTCGAGATTTCTGTTATTTCAGGAACATGACCCTGGACTATGGGAGAGAGGGGTCGAGTATTTTTACCTCTTTGATTGTCTGCTACTTCATTAGCAGGTTTCTCTGTTCTAGTGAACTTCTCAGGAACATCAGGTGCTACTGTATTTTTCTTGGACCTCAGGTCATACCTGCCTTTGCTGCCACTAGCCTTGTCTCCCTTGCTCAGTTGATTTAGCTGACTATCCATGAAAGACTCCTCGTATGCTAATTGAGTGAGATGAGGAAAAGGAGGAGTGTCTCTGAAGAAATGGATTTTAGGATCAAGCTCATATGTTTCCCCTTCTTCCCCCTTGGCCACAAAATTGTTTTGAAAAGGGGCCTGAATTTTCTAGTCTTCCCTGTCTCTTCCCCTCTCTCTTTGGATGGTCGGGGAAGCAACATTGTTTGGCCTCCTAAAACCTCCTTTGTTTTCGGCGTTTTGAGGGCCCTTGTATGCTTTCCTCCCCTCCACCTTCATTCTCTCCATCTCCGCAGACAGAGACTTCACCATCTTGGTCAGTTCATCCACTTGAGGGTGGGGCACCGATGGGCCAGATGCTAAGGCTTCAAATCTTCCCTTTCTCCTATCTGCATCATCCTTGTTCCTCATTCTATCATCTTCTAGTACATTAGATTACACCTCTATGGCCGCATCTTGCATTTGAGCTAAGGAGGTGGCTCTTCTTTCTCTCAATAAAGAGAGAAATCGGGGCCAAACGCACTAGCATAAGAAATCTTGGCCGAGGCTTCTCAGGGTTTTATTTTAGCAGGAATTTTATTATACATCTTATTGAATATTTTCGAGAAGTCAAAGACAGAATCTCCTTCCATATTTTCCAAAGACCTGAACTGTGTCATGTAATACATGAAATCCTTCCTATCTCCCCACTGCCTCAGGAGAGCGCTATCTAGAGCTTCTATCCCAACAATAGATCCGGGGGCCAATCCTTTAAACCACTTCCTCACCTCACCATCCAGGCTCTAGACGAAGACTCTCATCTAGACATTTTCATTTTCAATGTTCAGGTTGTCTGCATAACTGTAGAAAGCAGCCAGGTGCTCTTCTGTAGTTATGTCCCCTTCCCCAGTGAACTTGGGCATATACTTCAAGTAATCTCCAGCAGTGAGAGGATTCATAGGATGGGGTAGGATTAAGAAAGCATATCTGGCAGTGTCTATGGCGTCCATTCTATTTAGAGGGGGATTAGCACCAACCATAGGAATATTAGGTGGAGGAGAACTTGGAGGAGAAGGAGTGTGAACAAGGGATATCAGGAATGAGCTTCTAAGTGGAATGGGAAACAATAACGGATTTAGGGAGTAGGCTAATGAGCTTGAGTCAGTGGACACTCCCCTTTGTGCAGAAGCAGAAATAGTAACAAGAGGAGGAGTGGTAAAGCTAGGCGTGGGGAAATATTCAGTGGTCCTGGGTCTACGCCAAGGTACAACTTTAGGGGAGAGGGGAGTGATAAGGATTTGTCCCTCCGATCAAAGAACAGGAGGGGAAAACTCAGCAGGAATACTACCGAAATTTACGAAACTGGAAACTTTAGAAAAGGGTCTGTTAAGAAAATGAAGAGGAGAAAATGGAGTTCCTACAGAAGGAGATGGCGGATTACCTGGTTCGGCGGTGGAAGCTTCTCCTTCAACGAACTTTCTTTTTTTGAGAACCACCTCTGGCTCAATTTCAGATGTAGCTAGAGGCAACTGTGGATGGGACCGCATGTGCCTGCCTCTGAAAGCCACAATTATCACGGCAGGTTCACCATAATGGAGTCATCACAATGGAGTCTCCAGGGGCATAGTAGCAATCTTCAAAGTCTCTTATACCTGATACACCTTCAGAATCAGAGGCTCAATGTCGTTCAATCCCGAGGAAAATTTTCAACTTCAATCCCCGGCAACGACGCTAGAAATGTTAGCATCAGAAGTCACTTCTGTATTGCTTACAGGAGCAGAGCCCAACACCCATCAGTTTTGTGTCATGATAGTTTTAATGGGTAATCAAATGGGTAGAGACTCAAGAAGGTATCTCTCTAACTCGAGAACTGAGTCCGGTATGTAAGGAACAAAGGAGGTCTTGATCTAACTTCAGTCAGTGAGTTGATTTAAAGATGAGCAGGTTGAAGACTTGGTGAGAGGAGTGAGAAAAATACCTCAGGTAACAGGCCTTTCAGTAGTTTGTAGAAGAAAAACTCTAAATGAAAGATCCTCTTGGTTCAGGGCTTCGAGAAACTGAAAGGGGGACTTGACTGGATCCTCCAATTCCAAGTCGTCCAACACTAAGAAAATTACAGGGACCGATTAGAAACAATGCAACTGTTACAGTGATCCAACCTACATCATCCTATAATAGTTACAACTCGACCAGATACTCCAATTCGGAGCTGCTCTAACACGGTGTAAACAAATACGTGAAAGAAACTGACATTCATAAGGAAAGAAGTCTCTAGAGTCCATGCATAGCCAAAATAACAGTGCTTCATTAAAGTTTTACAACCAGGAGCTTCGCTCAACCATCGATGGATTACAAAATACAAAGACTGAGTCTATATACTCAGAAAAATTAGCCTAACATAGGCATTCACAGTCATCCAAGGCGTGGTGTCCCTTTAGTCAAAATCGGATGGATATTCTTCGTTAGACTCCACCTTAACTGCGCATGGATCCTGCAAGGGGAGTAGCTGAGCCATTAAGTGTTGAGTTAGCATGTGTAGACCTCTCTGGCTAGTTGAGGACTCGGCATGTCATCTTTGGAAAAAATCAGTACACAGGACCTTCTCGGGCAAATAGCTTTCCAGATCCTCCATACTTTACACTTAATGAGTGATGAGAGGTTTCAACCACCCTCTCTCACCTTCATTTACTCCAATCGAGAATCAGGATTGAGCTTGAATCAGATGGCACCTGGAGATCGTGATGATCCCTTCTGTGACTAAACTCGACGCCTTTGGCCCCTCTTGCACAACTCTTTTATTTCCCAAGTGACCATGGGTTGTGACCCTGTGTTTATTCTGAAAGGTGCTTTTGACATTCATGAATAGGAAGGAGTTGATCCTTCCTTATCACAGTCGTGATGAGCGAAATGCTGAGATGGCTTCATTGGGCGCCACGTGTCCCTCTCACATCTGACGGTCCTAAACTCACTTGGCGATACTATGGGCCTAGGTCCTGGACACTCCTAACACTTCGCTTCTTGGGGATATTAAGGAGCTTCTCCTTGTGCTTCAAAGTCGCGACGGGCGAAAAGGCGAGGAGCCTAATCGCGCACCAGGTGTCCCCTTTGGATGAATGACTAAGACTGCTTCGGGATACTGGGGGCCCAACTTTGTGCACTTTTGATTCTTTGGGGTTCAGGGTTTAGAGATGTAGCACGACATGGAACCCTTCCCCTTCGAACTCCCGAATGCCAAAATGCCGACATGACTAGATCTCGTGCCATGTGTCCTTTGGATGGACGGTTGCTATCCTCTCCTGTATGCAATATGGGCACTATCCATCGCGCTAATATCAACACAACTCCACTAACTGTGATTTCCCACCAACCATCGATCTACTCTTATGGATGAATCCAGACCATCGACAATATAATTTCACCCGCTTACTTGCTTGGAAGCCTGAAACGAGATTTTTCCGTGCGGCACTTGGGCACTTCTCGTGCAACTTGCAGACCTGAATACTCTTGTGCGCAGTATAAGAATTGTTACTAATAGAATGGATGCCTATGTGCATGAACTAGATATAAGTTCGGATGTAACTGTCCATAGTTGAGATTCCTTGAAATTTCTAGTAGGGATATTTCCTGACTAGTATCACTGGATCCCTGCAGAGAAATGGAACAACCTCAGGGACTACATGGCAGAGAAAGGTGTTAATTTATTTTGTTTTTGTAGGTTGAGGGTGAAAGAGAGCTGGAAATTAGGATTGTTGTGAGGTTGGGAAACCTGAGAGCTACTTATCCAACTACTATGTATTTATAGTTGGCCTAGGACCTGTCCTTGTGGATTCATAGCTCTAGCTCGAGGGTGACCTCTTGTTGAGCGTAAATGAACAATAACGTCTATGGTTGGGAGGAATTTCCTTGGTCTGCATCCAGTTGGTGAACGTTTACTTGTAAATATAAGTGTTCTCTGTGTTTTCTATCTAATGTATTCTTATGTGTATTTAATCATCTCTAAGATATGTATTCTAATATGCCTGTCTGCTAGTTATTTGTTGTGCATGGCATGTTGTTTATCTATTTTATGTTGTGGCATGGATACTTTCTTACACATGTGGTGTGAATGCTCCTAAGATTGATGAGAAACCATTTTCCTTCAAATTAGAGATCAGAGAACTGAGTCTTAGGACTGCAACATGCATAGCCTGTGGGTTGTTGGGTGTGTTTCAGCCTGTTTATGTGGCGTAGCCCAGCCTCTGGGTGGTTGGGTATTTTATAGATTGGTATCAGAGCCAAATAAGGTAGCTCGGCCTGGGTGTATTTTATTAATGTAAAGATAAGACTTATCTGGCCCATTAGGTAGCAGTGCACTGGGGGTCATATTGATGGAATTGTTGACCTAATAGTCCATAGGTACCCCAATAGTTTATGAGAATATGTCTTTGTATTCTTCCACGACCTTATCCACTTTCTTCTGCTGTATGGAGAGGTTTTCCATAGAGGATATTGACATGGATGCAACCTTTCTCTCACTGTGAGAGAGAATTACGAAGAAGAAAAACTTCATGGTATGAGACATGAACTTCCTTCATTTCTTGGTAGAGATCAAGGAAATGACGCTAGGTGGGACTACCTCGGGTATCCTCTATAATTTCTTTTTCAAAGTAATAATAACACTGTGAGGCCTAGACTCATATACAACACGATGTTTCCATAAATAAGGTTGGCCCAAAATAACATCACAAACTTCAAGGGGAGAAATATCACACATTGCCTCATCCTTGAATGGTGACATTGTTGGTTGATGTGAATATCGCTTACTTGGTGGAGCCATCCAATGGTGTAGGGTTACAGGTGTGGTGATTTCAATAGAGATAGTTCCTTGATGACCTCCACTGAGATGAGTTTATTCTGGATACCACTAACAATGATGAAATGCAGTGGATTTCCTTTCACCTACATCTATGAATGAAAGAGGAACTTACCTTCCACTTTCTCATTAGGTTCACTGTGTTGGATCTTGGTGGTAGAAATGGTTTCACTGGTTTCTGCGTCAGTGATTCAAAGGATTTCACCTTAGCCACTAATGAATTATTTGAGAAAAAATCAACATTATTATGCCATGGGCTCTTATGGAAGTCACATCACTTCCTGGTATATTTCTTCATCTTTCCATTGTATTTCTTTACTTGCATCTTAGACTAGTTGTCTCGAGGCTTCCAATATTTTATTTCTCCTTTTTTTTTAGGGTTGGGGATGCCCTTGCCCTACTTCTACTGTGAGGGATTTACAAACCCAAAATGTCACATCTTTTTTTAATCTTTTACTCGATTTTGATGGCATATCGATAGGTCATACCCAAGGAAAATATGTCCAAAAACTCCATTTATGTATGGATGTATATATGCATAGCATCACTGTACTTGAGCACCAGATGTCGCTTAGAATCTTTGATACCCATCTTGGTGCGCAAGGTATGGAAGACATTGGTGAACTCTCGCACCATTTGGTCTCTTTCCTACCGCAGTGTGGTCAATCTTGTATACAAGTTGTCATAAATTCCAACAGGGTGGTATTGTTGTTTAATAACATCCCTAAAGGAACCCCAAGTGGGCGCAAATACAAATAATGTGGATCACTATATTTCCTTTTTCTCACAAAAAATTGCCCACCAATCGTTGACATGGGGGATGGCCTTGAGGAGAAAAAATGTAATATTTTCTCTATTGGAAAAGTTGTGGACATAAAATACCCTTCTATAAGGTTTAACCATTTATCTATGGCATCTGGATCTATTTGACCTTCAAATATAGGAATATAAAAATTGATTTGTATCTTGAACGGGGAAATATCTCTTCTTGAGGTAGATGTATCTCTTGTCGATAATCATCAAATGATTTGTGAAAATTTGTCCATCATCTCGTTCATCTGTCGCTCAAGGGATTCCTCAAGAAAAGTTTTGAAAGGATCTCTCGTCCCGTCATCTTTCTTTTCTCATACCATGGAAAGTCTCTTGGGAATCCGATAGTATTTTTCCTTAATAGAAACAAGCTCGATACCCAACTCTCTATACCCTGACCTCATCGGGGACATGCACTTAAAAATGATAAGGAGAAAACCGCTCTAATACCATTGATCCGTATTTATGAGCAAAATGAAATGAAAAATTAGATTTATAATATTAACATAGAGACATAGTGAATAATAATAGAGATACAATAAAACTTGACTTCTATTCAATAAAAAGTATGTTGAAACTGTAAAATGTAGACTAAAACAAGATTGCTAGAATGGTGTCAGGTTGTCTCTAAGAAGAGATGTGATGGCTATGATCATTTGCAAGAATAGGTGTGCAATGAGGCTCTCAAATCCTTTTCACAATAAATATGAGTTCCAAAACCCTAGACATCCAAAAATCTAACCGTAGGAAATGAAGCACCAAAAGTCATGTGGGCCGCGTTGGGGTAAGTTGGTACATCAACTTTCGAGGGTTGTAACTTTTGCATACGATCTTTTTTTAGGTGCACGATAGCTCGTTGGAAAAGTATGCTTGATGACTACACATTACTCCATCCAAATTCGACTCTGTCTACAATTTAACTGTGGTGAGCCCTAAAAATGTTGTTTAGGGCCTCAAAACGGCCCCAGAAGTTCAAGACCTGAAAACTAGGAAAAAAATGCCAAACTGAGAAACTTTGAAGATGAGCCAGCTCTAATAGGTGGGTGGCCATTGATATCCATCCATATCAACTTAGGATGATTACAGTTTAAGGAGAAAAACAGGTATATTTTTTTTCCTAGCTTCTATATTCAAGAGGAAATATTTATCTAAGTTGCATGCTTCACCTACAAGTCATTTTTCAATTTATGAAAACATATAATAGAGTCAAATAACTCCTCTATATGGATTTTTTTTAAGTTTGTTGCTCATAAGTTTGTCTTTGAGTTCCATATCTGTCAGTGTAGTAAAGGGGAAACCATCAAATTTCCTATTTTCCTTATCTCCTACCCATTCTAAATAATCATTAGGAAGAACTTTCAATGGGTTTAATTATAGGAAACCCAAAATTAGAAGACAAAAATGGTTTCATTGTAGTTTTGGATCAGATTACCAAATATGATCATTTTTTAATAGTTCAACCAACTACAAAAGGTATCCAATTTGTATATGTTTTAGTTGAGGATATTCATGGACTTTATGGTTTCTCAAAGGTGATTTCCTTTGATAAGAATTGAACATTCACTAGTTACTTAATGAAAGAGTTATTTAACATTCATGGAAAACAAATAGATATGAACTTAGAAAATCGTCCATAAATAGATGGGCGAATTGAGGTTGTGAACAAGTACCTTGATGTCTTCCTTCATTGCTTCACTACCAATAAACAACCCCAATGTATTATATGGCTACATTTGGCCAAATGTTTGTATCACACTTCATACCATACCTTCTCCAAGATAACCCCATTTGAATAATGTTATGGACATCATCCATGAAGCCTTGACACTTAAGTTTCTTCTATTTCTAAGTTTCGAGAAACTCTAGTGCATAGCTAGAAGATTCACAATACCTTGTAAATTCTCCAAGACAATTGGTATGTTTTTACAAAACTGATTGAAGTAGAAAGTATATAACAATAATTTAGAATGACATTATACAATTGGTGATTGGGCTTAAATTTGCCTTCAACCTTACCAAAACTTGTCCATGAATAAAAAATCTAACAAAAATTCTCATAATAGTTTGTTGGATTGTACAAAATTATGAAAAAAATTAGGGAGACTAAATATTCATTATATTTATCTACAGCTTCACATATTCACAATATCTTCCATGTAATGTTTCTAAAAATGTTTATTAGCTAACACATTCTAATTCAAAAAACATTGGGACAATTAGATAGAAGGAAAATTCATTATAGATCTCATACTAGTTTTATAAAATTGAACCTGGTAGCTACATCACATATACATCACTAATCTAATCAAATGGAATGATATTCCTTCTAATGATGCCACATTGAAAGCATCATATTTTATTCAATAATATCCATCGTTATCAAATATTTGTTGTCAAACATTTTTCTTATAAAAAAAAATGTTATGTACATACCCACACAATTACTCTCCTTTTATCTTTATCTAATGTTATCTCTATGTTCCACTCTCTTCCACTCTTTTACCATGACATATAACAACCACACTAATTTTCATACACCCACTTTGTTTTTTTTCCTTCTTTACTTGACTCTTTAAATAAGAAATATGTCAACAGATTAAAAGATTTCTCAATCAAATGGCATAATTTATCTTGATAAAATATAATATTTTTATAATTTTATACATGAGACGATATATTTTCATGTTGGGAGATTGGACATAAGGACGCCATCTTTATCAAGTTCCATAATTAATTTTATTTAAATTCCTTTGGACACCCTGTAAGATATGTACAATGATGTGAATGTGAATGTATGACTAGATTGGACTTGTTTTTTTATTAGAAGTATGCGAGCCCTTGTGCTACTAAATGTTTGACTAGATTGGACTTGTTTTTTTAATTAGAAGTATGTGAGCCCTCGTGCTACTAGTAAGATAGAGGATCATATAAAGGAATATTGTAAGGTAAAGATAAGCGAATTATGGATATACATAGTATGTTTTATAGTATTGTGAAATTTTTTAGTATACTTGATAAAGGGATAATTTGATAATGTTAGAGTCTATTAAATCTATGCATTGACCCACTTTATAGGTTTTAATAGATAATTACGTAAAATTATTTTCTACTCCTTGTTGGGATCATATCAATATTGGAGATCACCTTTTCCATTAGTTTTTTCAAGGATTTAATATGCATTTGCATGTTGAAGTGAAATGTTCTTTTTTCAATGAATAAATACAATCCCTTTCACTAAAAATCTAAAACAAGGAAAGATGATTATCCCGTAACACATGCATATAAATCATTGCAAACCACAAATTAATGTTCCTATTGGGATACAAGGTATTATGGTTACCTCCAATGGTTCAAGAAAATTATGAATGAAGTGGTCAAGCTTGATCAAAAGCTAAAACATTTGCTATTCTTAATTTTTGGCACATCATTGTTTAACTTAGGTGCCATCACTAAGGGTGTCTATTTGTATCCATCCCATTTGGGTAGTACATAGGAGAACAATAATGGAATCCATGAATATCTTAATATTATCAAATGTCTCTTTTCACTTAGGAATTTGTCTTAATTAAAATATTTCTACTTTTATATTAATGTTTGACATTTAGTTTAGATGCATTGCGATTTAGAGTGTTCTTGTATCACTATATATTAGAGACATTTTTTATATGATGAATAACCTCTCTATTTATGGATATTGTTCCCTACAATAGTTGAGTGGGATGGTCTCCAACTTCAAACTAATAATCTTAAGTATGTGACATTTTTTTTATTTATATGTGTATGTTTGTATTATGTGATGATATTAAATGAAGTGTCTAGTTAATATTTCTAAATTTTAAAAGTTCATACTAGAAATTCCTATTACTACTATATTTGTATTGTTTTACTTATGACTAAAATTCCATGTTTTAATTTGTGAGATATAATAACTAATCTATTAAAAAAGAATTGTTATGTGATTAGTGATTTGAAATTTTGGGTTTGTAGTCAATGGTAATTGTAATATTGAATACATAATTTTTAATCTTTTATAAATATAAATTAACTTTTTATATAGATTATTTGATCAATATTATTAACATTTTATTAGTACTTAACTAAATATGTCCTATAATTACGAATTTGATTACAAGTTATAATCATTTTTCCAATTTTTACATTTTATTAAATGTTTTTATATTTTTTCTATTAAATTTATTTTATGAATATATTATTCTTTACTTTTTATTTTTTAAAATTATTTTGTAATTAATCTAAACCAAATATGATTATCTTAATATATTTGCAATCTTTTATCATGTTTATCATTCTCACACTCAGCATAGCATAGATCCATAGAGTGGTTGGAAATACATGAATATAGTGTATATAGCAAGTAATCATGAAGAACCCATAAATGTCGCTTTTCATAAAATTGATAATTGCATGAGGTTTTCCCATCCAAGTATAATGGTCAATGCAATTTCCAAGGCCTATATGAATCTATTGTATAAAGCAAGTGAACATAACGAGACCCATAAATGTCACTTCTCATAAAGTGGATACTAATAGATGTCCCATGTCATAAAATTGATAATTTGAATAATAAAACACTTCAACGATATCTTATGTCTTGAATTTCAATAATGTTCAGCAAATAATTGACCTAATTTCACTCATTTATATAAGGAAAAAGAGTCTAAACCGCACACCGGACTTGTTTAAACTAGTACGAGCACGATTTATAAAACATATGTTTATAGAATGACATTAGCGCACCACATCAATCATACATAGTCCAATAAAAAAGGAAGCAGGCAAAGTAGGTATTTGATTAAATATGTTAGGGTTATCTAAATGCCCGAGTTGCTTCGGCCACGACAGCTGTTTGTTCGTTGTTAGGAATACGAGTAGTGACAAACTTTTCATAAAGTTCTCGAATAATTAAGGAGAAAGTGACTTAAATGTTATCTGTGAAAGTATAGATTCCATTAACGTCCCAGTCAAGCACAGGCCTTGCTTTCAATAATCGTTTCTTCGTCAATGCATCCATGGACAAGAAGCATATTATGCGTACTGGTCTCCCCGGAATGTGCGCATGCTGTTATGCACAATCTGTCAAATGCGCCTCTAGCGGACTCGAAGTGCCAATAGAAATCGAGGCAGTCAATATCGTCTCTATTTTATTGCAAATTAGTAGGATTTTCAGCGAATGACACGTCAGTGAACATGGCTGCTCAGTGAACATACATGCAGTTTTTGGGATATGGAAGATTATATAAACCTTTGGCTATTAACATTGTGAGTGCGCGAAGAAATATCGATATAATGGAGGGAAGTCTGTGGATTTCTGGTTTAGCAGCTTTCGCTGTAATTGTTATTACAGTAGTTATGGAAGTTATAAGATTTGTATGGTGGAAGCCACTGAAAATACAGAAGCATTTCGAATCACAGGGAATAACAGGCCCTGCTTATAAGCTATTTCTGGGAAATGCCAAAGAGATGGTGAAAATGGCGCAGCAAGCGAGTTTTCAAAACATGGGATTCTCTCACGATATTCTCGCTCGAGTTCTGCCATTCTACCATCATTGGACGAAGTCCTACGGTGAAGTTTTGCTGTTTCATATATTGTCGATTTTCTGATATTTTCGACGTTTAAAATTATAGCTGGAAGGGTCATCTTGACTGGGTTTATATTGTTTGTATCTATATAGGTAGCACTTTTCTCGTGTGGTTTGGCCCTACTGCGAGACTAACTATTGAAGACCCTGAGCTAATCAAGGAGATATTATCATCCAAGCACTGTGATTATGAAAAAGCAGAGCCTCATCCTATTTTAAAGAAACTGGAAGGTGATGGACTTCCAAGTTTGAAAGGGGAGAAATGGATGCAGCACAGAAGAATCATAAATCCTGCTTTCTTCACTGAGAACCTGAGAGTAATATATTCAAATGAGCTTTTCTTAAATATTATCTGAAGCTATCCAGTTTTACTTAAACTTTCATAATGCACATAATCCTGTATGTTTCATATACTTATCTGTGTGCATAACAGGCATTGATTCCTGTCATTGCTGGGAGCGCCACGAATATGGTAAACAAATGGAAAAGTTCGATTGAAGCAGGCGTGAATGAGATTGACGTTTGTGAAGAGTTTGAGACTCTTAGTGCAGATATCATTGCACGAGCAGCTTTTGGCACCAGCTACGAGGAAGGAAAAAGCATATTTCATATGCAGTCTGAACAATTCATCTTTGCTGCAGAAGCTTTACGAAATTTTTCTGTTGCGTGTTTTTCCAGGTCAGATATTCCTTCGTTGATCTTCAAATTTTCATATTCAATACTCATATCAAAAATATTGTTTTTTGTGCTGTTTATCATTCTCAAATCGTTCGCCACTCCTGTTATATTGCAATACACACTCGCGTAAACACATTTCCATTCGTGTATGATTGAATTTTTTTCTAGACATTCTTCTCTGAGAAATTCCAAGCCAACGTTTAGGTCAATAATGTCGTTCTTTCCATTTTGGTGCAATAGAAGCAAGGCATAATATCTAGTTAATTGAAGGGCTGTCTAACCATGAAGAGAAGGGACCGAATTGTGATTCAGGTTTTTGCCTACGAAAAAAAATCTGCATCAATGGAAACTGGCCAAGGAAATTAGATCGTCACTGACAAAGCTAATCGACAGGCGAGAAAAGGATACAGGCGTTAAGAGACCCGTTTCAACTGATTTGCTAGGGCTTATGATAGATGCCAAAGCAAACACTAATGCAGGAGACCAGGCTGACACTAGTGCTTGTGCTATTAGAATTGGAGATATAATAGAGGAATGCAAGACTTTCTTCTTTGCTGGAAAGCAGACCACTTCAAATATGTTAACATGGACAGTAGTTCTTCTGGCCATCCATCAAGACTGGCAGAAAATGGCTCGGAAACAAGTTCTAGACGTTTGTGGGAATGATGATCCAGACAGAAATACTTTGAACAAACTCAGAATCGTAAGATCAACAATTTTCTTTACTAATTGGGTTATAACATTATGACGGAGGATTAATGTATTGATGTGATTGTCCTGTTTTCTTGCAGGTGGACATGATTGTTAAAGAGTCTCTGAGACTGTATCCACCTTTAGTAGCTCTGGTCAGACGAACAAAGAACGAGGTCAATCTTGGGAGTCTTCATCTTCCACGAGGCATGGAGATATTGATACCAATCTTGGCCATTCACCATGATAAAACGTTATGGGGAGATGATGCGAACGAATTCAATCCTGGAAGATTTTGTATTGGAGTTGCAGGAGCTGCAAAACATCCATTGGCATTTATTCCATTTGGTACTGGGCCGAGGGCGTGCATAGGGAGAAATTTCGGTGTGATTGAAGCAAAGGTTGTTTTGGCAATGATTTTACAGCGCTTCTCTTTCGAAATTTCTCCTTCATACAGACATGCACCCACTGTTCTCATGATGCTTTACCCTCAGTATGGAGCTCAGATCATCCTCCGTCCTTTGCCTAATTCAACGTGACGTTTGTTCTTCATCTGCTGCAACGTTATATAGAGTAATTCAAGACTTATGTTTCTCCTTGTTTATGGTCCTGACCTAAGATCTATCCATGACGCTCCTACTTTCATGTCTGTGACTCAGATGTTTGAATAATAATGCCCCACTAATGTTGCAATTTATGAATCATACTGCCCTCATCGTTGTGGCGATGGTTTAAAATAATCTGTCCCTGACAACGTAGTTGGTTCACAAGTACCCATCAACGCCAGAGAATAAAACATATCATCTTCATTCGTTCGAGTGTAAAAAGACTTTGCCTTTTAGTATGGTAATTTTTGTCTTTACATATTGTCGTTTCCCAAAAAGGAGACATCATTCTTATGCTTTTGAATTTTTTAAGAACGAATGTAACAACCTTATATCTTTTTAAAAATAACAGAAATTTTTAATATATTTTTGAAGGGGCGCGGGATGATCGTGATCAAATAGTGAAAGATTATGTACAAGAATATCATTAAAAAGGGAAAAGGAAGGGAAAAGGGGTCAATAATGCTCATAATGTATAAATGTTCCCTTTTGAAATATATTATCACAGTTTGGATGGAAATATTAATGGATAAGGATGCATTATTCATTATGAAATATCCAATAAGCCATACCAAAGGTTACTAGCTTTTTATGAGGCCGGAAATTGTATAGTTTAAAATCCTAGAAACATATAATTTATGATTGAAAGTGCATATACACATATATATTATAAAAATATGATTTATAATGTACATTCCTTTTACATTGAAATGATTTAAAGGTGTTTTTTAGGTTTATTTTAGATGAATAAGTTGGAGCTAATGCTTACTTTTGTAAATTTGGTTTGTGTTTGTTAGAGATAGTTGAGATATTTTCTCAACTTATCTGGTTAAGTTTAAAATAAGTCTAACTTCACAACATCTACCAAAAAGTATGTGAAATGTAATTTATGTAAAGTATATGAGATGTAATTTATGTACGATAGAGTAGTTGGTACTTTAAGAGAGTGTTGTGATTTTTTTGTGTATTGTTTAGCTTTTGAGAGTCAGAACAAAGCCATAGTCATCGTGAGACAAGTTGTACATTAGTTGTTTTCTAGTTTTTTGGGTCTTAGACTTTTCGGGCCGTGAGGCCCAAAAAGATATCTTTTGGGCCCACCACTATCACACTATAGAAAAAGTTAGAGTGTGACAACATAATGTGTAGTCATCGGATATACCTTTCCAACTGGATATCATGTATTTAAAACGAATATAGTACACAAAAGTTAGTACCCAGAGAAGTTGATGTTCCCACTTACCCCAACCGGCCCACATGACTTTTGGCGCTTCATGTCTTAGGGTTAGGTTTTTGGATGTATAGGGTTTTGAAATTTATGTTTGATGTAAAAAGGCCTTTGCAACTTTATTGTACTCATCTTCTTTGGAATGAGCCTAGCCCTCACATCTCTTCTTAAAGATAAATTGTCACCATTCTAAGAAGCTTGTTTCAATCTGCATTTTATAGTTTCAACATATTTCTTATTTATCATTTGATGATTGGTTATGCGAATGTGGTCATCACAATGTATTTATGATTGATTTTCTCTTCTGAAGTAATCATATCTTAGGGATCAAGTGGTAGCTAAGAGTGAATGATTGTGTGAGGGAGTTGTGGTAGCTCATAATGAATGGTTGTGTGATGGAGCTCAATCTATGAGATTTCAAAAATGTACAAAATTATTTATAAAACATTACTAGAGAAAAGAGTTCAAAAACTATTTTCTAAAATTTCTTTATTTGAAGTAAGCATCAAAGAAGAGTGTTGGAGATAATGCTTCCATTAAATTGTTGTTTATTAATATATCAAATACACCATCTAAATTTAAATTAAGAAATAATTTAATCTATAGAGTTATAATTATATGTAAGTGTGTGTTTTTATAATATACGAGATTAATTTTGTATGTGCTAAGGTATACTTACTCTACCTATTTTTAAATACGTATGAATGAGTACTTACGAGATTATATATCTATTAGTGTTTTCAAGTAGGAAGAGCTGTCGGTTATTGTTTTCGAAAAGGAATACTTCATTGCCATATTTATGATTGCGAACATTCATATTTCGACGTCATCAGTTTGACATTTTAGAAAATATACATTTTGCGTCGGCTTCTATGCGCCATGATCATATGTTAACTGACTTAATTTTTTTCCCTTGTACTGTCTACATTGCTAGAGGTTGGTGCTTCAATATTTTGATCAAAGCATTATTCATCATAAATATCAACTGGTTTATCAGCTATAATGCTTCCTCTGATGCAGAACAGTTATTCCATTCCATTAAAAATGCCTCTTCGTTCTCCGAAAGGTGTTTAAGTCAGAATAACTCGTTGAAGTGCTGAGATGGATTTAGTTGGATAAATTAATCTTTTACATTATGTTTTGTGAGGAAAACGCTAAAATATATTATGCAGTAATAACTATAGTTATCTTCCATAGGAATGATCCGCTATTTACATTGTTCCTTATTTCAACTGCAACTGTTTTTGTTTTGGATTAAGTAATGGGATCGAAATTCACTAAAGACAAACCCCAACTTCAGATTAGAGTTCAGGAACAGGTATTCTTGTTCAAATTTAATTATGGCGTGCTCACTGTTTTGAGTAATAAAGTAACTTTATTTAAGAATACCATCTTTTCTTACCATTGCAAACATAATCTGCCAAATAAAGAATCAATTATTCACTATGATTCTTTACAATGGAAAACAAAGGACGAATTAGCCACCATGATCGTTAACAATGGAAGCAAGAAAAACTTCAACTATATTGCCTTCCTCAATAGGCTACAACTTTCTATAGCCGAGACCAGACACCTTATAAGTTAGGCTAGGTCAAACAAAACCGCCCTTATCTTCTGGTTAACAATCGTTGTGCTGTAACGTTTGCCATAGGACCCTTCCAGGACAGCTTAGATTATGACGTTTCTTACTCCTTGAAACTCGGTATCAGTAGCAATGAGAAGGACAAAACCTTTCAGTTTACTTTTGTTTTCATTACTCTTCTCTGCCTAGTTACCCCTCAATAGGTTACTCTACGCAAATGTCTAATCATAAGGCACCACTGCCTCATAAACTAACTAAAGAGACATATGGATTAGTTGAAATGGTGAGATAAATGTCTTTCTTATAAGTTTATATAGCTAGTCAAGTCAAAACCCTATTCTAAAAATGCACATTATTCAAACCTAGAAAGATAAGGCACGTCTTCCTACAAAAACTAGTTAAAGAGACAAATGGATTAATCTTATTAATGAGGCAAAGCCCTTTCTTATAGGTTTACATAGTTCTTCAAGTCAAAAACCTATTCTAAACACTTATTCTAACGATGTTTCTCAAAACTGAAAAACTTTAAAGAGATGTTATAACTAACTATGGAACTGATACAACAATATTTTAACTAATGAGTACACGAAGCCCTTAGAAGATTGTGTCCCCAAGGAAGGAGAAACCCTCGTGAGCATTGAGTTGAGGATCTCCTTGTTCCATATCAATTTCTCTCAATTTAGATCGAAAGCATCTTATGTCCTCCAAA
>JZKD02S1960859.1:533894-554418 GCA_000966675.3 Picea glauca
AAAAACATTACCTGGCAGCCTTTAAGGTCGGGCTCGGCATGAAGCCCACGTGCCCGGCCTCAGGCTCTCATTCTCAAACACCTAAGCTAGCCTTAATCCTAACACTGCCTCACTTTCGCCTCTCGCCTCTTTGTTCTGCTCTTGCGCTGGTGTTGGTAAGGTCTGCCATTATTTCTATTCTTACTCTCATGATTTTTTTTTTTGGTTATTGCCACAGATTGACTATCTAATCTGCCTACGAGCTGTGCTACTCTATTATTCTGTGTGTTTTGAAAGACTGTTGTAGCATACCAACAAGGAATTATGGCAAAGAAATTGATGAGCATAGAACGGGCATAAAAGGAGTCAAACTGATATGATAGAAAATACACACAGCAAGAGCAAGCAAAGTTTTGGAAGAAGCATCCAACCTTGGTCAAAACAGAGTTATTGTTGTTAGCACAGTTAACTTGTGAATCGACTGTTGTACCCTCTGGTCTACAGTCTGACTTTAGACATGTGTTGCAACTTGCCCCCCGCCTACTTGAAGAACTTATGAAGATGGCAGTTGCAGTACGCAATCCTGAGGGACATGGCTGGTTGAGACCTGCGCTTGGTGTAATGGAGCTCTCACAGAGTATTGTTCAGGCTGTGCCACTCAGTGCTAGGAAAGTTGCAGAACGAAATGCTAATGTTGGGGTCCTCACTGAGGGGATTGCTCCATTTTTGTAGCTACCCCACTTTAGTGAGGTCGTTGTAAAGAAACTTGGCCGCAGAAGTGTCAGGGTCAAACCCACGAGATTCCCTTCCTTTGCATTTTTATTTTATTCTTTCTTATGCTATTTTTTTTTATATATACATATTTCCTATACAGATCAAACACCAGAATTTCGTTGGAGAAGGCGCACGCTGTTTTGCCCATACGGACTGTGGATTTATAAAAACTTAATAGGGGATAAATAACGGCGATGGGGAGTGCAAGTGGGGTATACAATGCTTCGATCGTCCCTCTGTCGGCGTTTGTGTTATTTATGGTATCGCAAGAGAGGAGGAGCATCAACAATTTAACTCACGTCCGCCATCCATTATCGCCTCTTACTATGCCGTCCTCTGGGTGGTCGTTCTTCTCAATCTCCTCAGGTGCCATACGAATCTGTTTGTAGGGGTAAAGTATCCCTTCGCAGGTACGACCTTTCTGTGTATTAAACAAAACCAAATGTAATGGCTACGTTTTCTGCGTATTAATTTGTGGGTTTCCTGTGTATTAAACAAAACCCAAATGTAATGGTTGTGTTTTCTATTAGCTGGAGACAGTGGCTGTATGTACAATAGATATACATGAACAATTCTTACATCATTTAGGTTTGCGGCGTCATTCCAATAATAGAAACATAAGTTTCCGGCATCTGTAAATATTTTTCATTAGCTTTAGCAAAAGAAATCAAGAAATATGGAACATTTATTAATGAATATAATTAATGTTTAATATTAATGAATATCCCAGCACATAGCAACGACTAAGAGAGGTACAATGAGTAGTTTGACTCCATATTATTAAAAAAAAAGTATAGGGAGATTTATAAAATTATTATGAAAACAATGCTAGTTTGTTTGTTTCCAGAGATATATAATTTGTTGACATGAAACATACAATTAATTTGTTTTTTTTTTTTTTTTTGAAACATTGTATATATTACTTCAAACAGCAGATCAGTACATCATGGAACAGAAAATTACATCACACGGACAATAGGGGTCCTGGAAAAATATAGAGAAATTAATTGTAATCTTTTCAGTGGAGTTTGAAACTTGATTGCTTTTGTAATATGGGTTTCTTTCATATTTAAAATCAAAATGTTTCAAGTTTAGGAATCTCTACACTCCGATATTCTGTTAATGAGAAAAAAAAACAAAAAAAAACAGTAGTTGTATTTATCTACGATTCTATTTATAACAATTCTAAATCTATTTAGTCTATCAAAGAAAAAAAAGAAACTATCACAGCTCAACCTAGATGGTAAGAAGCAACGCTGAGGACAGTGCTAGAAGAACCTATGTTTTTATATATATATTTATGAAATTGTGAACAATGTATAAAATTTACAGTACAATTACTTGTATATTTTTAGATTGGTTTATATAGTCAATTAACAATGCATTTGGTTTGGTTTGCAGGCGGGACTGGAGCTAGGGCTTGGATTTGTTTGCAGATTAAGCGGAAGCAATTTGGACTTGGAGTTTTGGCCCTCTAGGCTCAGATTTCAAACCTACGCTCTGATACCAGATGTAGTGACCGTGATTTCATTAAACTACCAGAAAAATAAAACAGAACAGTAAATTTGAAATTTACTAAATTTTTATTTAATCTAGCATATTCACTCCCATATTTCAATAAATAAACTAACAGTTTACATAACAATTTGCATAATTTACATAACAATTTAAATACCTCGCTCTGATGCTATCGCTCCCTTCGCTTCAACCTATCCACAACAAGCTTGCTCCTGAAGACACCCCAAAACCATCCACCCTACCGACCAGTACGCCTGGCCCTAGGACATCTATGGACGTCCTAGCCCTCCGAGTCCAAAACCCCTCAGCCCCGGTGCACTGTAAATCCCACTGTCAAATTTTACTCTCTCCCCCAATGCTCCCAAAATCTCCTCTCGTAGAATGCATGAATGAATCCCTCCAAAGTGAATCCTCCCCCGCCATGGTCCTTCTCCTTCCCTTATCCTCCTTCACCGCTCTCGCACATTCATTTCCCCCACCAAACATCTTATCTCTTTATTAATGCCCCATCCATTCATTTATTTCATATTAATTATCTTATCCTTTACTTAATGTTCCCTTTTACGTATGGGTTACTTTGTCCCCCTATGGGATACGTAACCCCATTTAATCATTACATTTTATTTTCCCCCTTTGTTCAACACTTAATTAATCAATTAATTAATTACTAAACAAATTAATCATTAACCAATAATTTAATACTTAATCATTTAATAACTCACTTAATAATTAATCATACATTAACCCTTAATCAAAGAGTTAATCATACTTAAGCTAATCATAGTAAAAAAAWAAATAATTATTTAACAACACATAATTAATTAAGGTTATATAATAATTAATTATAATTAGCTAATCTTTAGGATTATTTATGAAATTATTCATATTAATAAGAAAAGGGTCATTACAAACTACAACAAAAATAGATAAATAATTAAGTGAATTGAAACTGAAATGCACTAGAGTGCATGAAGCATACAATGAAGTTAAATTGCATATGCATTAGTAGGCATGCTGACAGTAAATGATTGGTTCATATGGATGTGTAATTTTTCATACGTACATGCTTGGATATGCATATAACATGCCGGTGAACTTAGAATAGTCTGTTATTTTGAAATAATGTTTGATTACGACTAAAGGATGGATTATGTATTCAGGAAAAATGATTCAACAGGGTTAAATATGTGGATGTTGTTATTGCTTATAATTTCCATTGAGGTGAAGACCCACGAGGATGGAAAGAATGGTGATCAAAATGATGAAGGGGGAAGTCTATGAGTTTCTACAAATATCAGTTGGTCAAACAACAAGAAGTAGGTTGGTAAAAACTAGGCAAGTATGCATTTAGTTTCTGTTGATGCATACATGTTCAAGGGGATCGAGGTAAGGATTCCCTCAGTTAATTTTCAGTATTTAAATTGATATGTAATGGTTGAAGGCCTAGACTGTGTAAGTGTTGTTGATGCTATAATGCACTTAGATAATATGTCATTTTCATATTATGTTATGATTTGTTATGGGATCATAACCAGGTTAATTAAGGAGACATACTCCGTATATAAGCATGAATACCCATAGAGCTAGTCATGTGTGAGACCATAATATGGTTGGATATGGAAGGACTATGTGACTGCTCAATGGTATCTACTGTATATATGATGTTTGCGTTTCAACCTCTTTCCCAACATTGAAGAGAAATTAAGGATTATATTTTTGGTGTTGTGTTTGGGTTGAAATAGAAGGTAACCAAATAGTTAGGCAAGCAGTAGGAAGTCTATGGATGATGTGTTGAATCGTTGGCCAGACCTTCCAACTCATCATGGTGGAATACATGGCATAGTTATGTGGTATTATGTAGTCAATGCATGGATGCATTGTGTAGATGTGACCATAGGTATTAGCACATTGATTGTTATCTTATTAACTGTGGAATTATGAAAAGTCAGTGTGACTGATAATACATTTGTATGTAATGATGAGTTCATTCCAATTGATAGTTGGATTAATAGAAGTAATTGAATTGTAGTTGTAAAATATTCTGAGAACACTTTGTGATCTTGTTTTGAATCATTACCATGAGAATATATGTCTTGTACATGAGATAGTGACAATTGTTTTGGCTGAGGAATGTTGAAATTGTAGGAGGAAAGGGGTCTTGGATATGGAAGTGTTGTAAGCCCATAAAGAAGACCAATGCCTATTGTTGCAAGAGTCATTTTTTTATGAGCAGAAGCTCATGTCTAGAAGTTTTAGTTTTCCTATATAAAATAGTTTTTGGAATTATGATTTGATAACTACTGACGAATTGTTTTGGCTGAATGTAAATTGAAGAAATTGCAGGTAGAGTGGTATTGGATATGGCAGGGATGTAAGCCCATAAGGCGGGCTTATATATACAACTACAAATCCAACCATTATAAGTAGAAAGATCATTCTTGGAAAATTTTATTTTCCTATATAAAACATATTTGACATTTATGTTTGAAATGGTTATAATGATATCTCATGATGACTATATGTGTATAATACAGATGATATGTTGGATATGCAAGATGGAAAGCATGGAAAATGATATTGTTGTGACATGAGAACCCTTTTTCCCTAGAAATCTTCTCGTGCAAGAGAATCTTGGTCAGGCAAGATGGATCGCTTGAGGGACTACATAGAAGAGAAGGGGGTGTCTGAGCCTGGGCCTAGAAGGTGAGTGACCACAAGGAAGAGGAGGCTTTGATAGCTCTTGATTGGGATCATTAACACAATGGGTATGTCAGGGAAAATAGTGATCCAAGTTAATGAGACAACCATATGGATGCATATCCATGAACTGTACAGATACGTATTGTATTCGATTATGAAAATTTACTCTTACAATATGAGAAATAATGAAAATTTTATGCACAAATTTTGAGTTGACATGCTCGCTAATTTGAAATATTGTAGGAAAACGATGAATGTTGAAGATATAGAAAAGTAATAGAATATGAGAGAAAAGAAGGTGATGTTGGAGAAACTAAATGACAAAGGCATGGAAGTAAGAAAGTCTAATGGAATTGATACAACTGGATTTATGGAATCCACAACTCTGAAACTTCCTAGTTGAGTGCAGTGAAACTAGGGAGAAGTGGAATGGCTCGAGGGACTGCATCGAAGAGAAGGGGGTTCATTATTTGGGTTGTGCAAGGTTGAGAGGGAAGGAGAGCTTGTTGGTTGGAACTACTGCCAGAAATATAAATTCTGAAGATCATCATACATGTTTTGGGTCGAAATTCCTATGCATACATGTTTTATTCCAAAGTGCTTATGTATATAAGATTGGACTAGATTGTTTGTGTGAATTAAGGCCAAAGGGATTAGAATTGTAATGTTAATAACATTGGAATGGTGTTGTGCACTCAGGACAGTGCCAAAATAAGGGGAGGGAGATGTAACATACTAGTTCTAACCCTTATAAACTATAATGTGTTATGTAAATATGACTTAGGCTGGTGAGCCAGTAAAGTTGAAAAGGGGATATAGTGCATAGGAAATGTAACACTTCCTATACATTAATAAAATACACCGCTGGCTGGAAGACCGACAAGGACAAAAGAGATAAGGGGCTATGGATCCATGAGAGAGGGGGCTTGAGGGGATAATTCTTGTTATTATTATTTTATTTACCCATAATTGATTTTATGGAGAAGAGGGGGTTACATGACCTTCTTGGGAGGGAGTCCATGTGGCTCTTTTCTTCATGAAATTATTTAAACATCCCTTGAGGGATATTTTGGGGTCGTTCTTCCCTTAGTTCATCCTCTTCTCATCAGTTCAGTTGTTCTTCATCCTCTTCACTCACTAATGCGAGTTCATGTGATCTTGGGTTGAGCATGGAAATAAATGGCAGGAAGAGGAGAGCCATCATTGAATGGTGTTAATGATTTACTAATCATCTAGGAGGGAATGGATGCTTGTGTGCATGAACTTGATGGAAGTTCATATGGAATTGTCCACAACTAAGACTCCTTGGAATTTCCAATAGGGATATTTCCTGACTAGTTGCACTGGAGCCCTGGATAGAAATGGAACAACCTCAGGGACTGCATGGAAGAGAAAGGTGTTCATTTCTTGGGTTTGTGTAGGCCGAGGGGGAAAGAGAGATGGAAAGTAGGATTGTTGTGAGGTTGGGAAACCTGAGAGCTACTTATCCAAATACTTTGTATTTATACTTGGCCTAGGACCCATCCTTGTGGTTTCATAGCCCTAGATTGGGGGTGACCTGCTATTGAGAGTAAATGAATAACAATGTTTATGGTTGGGAGGAACGTCCTTGGTCTGCCGCCAGTTGGTGCACATTTACTTGCAAGGATAAGTGCTCTCAGTGTTTTTTATTTAATGTATTCCACTGTGTATTTAATTATCTCTAAGATATGTATTCTAATGTGCCTCTCTATTGGTTATTTGTTGTGCATGACACGTTGTTTATCTCTTTTATGTTGTGGCATGGATCTTGTATTACACATGTGGTATGCATGCTCCTAACATTGTTGAGAAACCCCTTTCCTTTGAATTAGAGATCAGAGAACTAAGTCTTGGGACTGCAATGTGCCTAGCCTATGGGTGGTTGGGTGTGTTGCATCATGTTTAAGTGGTGTAGCATGGCCTATGGGTGGTTGGGTATGTTACCTCCACTATATCATAACTCTTTGTTATAAAATGAGGGGATCGAGCATAAGATCCAAGAACTGCTCCAAAATGGGCACACATGACCCTGCTCATAACCTTGTGGAAGCCCAATCCTATTGGCTCAGAAGAAATATGGGACATGACGACTCTGCATTGATTACCAAGCCTTAACTAAAATCACATTCGGGTACCATTAATTGATTCCTCGAATCAACAATATCCTTTATCAAGTCAAGGGGGGAAAATAATTTAGTAAGATTGATCTAAAGTCTGGCTGGCATCAAGTCCCAATAGAGTAGAAAGATGTATGTATGACTACCTTGAAGTCAAATTAAGGTATTTTTGAATGGTTGGTCATGCCCTTTGGTTTGAAAAATGACTAAACAAATTTTATGAGGATGATGGACGGTATCTTGTGGCATTTCACCAATTCTTTTATAGAGGTGTATCTGCATAACATCCTCATCTACAAAAATACTTGGGAGGAACACTTGCATCATATTCAACAATTTTTTCACAGTCCGCAACAACAAAAACTATATGCCAACTTGGAAAAATGATCCTTCACCATGGATATGGTCCAGTAGCTAAGATAAATTGTTGAAGAGCATAGTATGCATGTGGATCCAACCAAAATCCAGGTCATTCATGACTCATTAGCCCCAACCACACTCGCTGATCTTTGGATATTCTTATCCTTTGTGAATTTATATTGCAAGTTCATGTTGGGATTCTCCCATGTTTCATGGGACCATAGCCAAGTAATCAGAGGTAGTGGTAACACAAAGTTTGTGTGGGGATGGTCCCAAAAGTAAGTGTTTGATGATCTAGAGCAACGCTTATGCTAAACCATAGAGATTTCATTACCTAACCTACAACAACCCTTTGAGATTGAGATAGGTGCTTCAGACTATGCTGTCGACACATTTCTCACTCAGGACAACCACCCCATGACCTATCCTAGTGAGACACTATCAGATGTCATTCATAAGTAGCCTACTTCTGAAAAAGATATGTACTCTATTGTACAATCCTACCACCATTCTCAAAAAGAAGACAATCATCCAAACTCATCATAATCTTCTCCAGTTCATGTAGACGTAAGGAAAATTGAAGAATGATCGCATAATAAGTGGTCCACATACATGTATTAGTTCCACCTCAACATCAATTATAATACTGGAAGTACCAATCGGATCGTTGATTTCCTCAACTGATATCTAGTCATAGAACTCACCATGGTGCTAGAATCTTGTAGCCACGAGACCTCTGAATGGCCTCACCGCTATGAGAAATATCCTGACTTGACCATCACCTACCATATGTTGGGTGCAAACACAATTGTCACTAATTTCCATCTTCGTGATGTGTTGTTGTGCCAGATGGGCTATCTCTGCATTCCATTACATGAGCGATCAAAACCTATTTTGGAACTCCACTACTGTGATATGGTAGGACACTTCGACATAAAAAATATAGTGGTAGTGTTGCAGTGACATTTCTATTAGCTGAAACTTTGACAAGATGTCAGTGAGTATATCAAGTCCTACACTTATTGTGTTATTTCCAAACCGACCACTAAGAAATAATGCTTGTACACTCCTCTTCCCACTCTTGATAGTCACTGGGAATCCATATGCATGGAATACATGTCAGGCCTTTCATCCACCAAGCAGGGAACTGAATGTGTCCTTTTGATGTTGATGTGGCTTTTCAAAGATCAGGATTCTAGCTTCCTGCAATAAGAGAATCATAGCAGAGGCAACTACCAAGATCTTAATTGAATGAGTGTGGGTACATTTTGGGATCCCACAAACTATTATCTCATATTAGGACATTTGGTTCCACAACACATTCTAGTTGAGCCTCTGGTCACTTCTAGACACCAAGCTCACCAAATACACTACCTTCTAGCCCTAGATGAATGTCCAAACCAAGGTCGTCAACCAGATGATCATGCATATCCTGCGCATATAAAATTCCAATCACCCCCTCACATGGGATGATATTCTTACCTATGTTAATCATAGCTACAACAAAGCCATTCATAGCTCAACTGACCATGACCCCTTTCTGGTTTCATTGGTATTTCAACCATTGGGTTCTATGGATGTTGCACTACCCCTTTGGCCACCTAGGAATACTCGTCCCATCCACAAACTAAAGTTGACAAGGACACCCAGTTCATTGATCAGATACAACACATCCTCCAACAGGTTCATGATGTTTTACAGAAGTCCAATGACGTGTACAAGTAGCCTAACGATCAACACAAGGTGCCACAAAGGTTTTAGGTAAGAGATAATTTTTCGTTGCACCTGCAAAAGGAATTCCTTATAGGGCACCATCGGAAGCTTTGTCCGCTAAACTATGGACCTTATACCATGACCAAGGTTGTGGGTGATAATTATTTTGAGCTAAACATTCCCCCCTTCCTTGCCTTACATCCAATATTTAATGTGGACCTCCTTCGGGCATATTTTCCACCATTGTTGGAAACCTCAGAGAAAGAAGAACAATTGAAACAAACATAGCTCAACCCTAAATGTATGGAACATTCATCCACTGATCACATTAGGGACACATAGGTCAAGGGAAATCTCTAGTAGAGGATTTATCTTTATCGAGTTGTCAAAGCAGGGAAACTCTTACACAAAGGCAGGTGACCCACCCAGGTCAAAATTCAACAAAACATTCCTCATCTGATGGGGGAAATAAATGAAATGGATACCATTTCTTCCTAAGGGGGGAGGATTGATCCATATGGATATCATTGGCCACCCATCTATTCCAGCTAGAGCTTCTTGAAAATTTCTTGGTTTGGCACTTTTTTCCTAGCTTTTCGGTCCTAAACTTCTAGGGCCATTTTGATGCCCTAACAGTGTTTTTAGGGCTTGACATAGTCAAATTGTAGACAAGGTTATAGTTTGACAACATAATGTGTATTCCTCATATATAATATTACAACGGGATATCGTGCTCCTATAATGAAGATCGCATGCAAAAGTTACGACCCTGGGAAGTTGATGTACCAAGTTACCGAAATAGGGCCCAGATGATTTTGGGTGCTTCATCTCCTATGGTTAGGTTTTTGGATGTCGAGGGTTTTGGCATTCATGTTTATTGTAAATTTGATTTCAGAGCCTCATTGTTATCATCTTCTTTCAAATGAGTGTAGTTTTCACATCTCTTCTCAAAGATAAGATGCCACCATACCAACAAGTTTGTTTATTGTGCATTTTATACTTTCAACATATATTTTATTTAATACAATTCAAGTTTTATTATATCTCTGTTATTATTCAATGTGTCTTTGTGTTAATATTATAAATCTGTGTTTTCAATTCATTTGAATCATAAATCCATATCATGAGTGCAATGTTTTGGAGGGTGGGAATCATCATTAAGTCGGTGTATCAACTAGAGTGTGGAAGGGCTATCATACCAATCCTTTCTCACCTCCTATATCCATGTACATAAACGAGTACAGATGGAATATACCATTGATATATTTTCATAATTTCTAGAGGGTTTATTAGCCATAATTTTATCCTTCTCCTTTTTGTAGATGACCTAAAAATTATAAACATGCATTTGAGTTATCTATGTTTGTTGATATGTGAAAGAGCTTTGTTGCTATAAAAACATTTAAGGTTTGAATGACCATGCTTAACCTTGAAATTCCTACCTACTAGACATTGACACTATTTATTTTCTATAAACATGATGGCCAAAAATTCCTTCCCATATGTGGATTTTTCCAGATATCGTTCTTTGAAGTGGTTTCTTTCAAAAGAAATAGTTCCCCCCCATATAATAATACTACATGAAGACTTGTTCTTGAATAATTGAATTCAATGATGAATTCATTCGTAAACTCTTGAGTGGAAAAAATAAGTGTGCATTTCATAGGGTGACCTCATTAGACCATTGAAATTAGATGTTTTTTAGAATGGTTATGAGGGGTTCTACAAAAAATTGACATAGTTGAAAAAAACACTTATATACTATGTAGTGAGGCCTAATAAGAATATTAATCATGAAAATTTGTAATTGATGGGCCATGTTTTATTGAGTTCAATCTTGGATTGAATTTGAACCCTTCTTGATATTTTTCATGTCCTAAGTATTTAACTTCTCATCAATGAAATGCGCGTTTAGATTTCTTATTGTGTAATTGATTATCTTATAATATTTAAAGAATTGTATCTAGATACGAAATGTGATTAGGCAAAGTCCTATTAGTCCCTACCAAAGGCGTAGAGGGACTACATAAAATGATAATTCGTTGAATTCATATTAATATGTTCGTTGACCATAAATTTTCGCATCATCTCTATTGTTCAAACTATAGAACTAAAACACTATGTTTTATATAATAAAAAAAGCCTTATATCTCATCATCTCATCGGAGAATAGATTTGAAGTCTTATTGCCAACTTTGTTATTCCCAATGCACTTTATTTCATGAATATCTTGGATTAACATGCATATATTCTCTTATGCATTCCTCAAAGTTGGATTAATGCTAGCATTAGTTTGAATTTTTGTCTTAGCATTTTCTGCTAGCTAAATTTAACCTAAGTTTCGTTAATTATAAAAATTATTATGTTTGTTGTTGTGGTGTCCGCCCACTATAGCTACACTTTCCAGTGGTAGTTTGGATGCATGATCCCTTAGCACACACTATGGTTTCTCCATCCAGTCATAATTTTCATGCATTATCCGTCGAGCTATTAAAGAAAAAGGACCAACGAAGAAATGGAATCATGGAAGCATGTCCTCTACATCTGGAATCCTTTTATGCATTCCTATTCCTATCCTAGCTATTGTTGGGTGATCTTATTTTCTCAAATATATATGAACCCTTGGTCCATCAATGAAAATACTTATAACCTACATGTTCTTTGTTAGAAATGCAGGGCAACTTTGTTTTATAGTGAACAATAACATATTTTTTTGTCCATGCTTAGCTTCGTTGAGGTTTTGGTATGTTTGAATCTTTTCCTTTCAAGTTTAGAAGGATCTTCTCTGAGTCTTTCTCCTGAAGGTTGAGAGTCGTATGAAGTCAATATCTTGTTAGAGATTATGGAATAAGGAACTCTTTATGTTGCTTCAACACTTGTGTCTAGCATTTTAACTCTTTTCAAGGTAACATATGTTTCTTCTAAAAGAAAATATCTTATATTTGTTCAGAAGTTCAAAATCCCGCAAGACCAGGTTTTTGTTCTTTGCAATAAACTTGTTCCCAATTCTGCAGTAACCACGTGGGTACTCAATTTACCCAAATGCACATAAATTTCAATGCACTAAATCAACGAAGATTTCCTGTGGTTGGATTCTATTAAGGTTTAAGTTATTATTAGGTTTCTTTTCTATTTACTAGATAACCATAGCATAGATAGGATCACTGAGAAATACACAATCACAAGAGACACATCATTTATCCTGGGAAACCCTCATGGGGGAGAAAACCCAACAAAAACTTCCTTAATATAGATAGCCAATACAATGCCAAGAGAATAAATGAAACAAGAAAGAAATTCCTCTCCCAAGTAGTGTGCCTCTCTCTTTCTCTTCTTCTCCAACTCCATCTCTGAACTTGTGCTCTGATGAACAAGTGAGTGTGTGCACAAATGAGGCACTAGCTTTTCTTATTTATACAATCTGGCATGTGTGAACTGGGGTATCTTTTCACTGGCTGGGCCAACTTCTCATTTTGGGTGGTTATAACCACTTTAATATATTTTGGGTTTGAATTTTCATTTATCCCATTACAATTAGGGTTCAACCAATCTGCAAAAGGGGATTTCTTCATTTACGATACCCGACATGATCAATCAGCAAAAGGGGATTGATCTAATGAATAATACATCAATAATAATTAGAATACTCTTTGCAGTTACAATATTTCAACACTCCCCCTTAACAAAAAGGGTATTCTACAACAACATCGGATGAGAGAGAGGGAAACATCATCAACAACATCTTGGAACACTGACTGACATATCTATAAATCATCGAAAGTTTTTCTCATCATCAATATTATCATTCACAAAAAAGAGATGGAATGGCATCATCATCCTCATCAACATGAGGCTAATGTAATATCATCATCATCTTCAGCATGAGGCTAAAGTAACATCATCATCTTCGACATGAAATATGAAATGACATCATCATCATCATAATCATCTTCAACAAGGAGCTGAAGTGGCATCATTATCATCATATTCAACAAGAATTTGAAGTGCCATCATCATCATCATCTTCAGCAAGAATCTGAAGTGGAATCATCATCATCAACTTCACTAAGAAGCTAAAGTGGCATCATCATCAACAACATTAGGTTGAGAGTCTTTAGCACGAGGCTGGCATCACAACACGAAGCTAGAAACACATCATCACAACACGAGGATGGCACATCATCATAAAAATTAAGATGGAATCACAACACAAAAAATAAGATGGAATCACAACACAACAGTTAAGTTGGAATCACAACACAACAATTAAGATGGAATCACAACACAACAATTAAGTTGGCATCAACAACTAAGCTAGAATCTCAACACAACAATTAAGATGGCATCAACAGTTAAGATGGAATATCAACACATCAATTAAGCTGGCATCAACAATTAAGATGGAATCTCAACAAAACAATTAAGTTGGAAGAACAACACGCGTTTGGCATCTCAACACGACAATTAAGCTAGAAGCACAACACTCGGCTAGCATCTCAACACAACAATTAAGTTGGAAGCGCAACACTAGGCTCGCATATCGACAAAACAATTAAGCTGGAAGAAAAACACTAGGCTGGCATATCAACACAAAACTACTCCCCCTATCGAGGGAGGTCCTTTAGGACTATACCAAGCTTATCTCAAAAGTTCTCAGACTTTACACGAGATAGAGGCTGCGTCAAAACATTGGCAATCTGTTCATCTGTGCTAACATATTAGAGATTTAAGGATCCTCCCTAAACCATGTCACAAATGTAATGGTATCAGATCTCTATGTGTTTCAACTTGTCATGAAATATAAGATTCTCTATAATCTTTATGTAGCTCTGGTTATCACATAACATTGTGGTTTCTTCCATCTCTAGGTCGAATAAAATAGTCAACAACTTACGAATTCGTATGGATTCACCAGTGGCAGAACATGCAACAATGTATTATGCTTCCTCTATATAGAGAGCAATGATTGATTTCTTCTTACTCTGCCATGAGATCATGGCTGATCCCAAACTAAAACAACATCCTGAAGTGCTCTTCCTATCAAAGACACTTCCAGACCAATTTGAATTAGTGTACCCACTCAGTGTGAAATTATGATATCCGTCATAACTGAGAGCATAATCTAATGTACCCTTAACGTACCCCATCACATGTTTTGCAACAACTAGGTGAACATGTCTGGGTTCTACCAAAAACTGACTCAAGGTGTTCACAGAAAAACAAATATCTAGTCTAGTGTTCATCATATACATCAGTGATCCAATGATCTGTCTATACAATGTGGCATCAAACAATTCTAACAAAGTTTCAAATAGAAGCTTTCGCTTCATTTCCATGGGTTTATTAATGGACTTGCACTCCAAAAAATCAAATCTTTTCAGGATTTCAATTGCATACTTTCGTTGGTTAAGGAAGATTCTCTCTGGGTTCTTCCATACCTCAAGACCTAAGAAATAATGCATTAGGCCAAGGTCTTTCATCTCAAATTCTAAAGCAAGCTTCTTCTTACATTAGGTGATGATTTTTTCTTCTCCAATTAAGAATAAGTCACTCACATACAATAACAATATTATCGTCTCATCATTCATAACCTTTAAGTAGAGGTTAGAATCATCTTTCCTCTTAGTAAATCCCAACCTCGTCAGAAAATTGTCTATCCTCTGCAATATCAATCTCTAGGAGCTTGCTTCAACACGTACAAATCATTCCTCAACTGCTAGACATGAGTCTTTCTATATTCAACCTTCAAATCAATTTTTCTCATTACATTGTACCAATCTGGTACACTTGCTCAGCTACAACTCAATCTGCACAATCATGTGCTCACTCTATGTGATTTCTGCAAAGAACATATCTGTTCTCACTATCTGGGAGTATGTCCTCTACTCTCTCTGCAACTGTTCCTTCTGGAACTAGGACTCTGCACCTGCACCTGCTCTACGACAGAGAATGATTGCTTCATCCTCACTGTGGCTGCTAAAATATGAGAGGAACTCCTCTTCTACTATAATGACAACAAATTCATATGAAACTAAGGGTGGATCAATAACTGATACTAAATATATCTCTTCTTCTTTCATGGAGGTAACTCTATCTTTCATTGTAGTCATGTCTCCATGACCCAACTAATGTACTACACCAACTTCCACTCAATTTTCAATATGTGGATTGCTCCCCTTGCATCTCATAATATATATGAATCATGGTTGTTTTGGTTGTCTTCATAAATACTGGAACTATTTCTTCAATAAGTGTCTCTTCATAGTCTTCTACCTTTTTCTCAAAGAATCCTCTCGACATACATCAGGCTTTGTATATCTATGACATGTTTGATCTATATAGATCAATATTGGAAGTCAATATTGTCTTCTCTTCTCACAGAAGAATCCATATCCTAGTATTTTTTTCTGGCTTCCTTCTCTGTTATTGAAACAAGGGAATCTTCCTAGGATATTTCCTATCTCCTAGAAGTTTCTGAAACTACGATCTAGTCTTCTCATGGCATTTGTCTCCCAATCCTGTAAGTTGTCTCTTCATCTTATCCTTTCTTAAATCAGGCTTACTCTTGGTTTCTTCTGAGTCTACAAGGACTTCATTATCTCTTACAAGGCATACTTGATATTTGAATACCAAGTTTAAATACAGAGTCATGCTTCAAACGATATGTGCTTCCCGTTCTAATGTTCCGTCATCTTTGGAGCCTTCTGCTCCTTTCAATCAATCTTCATATGAGATACTCTGAATCTCAAGAGATAGCTTCGTCTTCATATTCTTTGGGACATGAGTGTATATGGTCATGTACATAGTCTTCTTCATGTCTCATATAATATGTTGCCTTCAAAAAATTTCACTATAGCTTCCTTAGAGTTATCACCTTTGACCTGAAACAAGGTCAACAAAACAACAAGAAGGAATAGTAATCTTTTGATAATAGTATATACAGCAATAGAACAAACAATCATCACAATATCTCCTTTAAAGATTTCACTTGTGACCTATTTGAAGCAAAGATCAAAAGTAATAAATACAATACAGAATGAGTTCAACACTCTTATAGTGTTGTGATCAAACATTCCTCCATAGAGACCTGGAACTAACACAAGAGGTTTCTCCTAGAGGAGATGTTAGTTCTATCATGCAAATAAATACATTAAGCATTTATCTCAATATGCTCACATGCTACCAAGTATAATATTCTTCAAAGACTGTTATCTCAACTATAGTGTTTACTTGTAACTTGCCATGTACAACTTTGAATATTATCAATTTAATCAAACCTAGGACCTGTGGCCTCATCTTCAAGAGTGTGTTTCTTTTCTTCCAAGTTTCATTCATTCAAGATGATGAGTTATTTCTTCAACCTGTCTTTTGTACTAGGACAATATGCTATCTTGACAGACGTTTGGGTTAGAGAATAAACTCTATGGTCTCAACTTTAATCCATATAATACCTTGACTTGGATTTTGGCCAATGGTTAGAATGATGGTCATAGCTACCACATGCAACATTGATCAAAATAATGTCATAAAAAATAGATGCATCTCAGAAAAATAACACCTAGGTTGAATTATTCTTATGAATATGTTGGATCTTGAGATCCTTCTGGATCTATCGCAAGAGATCCCTTCTCTTGCAAATACCCTTTAATGCTTAACAATTTAAACATATGTGAGTACATACCTCTGATAGCATTTGCAGGTAGTGGCACCATCTGGTAGTAGCGACAATGATCACCACCTCTTAAAAACTTCAATGGTGACTGCAACTAGTACTACGAATGATATTTCAACTAGTACCGCAACTGGTTCTGAGACCGCAACTGCAACTGCAACTTAGGGTTTTATGAGGAAATCCTAATTTTTCAAACTTCAAATTTTGAAATTCTGATCTAGGGGATAGATGCGTTGAGCTGAGGCGAGTAAGCTGGTGCAGTTTTCTGAAAATCCAACTTTTACCCCCTCAAACTTGATCAACTGATTTCTAGACTTTTCTAGTACTTCTGGTTTTCTGGTACTTATGATACTTCTATTTTTCTGCTACCAATGAAAACTAGGGTTTCACTTTCTGGGAGTTCTACCCACTAAAAAGGTTCATTGAAGGTGCGAAAGGACTTCTTGGGTTAGGGCACACTTTTTGAGATGGTTTTGAGCATGAAAATCTTCTTCAATAAAAGACCTAGTTTGCATGTACGACAATAGTGACATTTCTCTTCTTCTTGTAAAATATGATCTCTTCAGCTTAGCTCTGAAACCATGCTAAGGTTTAAGCTATTATTAGGTTTCTTTTTTATTTACTAGATAACCATAGCATAGATAGGATCACTGATAAATACACAATCACAAGAGACACATCATTTATCCTATGAAACCCTCATGGGGGAGAAAACCCAGGAAAAAAATTATTAATATAGATAGCCAATACAATGCCAAGAGAATAAATAAAAAAAGACAGAAAGTCATCTCCCGAGTAGTGCACCTCTCTCTCTCTCTCTCTTCTTCTCCAACTACAGCTCTGAACTTGTGCGCTGATGAACAAGTGAGTTTGTGGACAAATTAGGAGTTAGCCTCCTCTTATTTATACAATCTGGCATGTGTGAACTAGGGTGTCTTTTCACTCGCTGGGTTGTTTTCTCATTCTGGGTGGTTATAACCACCTTAATATATTCTGGGGCCAAATCTTCGTTTAGCTCATTATAATTATGGTTTGACCAATCCGCAAAAGGGGATTTGGTCATTTATAGTACCCAACATGATCAATCAACAAAAGGGGATTGATCTAATGAATAATACATCAATAATAATTAGAATGCTCTTTACAGTTACAATATTTCAACAGATTCTACAGGAACAAACAAATGATGGAAAATGCTTTCAGGAAGCTGGGCTTTTTAGTAGAAGAAGAGGTTCTTGATGAATTGGAACCACGACTGTATGCAATAGTTGGAGAATTAGACACTTTTGTTTTCTACTGGCATGAATGCGAAAATATCAAAGAAGCCTCAAGGAAGGACGTTTCTTGCAACTTCGTTTGATATCTCGTAGAGCTATCCAACTATCTGTATGTTTGTGTTCAAGGCTGCTATCATTTTGCAGCTTCAACTTCTTCGGCCAAAACTTCTTCTTCTAAAGGGAAATGCACCAAGAATCTTCAAATAAGCCATGTGAAAAACTCTGAGAACGATGCCACGCTTTCTGATGGATTTAATGTTTCCATTGATAGAAAATTCAAGCAGCAGGTATGTCATCTTCGGTCTGAGAATCGGCCTGCAGGCTCTTGATATCACTAAACGGAAATCGAGACCCTAACGCTCTGTACAAGTGTAATTACATCAAAATGATTTATCTTCATTGTAATTGGAATGATATTAATAGACCGGGGTGGCGGACGTTCATCATCCCAATACACATAGGCACTTCATATCTCTATAATCATATTCAACACCATCCAAAAGAATGTTTCATTGTTCTTAACATGAGATGTGTATGGAACCGTTTGAAGCAATGGGTATTGTGTAATTCGAATCTTCAGTGTGTGGTGAATTTAAGTTTGATAGTCAGTCAAACATAAATTTAAATGAACATATCAATCGCCTGCAACGAATATTGCTCTCCTCAGAAGCTTGGTCGTATCATTTTGCAAGCTTTCCAGACAAAAAATCAACTAAAATTACCAGAACATAGCCGTGCAAAATTTCTCAAACAACCTTCACAAGATCGAGGATTCTACGCACATCGACTACTGGAAATATGCATTATTATTGAGCACTCAAACCGTAAAACTCATCATAAAGTTCGGTCGTTTAAGTTTAATTAAGAGTTTTAGTTTTAATTTCCCAATACCATGGGCCATGGAGCCGTCTCCATGCATATTTTCTATACTTCTTGGGAATAGAGAACCACATGTAATTTTATTTATCACAAAAAATCAAAGATTCCCCTTAAAAAAATCCAGATTACCCATGAATTGTTGAAAATTCAAGCATTCAACACAGAACAAAAATTGTATCTAATTAATTTTTTAAAGAGTATTCTTTATTTGAAATCATGTTGGTAAGGAAACTATCCTTACAAATACAGATTGATGATTACAACGTTTTAGCTCTAGAATCCTCATATCTTTCAGTGGATAGTCCTCGAAACTCTAAAATTTCACAAGATAACCACGCCTTCGCAACTTCTCTACTATGCATGGAACAACTACCGACTACCTCTTTGCAAGAGAAACCCGATTTGACTGCTTGTTGTGTGAATATAAAGAGTATTCTTTCTTTGAAATCATGTCGGTAAGGAAACTATGCTTACCAGCAAAGATTATCTGAAAAGAAGATGACTATTACAGTGTTGTAGATCTGTAATCCTCATATCTTTCAGTAGATAGTCCTCAAAACCCTACCATTTCACAAGATAGCTACACCTTCAGAACTTCTCTACTATACATGTAGTCTCGACCAGCCATCGACTACTGATTTGCAAGAGAAACCCGATTTGATTACATGTTGTGTCAATGACACTTTCTTGAAAATGAGTTCTAGTAAATCCTGGACACTCAATATTTATTCCAAGTGTGAAAGATGAAATTATTGAGAGGGTTCAAAGGACTAAATTAGTCACACATTTCCATGCACCGTCCTTCCACATGTGCTCTCCATTTTCAGCAATGGTTATTTGTTATAGTAAGCTTTGTAAGTCATCCCTCCAAATCTTTGTTATGGTTATTTGTTAGTGCGTGGGCTGATTTTGTTGGCCTTATATTAGATAATAATATAATATAGCCAACCCAAGGAAACCCTATAACTACAAAACCTTTTCCCAACAAGAACTCGCCCGTGAAAAATCCAGAGTCCTACACATCATCAAACAACCTCTTCCCAACAAGATCTCTCCCGTGAAATATCCAGAGTCCTACACATCATCAAGAAACCTCTTCCCAACAAGAACTTGCCCGTGAAAGATCTAGAGTCCTACACATCATCAAGAATGGGTATGATTTCGGATAACTACCATCGGTATGATGGCCAAAACAATGGGAATTAGATTATAGTAAGTTGGTTCTTCTACTCGTTTTGAACTTCTATTTTCTTTGGTATATTCAGATTCAGTTACTAGGAAACTGGAAACTGTCGGTGGCATGTAATCATTGCAAGCGTTCTCTATTTAGGAGATTACTAATCTAGTCAAGATATTTTTTTTTTTTTTGGTAAGTAAGTATAGTATCTTATATTAGAAAGCTCTCATGAGCCAGGAAGCAAAACAAAGTACATGGTAAGCATAATGAGATTGGGGACTGCCCCAACAGAGGGGAAACCAGTCCCTGAGCTCATAAGTATCAAACTGTTCCATTA
>JZKD02S1960859.1:601627-612257 GCA_000966675.3 Picea glauca
GTAAAGGGGCCACACACGAGTTCCAGAGAGATTGAGGGAGAGGTGTGGACAACAGCCCTGCCACAGCCTACTAGCACTCCCGTCGTGGCTCGAACTGTAGGTTAATGATTACCTAATTCGAGAGGATCCACGATGCCGTGAGGGCGGACTGCGACAGTCGCTCACAATGATTCTAAGGGGCGCACAATAAGGTGGGGGCGTTATTCATTAGAGCCCTTAGTCTCCCACAAGTTCACCTGGTGGAGTGTTGACTCCAGGGGTTATAGAGACTACCAATCCGTCAAGTCAGCGAGTGGCACCCTTAGAGCACGTGGTGCATCCTAAAGGGCACGTCACACAAAGAAATGCAAGTCAATGAGTGGAACCCTTGGAGCATGTGGTGCATCCTGAAGGGCACGTAACGTAGCAGAAGAAAATGAGGCGAGTGGCACCCTTGGAGCACGTAGTGCGTCCTGAAGGGCATGTCGCATTGATGATGATGATGAGACAACCTACATGACCATAATACCTTAACACCTGATAAAATTCTTAAAAATGACTCCCCTAATTAAATTGTCGCCCTGTTCAAATCTAAACCTAAATTAAAACATCTCTAAGATAAATTTGGCAAGCCCTAAGAAAAGATCTTACAAAAGTAAACCTAGGGCGTAAACTAAAACCCTCCTAGATTTCAATCAAAGTCTTCTTAAAAGTAAAGGGGGTAAAGTAATGAGGGAAATAAATTAAGTGAAACCCATGGCTTTTAAATGATAAAGAAGAAATAAAATTTATTAAAGTGTGGGAGTATAAAAGCTAGGAATTTAAAAAAAAAAAATTATATATATATTGAAAAGATTAAAAGCCGCATTTATCTTTTGGGTTTAAAAATAAAAATAACAAGAGAGAATAAAATAATGGAATTAAAGAAACTAGAAATAAAGGAAACTTAATTTTGGAAAGTAGGGGACATAGGGTAAAAAGCAAAAAGGAATCAGCATTTAGGAGTTACTAAAATTCAGAAACTTCATTTTAGGAAAGTGATTAAAAGCATGAGAGGGGATCTAGGAACCCTAGGAGTAATTTAAGGAGCGATTTTTGGGGGAGTGAGGGAATTGAGTCTTTTAATTTTTAAAAAAGAAATTAATTTTTGGACAACCCTAGGGATGAGTGACACTTGGATGGCGGAGATTGTTTAGAGGTTGTCATTAAAAATTAATTAATTAATGATTAGGAAAGTAGGGGGGTCTCAATTTTTCTATAAAGAAAGGGAAAAGATGGAAGATAGGGAGGAACGGTTAGCATAACGTTACGCTGCCGAATTGTGGTTTGACGGATTGCTTATGAGGAGTTGGGTTTATCTCAGCTGTGTTGGAGTGGTAGCTCAGCTGTGGAGGCGAGCTGAGAAGCTAGTGTTATCTCTGGTTCTTGTGTGGCCCCTTTTGCGGCTCGAGGGCCTAAGGGGGAAGCAGAGTACCCCTAGCATTTAGTTGGGAGGTACCAGTGAGCCTTCTACGGTCGGCGAGCGGGACGCGGCACGGAGCGCGGGACGTCTTCCGAGGCAAGCGAGAGGCAAAGGTATGAACTTTACTTCTGGTAGAGTAAATTGTCTAGTATTTTCTTATGCGGTTATGATGCATGATATTAAGACTTGCTACAGCTGTGGTGTTTCGTTTTCGTATGCTACGGCAATTTGTTCTGGAATTTTTCTGATACTTCCATCATTGTATTTTGGTAATGGTCTGAATTTGCTATCTCTGCATTCCGAAAAATGTCTTAATTAGTTATCATTGCATGTGTAAAGTTATCTGAGATGGGAATTGTTCATAATTCTGGATCTGGTCTGAACTTGTCCTCATTATGGTTGGAAAATCATCATATTCCATGTGTGTACTGTTATGGGGCGTTTTGTTTCACTGTGTTGGGCGTTTTCTGGCAACTATTTATTGAGTGTGTTTGCAACTGTGTATTGAGCGTTTTGGCACTGTGGTATTGGGAGTTTGCTTCTGTTCTGTGGGCGTTCCCTTCTAGACTGAATCCCATTATTTTCGTTTTATTGTTGTGGTCTGCGCGATACTGGAACCCGATCTAAATGCCTCTGTGTGTCAATCTGAACCTCTCTGCATTTTGTACACTCACTGTGGTCTGCGTTTTAATGACAATGCAAAACTAATTGCAAATCGGAATACAAATCTAACCTTCGTTCTATTTTGTTTGATGTATTGGGTCAGTGTACTCTGTTGGATCTGTGTTCTAGCTATTTCTTTAAAGCCATGCTTTATGGCAACATTTCTAAGCTACCCTCCTATAATGCCATGAAATTCTTACAGTTGTGTCCTTCTATTGGGGTCTGCTCTTTAATACTCTTTAATGCCTGTATGTGTAACTACGCCATAACCGACTGTCATAGTAGTGACAGCCTGTTGTCTTTATCCCCATTTAAATCGAATGTTGATTTAAAGCGCATAGTCTTAGGGTTATGGGAGGTTGTTGTAAGGCAAACTGTTGTTGTTTAAATGAAACATAAAACGAAATTGATAATGCCAGCAAAGGAAACACAAAAAGGCTGTGGTGATATGTTTTTGGAAGGTTGTTGTTGCGACCTATGGTTCATAAATGGCCCAGCCTTGGATAGTAAAATTCAAACCTTTAAATTGGCTCATACCCCTGAACCTCGCTGGTGGTTACAGCATTGAATTGACTCGTTCTGTTTTTATTTCATTTTATTTCTTCCACACAACTGGTTACGCACATATCCTCGGGAGTTGTCGGGAAGATATAAGGGCTTAGCGCATGCACTGGGCTCGTGTTGGGTTTTGTGTTAAATTTTTCTCGACATGTGGTTTCCGAATAGGGCATATGTGGTATGGTTGAGTGTTAGCTGGCACATGTTCGCTCACACCCCTCCTTTGTGTAATATTCCTTAAATGTAATGTTAGTGTTGTTTAAATCTGAAACGTTGATGATGCTGGTAAATAGCCATGTTGTTAGTTGTTGATTGAAATGCCCAGGTTGATGTAAATCGCTTAGTCGTATGGGTGAGGTCACCGTTCGGTAGAATGTTAAACATCTGTGGCATGATTGGCATACTTTTTCAATATTATTGGTTTGTTATCTTTGTTATTATACAGTTTCTGTATTCCCGTGGCATGATACATTTTAATTATTATATATTGGTTGCGCATACATTGGTTGGGCATACATGTATTACTGTTGTATTTCTGTATTTTCTGTATTATACATTTAATTATTATACATTGGTTGGCATATATTTTCTATATTTCTGTTACATGATTGGCACTTAATTTATGTATTATTGGTCAATATACATGTCGTTGTCGTTGTATGTTAAATTCTCAATTATGGCATTGTATTGGTATTTGTAAACTCTGAGGTTACGCCCAGGGTCGACCAACTCGCTTTTTGGTCAGCTAAAAATTAGAGATGACTGTCTTCACACGTTCACCCCCGTCAGACCGCGCCATACCTTAACGACGGCGTTGGGATTCGAATCTAAGCTCAGCATCTACAGTTTACATGACAACGCTTTACAATGGCGTTAATACCGCTGTAACTTGCTCAACCGAAACAGTTTGTTCTGCCACCTGTACTAAACCCAAACAGAGGTAACAGTTAGGGATAAAGTTCGGAAGGATTTATTGTGCCTTTCAGTGAATTAGTGTAATGCCTTCAGTGAATTTTATTGGGATCAGTCTGCATACTTCATGGGCCTTAAGGAATAGTTAATCGTTTAAACCCTAATCCTTCAAGAAGGTTTTGCATGGAATGAAGGTGGAAGTCATGCTTTTTAGTGGGCGTTCGACATCTATGAAGGTTATGCAATCTATGGAATTTATGTTTTACATGTCATCAGGTAGGGTCCTCTTTATTGAATTGCATTGCTATCAGTTGAAAGGCATCACCCGGGTTAGTTCGGATCTGGTTGGTGCAGGTTCGAATGGTTTAATAACAAACAATTATATTGCCCATTTTTAATGATTGTCAATTAAATTTTCATAATTCATAGACTGCCATCTTTAATTAGGATGCGTACTGTTATTTTAAATTGAAGTTCCTATAATTATGATGTAATTCTACACAGTGACATCTTTAAATTAATTATTATCTAAATTTATGGTCATTATTAATATTGATAGTTGGTCTTTTTCAAACGTTGCCCTTTCTAAGTATTGTCATGTTAAAGTTTAGTATATTATAGATTGTCCTTCTAATTATGATGTATGTTGCTATATCAAATTGATGTCACCTATAAATTAGGATGTAACCTATATATTGGCTTCCTTAAATTAATAGTTATCTTTACTTGTCATCATTCAATATTGATAGTGGGCATTTCAATTAGTGCCCTTTTTAGTTATTGTCATTTAAATTTTGTTATATTATGATAGAGTTGCCATTCTTAATTTTGATGTAAAACGTTGTGTCTGAATTGAGGTCACCTACTTAGGATGTAGTTCTAGATATGGACACCCTTAATTAAGTGCTAGCTTTAATTATCGTCATTTGAAATACTAATAGTTATCATTCCAATTATGGCCCATTTTATTATTAACACTTTAGATTTTAATTATTTTACAGATTGCCACCTTTAGTTATGATGTATTTTGTTAATTTCAGTTGATGAATACCTATAAGTATGATGTTATTTTTAATGCATTGCTATTGAACTATATGATCATTGATGACATCACATTGTGAGTTCCTCATGTTAATTGAATGTTTTTATCTTGGAAGGTCATTATCATTTGGTGGTTGTCGGATATAAGAGGTTTTGTAAATGTAGAATCTTGGTCCGGATAGGTGATAAAAATGAAGGATGGTTAATGTTTCATGGCAAGGTTATTGTAATTTTATTACTGTTAATAATAATATACATATATATATATATGGTGCAATAACATTGAATTACGTACGACAAATTACCCCAGTTAGTGTATTAGGGTGGTTTTTCTTTTAGATAATGTCGAACTTGGGTGTTCATTGCGAGAGTCCTTGTCGCGCGCCTTCCGTAAGGGGCGCAATCGTACTTCTTATGTATTTCGTACTTCATTTTATTCAGTTGGTTGCTTGTGTCGGGTGGGATGTAGACACCTCCATGTTCCTCAGAACAGTCGCTAGCCCTGAGACCTTAAATGGTTAAAATCGATGGGAACCTGGGCTTGAGCGTTGATTATGTGTCTTGGAGGTCCTAACCTTGCAGGGTAGGATGGGCGGGTGGTCATTTTTACTTTTTTCATGGTTGCGTCATATTTTTCATCGAGTGGTGACGTAGAGTCACGTGTTTTGTTACTTCTACACGCGCGCACACACCTTAAACACCAAAAAAAAAAAATGCACCTATTATGAGAATGGTTTTCGTAACGAGGAAGTTCATTACACACTTGACCTCTTGTCTCTTGACCTTCAACTTCATTGTATACCACTTCAAAATTGAATTTTGGGTTGATCACTTTGACCTTGACATAAGTGTTGAGTTGAATTAACTTGTCTATCGAATAATCACCTAGTCGATCCACCTACACTAGATAGTCAAATGATTATTCTTTCACTGCAAAGAATATAACAACCCATCATTCTCCCACTTGTTGTCTTCTTTGTTGATAGAGGAGAACTTGAACTTCTATTCATAGACATGTGGAAATAATTCCCATTTGCTCTCTACACCAAGACAACTTCACATCGCTCATAGACTTGGTCAAAGACTCTACTATGTTTTCCAAGGTGTCTACCTTCTCCAAAAACACCTTCTTTATTCCAACCATGTCTCTCAGAAAATGATATTATACATCGATATACTTTATTGTGGAATGGTAATTTGGGCCCTTTTCCAGGAATATTTCAATTTGACTATCACATTTTATATTCTTATCTTTTGGCTCAAACCCAATGCCCGAACACAATCGATTCAATCATATAACTTCTTTCCTTGCATGAGTGGTTGTCATGTATTCAAATTTTTCATTGACAAGGCTATGACCACTTGTTGGTTACTCCTCCAACTAATTTCTCCCCCAAACATATTGAACACATACCAATTAGTTGACCTTCATCAATCCATATCCCCATCCTCGTCAACATTGAAAAAGACATGTACATTTACTTCCCTCGTAGTTTCAGGTTTCCCTTGATAGTATATAGCATATTCTATTGTGCCACACAAATACCTAAACACTCTCTTAATAACAGTCCAATACTCTTTTTGAATTGTCAACATGTATATGCTCAATACTCCCACTCCATGATCAATGTCTAGTCGAGTGAAGACCATCACATACATCAAACTACTAATGGAACTAGCATAGAAAACATGTGCCATGTCATCTATTGCTCCTTATATCTTTGGACACTATTCAAAAATTAGTTTTTCTCCCACAAGAATCGGTAACATGACGGGTTTTCAATCCAACATGTTGAAAATCTTCAATATTGTTTCAATATACTTTCTTGGATTTAAACAAAGCTTTCTAACTACTCAATCTCTCTCGATCTCCATTCCCATAATGAATTTCACTGCACTGAGATGCTTTATGTTGAACTTGGAGGGAAACTGCATCTTCACCTCCTTTATTATGTGCATTTTTTTCCCACCAACAACATGTCTTTGACATGCAAAGATACATATATGAAAAAACCACCTTCTTCCTTGGAATATACATAGTGATCAACCTTGCTTCTCACAAATCCCAAATTAAGGATGTATGTGTGAAACGTTTGGTACCACATCCTTGGAAATTATTTAAGACCATAGGAAATTTTCTTAAATTTGGACACAACTCTTTCTTTCTCTTTACTACAAATTGTTCACGCTATTTCATGTATATTTCTTCTTCTAGGTCCCCATGTAGAAATGCTTTCTTCAAACCCATTTCCTCTATTTGAATATGAAATGTTGCAGCTAGAGACATTAGTAATATAACGGAAGTTAACTTTGGAACATGGAAAAAAATATCACTGAACTCGACTCTCTCGACTTGAGAATATTCTTTCGCTAATAGTCAAGATTTGAATTTCTCAACCCGATGTTCTACATTCAAATTTTATTAAACACCCACTTGCTACCAACAAGTTTCCTTCCATTACATAGTTGTACCAAATCCTACATATAATTCTTGCACAAGGATTCCATTTCTTTTACCATGGCATCCTTTCACAGTTTACGCTTTGTCAAGTTGTCTCCCTCCTTGACCGAATTGGGCTCCTCATGAGTGGAAGATAAAACAAATTTAGAATGGAAATTAGGAAGAATATATCATTCATATGGTTTCCTTACTCATTCATATCTCCTTACAACCGGAGTCAGTTGTTCCACCTCTTCGTTAAAATTTTAGTTGACTCATCTAAGTCATGTTCTTTGTTCCTCGGCTCAAAGAGCAACTTCTCTGGGTATTGAACTATTCGAACCTCTTAAGAATTTATGTTCCTCCCACTTCCATGAAGAAACCATATTGACTCTACATTGTTTTACTGAATGGAAAATCTTGTAGCTTATATCCTTTCATTCCATCCTTGTAGCTGATGAAAATACACTTGACTTCCTTATTGTCAAGCTTCTTCGTCTTCTCCTTGGGAACATGCATAAATTTATCATAGCCAAACACTCTAAGATGTGAAAAAGGCATATCTATTTTGTCTAGTCTATAGACAGGACAAGGCTAAAGTATTGTTATCATAGTAGTCTATTGAGGAATCAAGGTGACATGATACTGAAGATTAAAGTAGAAAGTTATATGGTTAGGTTGATATTCGTCCTCGACTCTTTGTTGTGGTTGCCAAATCAGAATATCACTACAATCTCTAGTCCCCATACTATAGGTACATTGGTCTCTTCGAAGTATGTAAGTTCCTTATCTCTCTCCACTCCTTAGAGTTAAGCAATTTATTAATATTTATGTATTTATTATTCTTTATCTATGTTGAAATATTAGGCTAATATTTATTTGGTTCACTTTCGTATATATATCTTTCCTTCAGTAGAATTAGTTATTACATCAAGGGACATCTTCCTATTCTTTTAAGATGTCCAATATACCAAATAAGTCTATGTAAGGGCCCTTTTAATCCATAATCTCAATAACTTCAAAACCAACTACAATATTCACTCCATCTATATCTATCTCCACATCTTTAACCCTTCCAAGAGGAAATTATTTGTATTGATTGGCCAATATCAACTAAATGGGTAGCCAAACTAGCTTTGGCTTCCCCATCAATTACCAATACTTCTTTGGAAGGATGTTCATGTCCCATCAAAGATCCAACATGGAAACCTTTATCCCATAGCCTCCTAACTCCATGGTCATCTTGAAATCCCTTATTATTTTTTGGTTCTTCTGAGCTCATCTTACATTGATCTTAAAAAGAGTGCAGTGCTCTATTTTACCTGATTACTATTATAAGACAAACTTATTCTGGTTACTGACTCTTATTCGTTTATAAGATTTAATTTTTAATATGATTGAGTAATTTGAGAATTTTGATTTGGTCAAATCAAATTCAAGTGTCGCTTAGATAAATAGTTTATGCAATAATATGATGAAAATAATTTTAATGATCAACTAACTTAATGATTTTTACATGAGGCTTGCCTTGTTCTTACTACAAACATTATTAATAGTTTTCCTAGTGTGATAGGGAACTATAATGATATGTTGGCATGGAACATCATCAGTAGATTTGGGAGTCTAGATTGAGTTAGGAAATAGTAATTATTTGGAGAATATTTTTGTATAATTGATTTGAATGATGGAAAATACTAACGAAAAGGTTTAGTGAATGCAAACATAAGGAACAAGCTTTCCAATTAGACTGACACATGCGTAATTGGGCTATGTAGAGTTAAACTATGTACTCTCAAGACAGTTGGAACTACATCCTTGTTTCCACCTACTAGCACTCCTACCATGGCCAGAGATGTAAAGTGTAAGAAAATTTTGCTCAGCAGTTAGAGGTTGTCATGGGAGAAGCCACATATTCGATCATTCGCGAGGACCAACTCAGGGGCACACAATAAGACATAAGCTTTATTCTTCAACATTCATTAGTCTCTCAATATGCACAACAACATCAGTTAACTTTTTCTCCACAGTTTTTCAAGATCGGATACCTGAAGGGCATGTACACATGGAACCCTTGGAGTGCGTCAAGTAAGTCCTTAAGGGAATGACACATATACCACCCTTAATATCTTTGTGAAAATTGTAATAAAAGTAAAAGTGAAAAATAATTTGAATGCATGACACAAAGATAATTATTAATAGGCTTTACAATTAAGGGAAAAAAATAATTATCTATTATTATTTAAACAAAAGAAAATTTGATTAATAACGATTTTTCATTAGTGATCATTTAGTATGGTAAAGGTAAAATAAAAAAAATTAGAAAATAATCTTTAGTTATAAAGTTATCACATATTTTTACTTTTAACTAATTAATTAATAGAAAAAAAAAGTATATTGCTCGGAGAACCCTAATTCAATTTGAAATCCTAAGCTAAAAAAATGTAGGCTAGAGAGTATTAAACAATTAAGACATAAAAATAATCATGCAATAAAAATAGGGATAGATCTAGGAAACACCAATGGGTAATTTTAGAAGTCAAGAAATGTGCCTTTATTTTAATTTTTAATTAATAACATTAATTTATGTATGTAGAAGATAATTGCAATAATGAATAATAAGATTTAAGATAATTATTAAATACTAATATTGCTTGAGTGTGATAAGTGTCATAAACGACAATAGATTTTCAGAAATTTTATTGGAGAGTTTGGAGATTTTCAGAAATTTTATTGAGAGTTTGGATATTGATACGATTTTGAGGAGGGAACCTCTCAGCATTGAAGCTGGTACATCAATCATTTGCTAGCGATATCAATATTTATACCTTGGGAAAAAGAGTATCCATATTATTTGGGATATCATTATTTATACCTTGGGGAAAAAGAGTACATATATTATTTGGTATATCATTATTTATACCTTGGCAAAAAGAGTATCCATATCATTTGTGATATCAAAATTTATATATTGAGGAAAAAGAGTACCCATATCATTTGTGATATTAGTATTTATATCTTAGGGAAAAAGAGTAAGTATCCATATCATTTGTGATATCCGTATTTATATTTTGGGAAAAAGAGTACCCATAAATATTGATAGGGTGGTTAACCTGTGGATTATTCTATTGAATACGGTATTTATAGTAAATTAGTTATTTGATTAATTATGGATAAATTGTATTATTCTATTGAATAGGTATTTTTAGTAAATTAGTTATTTGATTAATTATGGATAAATTGCATTTTTCTTAGTGTCCGCAATTATTGCTACCAATTAAATTATAGGTGTTGAGATTTTAGTTAAATAGGAATTTAATTGTTATATATTGAGAGTTTTTAATGCGAACTATGCGTATATACTACAGATGTACTGTATACTTTGAGCGTTGGTTTCTGAATTTTATTTCTGATGTTCGTTATGGTAGAATTCGATATTTTTTTTTATAATTTAATTAGTGATGTGCCGTGATTCAAATTACTGCAAGCCTTACATATAATTTTATCTTAGTTAAATCCTTGCACTTAAACTTAAACTTAGGTCATAATGCTTCTTGTAATACAATAACATATATGTC
>JZKD02S1960859.1:629045-645729 GCA_000966675.3 Picea glauca
CTGGTATCTTCGCAGAAATGAGAAGGTTGGCTCGTGATGAGACCCCCTTTCCTTTGGCCATGCAACCAAAGGTCACTACCCTGGTTTGGTGACCAGATAGTGGCAATGTCATACTTCTAAATACCTATGAACATAATGGGCCGGCTCATGATGAGACCTCCCATCCTCTTGGTTAGGTATTGCATTTATTTATTTATCATTTTTTCTTAGGGTCCCTTAGTTTCTTATCGAGAGGCCTTTTATTGCCTTCTCGGGGATCCCCTAGGTGAATCATCTCTAGGTTTTCATTTCCTATGGATTTTATCTTTTACCTGCTGCTTTTACCCCCTAGGCCTTTAGCCCCTTCTTCCTACAAGACAATATGTACCCTGGAAGGTCATCCTAATGGCCAGACTAGGGAATGGGATGGATGAGCGGGATATAAGATGAAAAAGTGATAAGATGGTGGGAGCGGAGGATGGCTCCGCAAACCCCCCTTGGTGGCTAACCAAAACCCATGAATACCAGCTTGCTAAGTTACCCCATAAATCACCCCAACAGTGGTCAAGTGGATTAGTGTAAGATCCAAGCAGTCATCCGAAATGAAAGGAACCTAATGCATATATAAGAAGGTTATAATGATCAAATATGACACATACCATGATACCTCGGACCAATTACCTCATGGAGCAAGAGTCCTCTTTGATGCAAGCCCAGGTCGGTAGTGACAGAAGTTGCTACTGTTGACAAGACAAGTCTGGTTGAGAAGAAGAAATATGGTCCCTCCAGGGCCATGCTCAAGTCGATCTCGCTCTCGGTACTCCATGTCTAGGACCATGTGGGCCTTGAGACATGATCTCCTAGGTATCCCTAGATATCGGGGATAACAGTCCCAACACAAAATCCATGCTTATTTCATCCCAAGGCCTCTCTGGTATTGGTAATGGTTGATACAATCTAATGTTCTTTCTTTTTTCTTTCGCATGTTGGCAGATTCTACATCTGTTCACAAACTTTATCACTTATGTTCTCATACCTGGCCAATAGTATGAACTTCTCAAATGTCCAAATATTTTATCATGGCCGAAATGTCCAGCCAATCCTCCATTATGGTTTTCCTTCAAAAGGTTATCCCTCATTGAGCATTTTGGTATGCACAACTGGTTTCCCTTGAAAAACCATCCCTCTTGAACCATGTACTCAGTCCACTATCTTATGTCTCTCAACACAGGATTTTCACATGCTTCGTATGCTTCCTTGAACCATGTATCATCACAATATATGTCCTTAAGGTGTTCAAACCCCAAGGTCTTCACCTGAAATTCCTGCAGAATCAAACACCTCCTACTTAATGCATCAACAACTTTATTATCATTCCTAGCAATGTGTTTTATGACAAAAGAAAAATTATGCATAAACGTAACCCATTTTCCATGCCTTTGATTCAATTTTCCAATTATAAAGCTTGATTATCGCTATACAAAACAAATTCCTATGGGACAAGGTAATGTCTCCACTTCTTCAAGGCTTGAACTATGGCATAAAAATCCTTGTCATATGTGGAGTATTTTCTCCTGGTTTCATCTAGATTCTCACTGAAATAGGAAACACATCTATTATCCTGGCTCAAAACTACTCCAATTGCAACTCCACTTGCATCACATCTCACCTGAAATGTCTTTTCAAAATTTGGCAAGACCAGAATTGGTCGCTCTGTTATTTTCTCCTTCAATATATTGAATCTCTTCTCAACTTCCTTTGTCCATTTAAAAGACTTTTTCTTCTTCTTCACAGTATCCATCATTGGCACACAAATTCCACTGAAGTCTCTGATGAACTTCCTATAGAAACTCACTAATCCATGGAAGCTCCTCACCTCAAAACTACTCCTTGGTGATGACCATTATTTGATTTCTTTCACCTTCTCTGGATCCACCTTTAGTTCATTTGAAGATATCACAAAACCCAAGTAAACGAGTTTTGTCTTCATAAAAGAGGACTTATTCATATTTATGAACATCTTCTCCCATTGTAGCCTCCTCATCACTAATGTCAGGTGTCTCAAGTGCTCTTATTTAGTCCTGGTAAATATCAGTATATCATCCAGATATACAACCACAAATTTTCCAATGAAATCTTTCAGTATTTCATTCATTATCCTCATAAAAGTACTCAGGGAATTTTTTAATCCAAATGGCATAATAGGCCACTCATACAAACCTTCATTTGCCTTAAAGGTTGTTTTCTACTCATCACCTTCTCTCATCCTGATCTAGTGATATCCACTTTTCAAATCTACTTTAGAAAATAAATTTGCTCAACTTAAACAGTTCATTACATCATCCATTCTTGGTAAATGAAATGTATACCTAATGGTGATGTTGTCAATGGCCCTTGAGTCTATACACATTCGCCATCCTCCAACCTTCTTTGGACTCAACACAGTTGGTACTACACATGGACTCAAGATTTCTCTGACCAAACCCTTGTCTAACTATTCTTGGACTTGGTTCTTCACTTCCTCGTTCTCTCAAGGTGTCAATCTGTATGCTCCTTTGTTTGGTAGACTTGCTCCTGGTATTAATTCAATATGGTGACTAATAATTCTAATGGGTGGAAATGAGTTAGGCATATCATCCACCACTATGTCAACAAAATTATCCAACAATTCCTGAAATTCTTTAGGAAAATCCTCCATTGAAGTACTTGTATGGATAACTCTGGTTTTCCCCGCCACAACAAACTACATCTCCTATTATTCCTTGACTTCTTTCAGGAGTTCCTTCCCACTCATGAGAAGTATGCTTGTGTTGGCCTCCTCTTTCACTTTCTTCTCCTCTATTGGAAGCCACATGTGTGTCCTACCATTCTTCTCTAATGTGTATGTATTTTTCCTCCCATCATGAATGACATTCATGTCAAACTGCCATGGTCTTCCCAATAGAATATGACATACATCCATGGGAATTTTATCACACATAATTTCATCTCTATATCCACCTATCTTAAATTCAACCAAGCATTGTTTAGTAACCATTACCTGGTGTCCTTTCTGCAACCATGAGACTTTGTATGGCTTCATATGTCCAGTTGTCTCTGGCTCCAACTTCTCCACCATCTCTATGGATACTAAGTTGTAAGTTCTCCCACTATCAATTATCACCTTGCATAATTTTTAGTTAGTCTTGAAAGATGTTCTGCAGAGACTGTTGCGCTGCATCGACCTTTCAATTTATGCCTTTGGTCTTAATAGAAATTTCCTTAGCATCAGGGATCTCCCATCCTCTGCTCCTTTTTCTTCAACATCTATTCTTTGTGCACTTGAAATGTGAGCTTCACCTCTTCCTTATTTATTTTGTTCAGGGCATTCCCAAGACATGTGTCCTTTCTTTCCACAGGCATAACATCTTACGTCTCCTCCTCCTCTCTTCCTCTTCCTCTGGAAGAATTTCTTCCACCACTCTGTCTTTCTCAGGAACTTCCTCATCTTTCCAAGTGACTGTGTGTTTTATCAGTCTCATCCTTATACTTATGTGCTCTGTCATGGGTAAATCCCTTACTTTTTCTTGGGAACGATATTTTACCTCTCCCTCGTTGGCTTTGTTTTCTAGCCAACTTCTCCTCTACCTTCAACACAAACTGATAATGATCCTCCACCGTCCTTACTAACATCATGTTGAGCTCATCCTGGATTTCATATCTTAGTCCATTTATATATCTGAATGTTTTTTCTTCATCTCTCTCTCTTTGTCCAGTTCTAATGTTTAACCTATAGAACTCTTTCGTGTACTCCTTAATTGTCATCCCCTTCTATTTCAGGTTCTACATCTTCCTGAATAGATTGATCTGATAATCCTTCAGCATGAACTTAGACTTCAACTTGTCTACCATTCTATTCGAGCTCTTTATCTTATGCTTTCCTTTGATTCTCCTTTCATTCTATAGTTCATCCCAGTAGAGCTTTGCATGTCCCTTTAGTGTGGTGACAACATGTCTCACCCTTCTTTCCTTTTTGACGTCTTCATGGTCGAAATATTTGTCCATGGATCTTATCCAATCCAGTTGTTGTTCAACATCTAAATTTCCTTCATACATTGGGACCTCTATCTTAGATATTCCTCCCAATCTTGAAACTTCTCTTAGTAATCATTCCTCAGCAACATCCTCTCTTGCAGCTTCTCCAATGACATTCTCACCCACTACTTCTTCACTCTCTACATCATTGACGTCTCCAACATCAGGTGCTCATCTCTGTGCTACCTCTATCGCCTCTAATATTTCAATAAGTTCTCGCATATCCCTTTCTACAACTCGATTGGCCAACGGTGGTTCCACTCGTCTCCTTTGTGACATTGTGTTGACTGTCTACTACACACAGAGTACAACATCGAGTTATTTTTCTCCTTTCTTTTTCATGTTGTATGTAGGCAAGACTTCTGCTCTGATACCACTTGATGGTATCAGGCTATGTCCTTTTACCTTCTTTCTTCTATCTGCGATCTCCAAACAAAAAATTTCTCTGATACCACTTGATGCAGACTCCCCTTCTCTCCTAAGGGTTGTGTGGCCTCCCGGTCTAGGATCGATCAAGAAACTGAGTTTGATTGACTCTTTGGGTCTCTTCTAGAACCCAAACCCACTTACACAAGTTCTTTCCCCAAATGCACAGGTCATACGATACCCACGACTTCTCTCTTGATATTTGTTCGAACCTCAATGCTAAACGAGTGCTAGCTCTTCTCTGTTAATCCGTTTCTCTCTTGTGACCACTGCCGGTGACAACGCGATTGAGTAAAAGGTGCTTCATGACTTTGCGTTTCACGAATCTGGGAGTGTTGCTACCATCGTTCCTGCGATAGACGAATTCGTGATGACCCGAGATCTACGGTCCATATAATCCCTTGATCGACGACTGTGATCAAATAGGCATTTCACGTTTCACGAATTTGGAGTCTCCTTCCCTCCGTTCTCCTGATAGCCAAAATTGCGATGGCTCTGGATCCATGATCCAGATCCTCCTTCAATCTAATTATCATGATTATTTTGGGACTTCGCATTTCATGAAGTCGAAAGACTTATCATTTCTAGTCCTCTAATACCCAAAATGTCGATATTTCACCCTGGACAATTAATGGTCCAGATCTCTCCTGGATCCAACGACTCATATCAACTCGTGGATTCGGGATTTGTAAATTATTAGTGTTATTCCCTTAGACTTTCCAAAGTGCGAGTCATCAAAACATTGATCGTTATCACTGAAATTTCATCCGCAAATGGTTACACGAATCCAGCATATTCAAACAGCTATGAGTCCACCCATGGACCAAAATTACCAAAAAAGCATTTCCAAAAGGTCCAAAACTATACAACCAGTTATAAAATCAAGATGCATTATGACTATAAAGGGCGTGTGCGCAGATGTGCCATCTAGAAACGCAGAAAAAGTGCACATGCACATGATGCGTGACTATAGTTGCTAAAATCCATGCACACCTGAGAACGACACATTTATGATATTGGTCAGCCTCCCACCCACTTTTGGTTCAGCTTCCAAGTTGATTTGACATCCAAATATCCGCTGGATCTGATTGGGTGGATGGTCAAAGACCTAAAGGTGCCCTAAATAACCCCTTTTCACACTAAAAGCTAGTTTCACAATACCTCAAAGTGGTGCTATAAAACAAGGTCATGGGTGCACTACATTTTCAAGAAATTCATTTACAAGGTTATGTTGTTTCTATTCTCTTGGGGAATCCTCTTTTCTCATCAAGAGCATACTACCATTATTCCATTTGGGCAATCCACATCACCTTTTGAGTGGGTTATCTTGGGATTCTTTCACCATTTCTTTCAAGTTTCAAAGCTATAAGAAGAGCTCAATTGTGGGAGTCCAAGAGCCCTCCCCTGGAGGACGAAGGGACCCAAAGTGCTCTTTCTTCTCAGTGTTTTCTTTTCACTAATATATTTCTTTCCATTGGTGACATGAGTCTTGTGATAAAAGAGGTGCAACAGATTGGTGACTCCACTGGGGAAAGGTATCAATTTCCTACCCCATTTGGGTTATTCTAGCTCTTCTTTCAGTTTATTTAATCTGCAGGTACCACAACCAGCCCAAGCCATCCTACAAAATGTCCAATTCAAAGCTGAATTGAGTGAATTCCATCAGGAATTTTCTTCACGGCTGTGTGACAGGTGTGCGTGGGTTTATTAGCCCATAGTCGTGCATCGTGCACACGTGTACCAAAATTACTGTGTTATTCAACAACCTTCATGCACCTGCACCCAAAAGTCTTTTTCGGTTTGCACATTATCACTTAGTGCACCTCTATCTACTCTGAGACCCACGCACCTATGCAGAAAAATACACATTGTAAGAATTTTTTTGATTTGTAGAAGGCCCCTAGCCTTTTTAAAAATGATTCCATGCATGTTGTAATCTGCACCACACTGAGTTCCCTATTCATATAAATGGATTAGTCAAAACACATAGGCACTTAGGGGGTTTAAAATCATTATTTCCTCTTTTGTTTTCATTTTTCCACATGGATGGCTTGCTTGGACTAAGAGTATAAGTTGGAATCATTTGTAATCACATAAAACTTACAATGGGACCAGAAATTGGATATCAATCGTTGAGTATGCTCTTCTCTCAGGCTTCAAAGTGATCTTGAGGATCAGAAAAGGGTTGTAGGACAATTTCATCTCCCTTAAAAAGAAAAACCTTTAGGAGAGGACAACAGCCCCCTCGGGACTCCTCTTAGTTTATTTTTCAAACACATCTCAAGATTGTAATGGGCCCATACATGCCCACATGCTACAAAGATAGGATAGTGTTGAAATTTATTTTCTTAGATTAAATCACAAGGGAAGTTTAAAGGTTTTGTAACAGGCCCATAAATGCCCACATGATCACAATCTAGGATAGTTTTAAAGCTTTCTTAGATTAAATCACAATAGGGAGTTAAAGGAATAGTAATGAACCCACATGTCCACATGCTAGCTTCCTAGGGACTTTTGAATTCCACAAGGTTGTACCAAATACATTTAGTTAATTAGGTAATCAAAGACTTGTAAGGAACAAGCGAAGTCCACATGCAGCAAGGCGACACCTAATTTATTAAATATTGGCACACTTTCACTCATTCACACACAAAAGTCACTCCTCACTCACATAGTTCTCGTCTCAAAATGTCGAGGTTGAAGTAAGTTTCCTCTAAAGGGATTTTGAAACACCCCACCCTTTTCTTGACGAAACTATCCACTCCCACTTAATTTCAACGAGATTGGCACACACCCCCAATCTCTCAAACAACCACATCTAAATTTTTTTGTAAAAAATCACTAAGTTTTCCTCCACAGGAGGTGCCAAAATAAATCTTTTAGTCTAGGTAGGATTTCAGGTTTAGGCATCCAAATAAATCCTAGTTATCCGGTTCTCACATTTTCAAAACAATAGAAGTTGTCAAATAGGGAACCTTAAATCCTCCAAGTCAAGTGTTCCTAACACCATAAGGCAGGGAGATACCTGTGAAGGGTTGAATACCAAGGTCTGGTTGTTTTGTGCATCCCCCCTTGAGGCACCCACCTCTTGGACAGGATCCAGCTCATGACCCATTTCTTAGGCCAAAAATCTAAATGTCACACTTTGACTGAGGTACCTAGTGATCAAATTTTAGGACATCTACCCAAGTGGCAATTGTGGTCTGCAATTTCACCTTAATCAGATTTTGTGTGGCTATTGGGAAATATTTCTAGTTCTTTCAGGATATGCCCCCTCTGCCCCTCATTATAACTGATTGCTTCATCCTTCACTAGTTCCTCTTCCGGTGGCTTAAGACCCCATTGTCGAGTGCTATTGGAAGGTCCAGTGCTATTTTGAGAGGAAGGATGTTACATCTTTTAGGACATAGGCATTTGTTTTCTTTGTTCCCCCACACGGACAAAATCCACTTATCCACATATATGCTTCTTTATCAAAACACTTTACGTATGATGCACTTCTGAATACATTTGATTTAGATATATATTGTGTAAAGTTCAAGAATTGCAACAAAGGCTCTTGTTTATTTATTATTCTCACCACCATTCGCACACATCCACTTAGCTAGTCGGACATCAAAGGGGACCCACAGAACCCTCGTCATTCCAGATGCTTGCTAAGCCTCCCTCCTATTCTAGGGGGAGTTCCTAGTCTTGCCAACTCATCGGCTCCACCTTCTCACACTCCTATGAGCACCACTATCTTAGGATCAGCTTTGATTAGTTCCACCTTACTTGGGTCCAACTACCAAGGTCCACCGTCCACTCGCTCTCCTTTACATGGAAGCAGGGGGCCTACTTCCTCTCAAGGGGGAAGTGAAAACCCACCTAGTCCCCCCAAAGGGTCAGGTTCACAAACCCTTAACACCATGGCTGAAATTAATCCTGCACCACCACTCCAAATGCCATACTTGGCCTCTCTCAACATACCATATCTAAGCAAACTCACAAATAATCCTATATTACATGACCCCACATGGCCTGCAATGCCTACCAAACTACCTTCAGATATCCAAAAGTTTGAAGGAAAGGCAGGAGATGACCCTGCCAACCATGTCATGACTTTACACTTATGGTTCTCTTCCAACAACATTATGGAAAATTCCATCTGACTACGATTATTTCAATGCACACTCACTAGCCCATCAGCCAAATGGTATGTAGACGAAAATTCAAGGTCCCATGCGAATTTCGAGTCATTGGCCAAAGCATTTTTGACCTTCTTCCAATTACCAATCTGCCATGACAATGGTCTTGAACTACTCTAATTTTAAACAAACCTCAGCCACACATATCGTTGATCACATTCACGAGTGGCGTTGGCGATGTAGTTTGTGCAAAGCAGAAACCACCAAACAATAATGTCTTGATTGATTTCTCAGATCACTTGTCTCTCTCCTTTGTAAAGATGTACCTTCCACCTCCCCTCAATCAGAAGAAGAAGCCACCAGTAAGGCTCAACAATACAACCTCATCTATTCACAATCAGGGTACTTGTACACCGTACTTGCTGATCTCCCAAAACCCATGCCATTTGGCAAAGATAAACCTGGGATGTCTCACTCAGCAAACAGATTGATTGGTAACACCACGCACCACGCACCACAACCCCAACAACCACCAATATATGTCACACCTCAATATCCATCGGCATATGGAGGAACCCCTTATTATCCCCCACCCCCTTATCAATAACCATACCCTTTTTCCCTTCCTCCACCCATCAGTGGGCCATCATCGACAGCCACAATACGCCCACCTATCCAAGCAAGTTATGGTACTCCCTCTACCTCAGCTTATACTCTAAGCACTAGCGAAAACACCATGCCTTCCTATGTACCTTACGGATCATTACCACAAAATAATCCATAATTTCCATTTCTGGGCCTTCCATAGCCCATAGCTCCACCTCAAGGACACCCTCACACTGGGGTTAATTTTTTTCAACCCTCTCCCATTCAGCAATATCAAAATTTTGAACAGCTGATTACAGAAAATCCAACCCATCAGTCAAATAATGCCAAAAAGAAAGGAAAAAACTGGAACAATAACAACCTAGGCCAAGGTGAAAATCACCCCCAACAGAACCAACCTACTGGGGGCAACTAAAATCAAGGGAATCAGAACCCCCAAGGGGGAAGCAAAAATACATGTCAATGGAAAAGTAAAAATAACCTTCGAACCAACTTCCCCTGTGCCCTTTGCGGAAATTTCAGTCATTATACTCATCATTTCCCCCAAATCGTTGATTTTAAATGGATGAAAGACTCAGTAAATGGACCACATCCTCCAACACCGTCTGCCCCTCAATAGGCCCCACAAAAATACGTACAACAACCACCCCCAACCATGCTGCAGAACCCCATTCCACACCAAGGAGTAATGAACACCCAACAGGACATGCAACCTACCCCACCACAGCTGGGACAATATCTCAATCCAAACAATTCCGTAGATTCTACTATTATCCTCACTAGCGGGGAAAAAGTCCTACAGACACGTATTCGTCAATACCGTGCACCCTTTGAGCCTCCTCCCACTCCCATAGAAACAATACCAACACCAACGTGACCATCGTTGATGATTCCTCTCCCTAACAAAGAAACACCTCTCTGCATCCCTTGCATCCCATTGTGCAGGAATGTCCACAACCCACAGGCTAGGGCAGATCATAATTACAGTTTGGTTGATGACATAGCACAGTCCTCGACTGCAATGTCAGTCTTAGAAGTACTTCAAACTTGTCCCATTTAGAAGAAATCACTACTTTCTACCTTGGGGGCAGTTGACCCTATGGATACTCAACTCATCACATTTGATCTCGACAGCGAAGAACCTCGTCTCCCCACTCTCATCACTTTTCAAATCCTAGTGAAAATTCAGAACATTACAGTTCATCAGTGCATCATCGATGAAGGTACATCCACATGCATCATGTCCAAGTCTATATGGTAGAAACTTGGTTCCCCGGAACTCATGCCATCTACCATTTCCTTAAGAGCTTATGACGCATGACCATCTTCTCTTGAAGGGCTCTTCCAAAATGTCCCTGTAGAACTCAAGGGAAAGACCATTCTCATTGACGTTGAAGTTATCGATGCCCCACTCAATTACAATATCTTGTTTGGTCATAGCTACATGTACGTTATGAAGGCATTTTCCTCTTCCATATTTCGAACAATGATATTCTCCCATAATGGGAAGATCATTACCATTGACCAAGTTTCACATTATGAGCCTAACCCTTCTACCAACATCGATAACATTCTCCCTTTCATCCATACTTATCATGAGGCGTACCCACTCATCGAAATGGGTCCCGAAATTTTCAAAGACCCATCCTTGTTAGGAACTTACCATGGTTCACCACCGCTCCTTCATCCTCCCAATTAGGTATGTGTCGTCTCATCCAAAAGAACTAATATTCAGGATACCCTTCCTCCCAGTGAGGCTTCTCTCATATCTAATGTCCCACTAGTAGTAGAGCCCCTCCCTCATGAGCCTCCTATGAACTCGTCGACTCCACTTGTTCACGATTTCACCTCACCCCAAGGCCATATCCCAGTTTGGGAGACAGTTTCCCAAGCCATTACTCAAATCCCCTTCTTTTACCCTCCACCAGGCGTACAAGATTTCTAGGTAGCCATAATGCTTACCCTCCCTAATACGGTGTTGGAAATCCCAGTTTGGTATTTACATCCACCAGATATGGTTCCTCAACCATCCCTCCCTCCCTAAACTGAAGGAATCCGAATGCAGATTCCCATACTCACTCACACCATACCCCCTACACCCCCACTCACTAACCTCTTTGCCACAGTTGGGGGCAGGCGAAAGAAGAAGGAACCCACAACTCCACTTCCCCCTTGCGTCCAACCTCCTTATGCGCTATGTGAGAAAGATGGACACCCAACCAACAAATTCCCATCTCTACCCAAGTTACGTAACCTAATTCCACTCAATCAAACACCATCATCGTTCATCACTTTATCAAGTACTGTCACTACCTCACCTAACATAAGTAGCAAAGGGATGCAAACCAAATTTGCTTGTGCCATATGTTCAGAATATGGCCATTATACACACCATTGCCCAGTGCTACTTCAATTCTGACAGACATTAGTAGCAGTATGCCAAAGCTTCCAGCACGAACCCAGTCTAGCTACATCATCCCCACCAAACATCACTGGCATCCATTATGTCACTACTTCAGTCAACAAATGTATGAGATTCCCTTGGTCTCTATGTGAATCCTTAGATCATTTTACATATCAATGTCCTATGAACATTGAATACAGGCAACACTAAGTGACCATGATTCAAACCCCTGCACCCCCTATAGAATCGATAATTAACCTTACCCCATCACTAGAGATTCTTCATATTATTTCTCCTGAACCATAAGCACTCCCTATTCCTCCATGGTTCTTGGATGACTTATACGAGGATTTACCCCCAAATCCCACCAATTCTCCCGTTCATTTCCCCACAGAAATTTTACGCCCAACCACCACTAATAATCCTCAGTATCTCGATATTTGGTTTATGTCAAGTGAACCATCGCAATCTCATTGTGTCATTCCCCCTACTTCTTCATCACCAGAGGACAACCACATGGTGACAGTCACCGATATCACTCTTTTCAATCCCTTTTATTCCCGACAATTCTACTGTGACGAGGACATACTCGAGGAATTAACCACCCCTGACTACCCATGGGATGCGCTACACCACACAGTGCTCTTCCTTTCACAGGAAGCCTTCATGCCTCCTAACCAACACCCCATATACACACTCAAAACCAAGGATATTATCCCATCAGGGCATATCGACTGGTTCAACAACCCCATCCCTGCCCCTGATGCTTTTGAAGAAGGCAATATGGCCAACATTTCCCCCAACATCAAAATTGATATTTCCATCAAAAATGGGGTCATCAAGGAAATCACCATTGGCGCCACATGCACTCCTCAAGAAATCACGACCTATAAAGCCCTCTTCCAAGAATACTGGGATATTTTTGCCTGGTCATACACAAAGATGCCTAGCCTTCATCCCTCTATTGTCGAACATCGCATAGACACCTAGCCTAATATCACACCGGTTAACCAAAAACAACGACCACTACACCTGTCCAAAGCAGCGACTATCAAAGCCAAGATTGAGAAATTACGCGTTGTTGGGTTCATCTACCCCATTTCCTATACATCATGGGTTTCCAACCCTATACCCGTTAACAAAAAAAAGGGCACTATCCATGTATGCACGGACTTTCACAATCTCAATCACGTCTGTCCCAAAGACAGCTTTCCAATGCCTTTCATCGATCAAGTTATCGACGACTGTGCAGGACACAAGGCTTTATCATTCATGAATGGTTTCTCTGGCTATAACCAAATCCAAATCCACCCAGCCAATCAATACAAAACCATATTCACCACCCCTTGGGATACTTTTTTATATCATGTCATGCCTTTTACCCTCAAAAACGCTAGTGCAACTTTACAACGGGCTATGACATACATTTTTCATGATCTGACTCATATCATCCTTGCATACTTGGACGACCTCACAACTTGATCCAAAAAATGCATTCAGCATCTTGATGATTTACAAATCATCTTCCAAAGGTGTCATCAGTACAAAATCCGCTTGAACCCCCTTAAGTGTGTTTTCTACATCACTGTCGGGCACCTCCTAGTGTTCATCGTTTCCCAAAGCGATATTACCGTGGATCCCCTCAAAGTCTAGGCCATCACAGAAATTCCACCCCCATGGAATTTACACCAACTCCATAGCCTACAAGGAAAATATAACTTTTTAAGGCGATTTGTCCCAGACTATGCTACTCGAGCACACAGTTTCCTTTGCTTATGACACCATGACATCCCATTCCACTGGGATGAACATGCCCAAAAAGAATTCGGCGATCTTGAAATGGCACTCTCCAATGCCCCTTTAATTAGTTCACCTAACTATAATCACAACTATATCATCTACATATCAGCGTCATCCATCTCAATAGTAGCAGTTCTCATTCAAATAGGAGATGATGATTGTGAGCATGTCATTTACTACGTTAGTAAAAACCTCTTAGGGCCACCTTTGAAGTATAATCACGAAGAGAAACTAGCCCTTGTCGTCGTTCTCGTAGTCCAAAAACTGCACCATTACATTCTTCTTCGCACAACCAAAGTCATCGAAGATTCCAACCCCATGCAATACTTACTCAGTCATCGACAAATTAATGGAAAATTTGTTCGATGGATCGTTATCCTTCAGGATTACGATCTCGAATTTTCAACACCCAAGAGAAGGAAATTTGTCTTCCTCACCAAACGCATCATAACCTTGCCTTCCGATACTACCAGTGCCCCCGTCAATACCGACTTCCCCGATGAATATCTCTTTTACATCACTTTGGATGATCCTTGGTACAATGACCTCCTCATCTACCTTCGAACCCAAAAGTTCCATAACCACCTCTCACGAGATGATCATCATTGTATCAGCCATCAGGCCCCCCTCTATATCCTCATAGGAGATATCTTATATCAGCGAGGGGTCAACACCATACTCCATCGATGCTTGACTATTGACAAGGCCTAGAGTCTTGAATGACTACAATAGCGGCACATGTGGGGGCCATCTCTCAGGAATGTCCACCACTCAAAAAATCATCCGCGTAGGTTAATTTTGGCCGACATTGTTTCACAATTGCATTCATGTTGTGAAACAATGTGATAAATGTCAGCTTTATGCCAACAAAGCACGAGCACCACCTTCTCTTCTACACCCTATCATTACTGTAGGCCCCTTTTGTAAATGGGGCATCGACTTCATGACTTTCAACCCTCCATCCAACAATGGACACAAATACATCATCGTTGCAGTCGATTACTTCACAAAGTGGGTTGAAGCCATGCCTACCTTCAACAATACCGCTGACACCACAATGCGTTTTTTCTTTAATCATGTCATATCCCTCTTTGGAGTACCACTCCAACTAGTCTATGATCACGGGAAACATTTCAATAATGAGATTTTCGTCAAACTCTCATCCCAATTAGGATTCTCCCACGAGTTTTCCTCACCATATTACCCTCAGTCCAACAGATAGGTTGAAGCAGTCGACAAGGTCCTCAAGACCATGTTACAGTGCAAAGTTAACAAACATAAGACCAATTGACATCATATGTTATTTTCCATGCTATGGGCTTACTGTATGACCGTGAAAACAACCACCAGTTTCACACCATTTCATCTAGTCCGAGGGGTTGAGGCCACTCTTCCCATCAAGTGCGAAATCCCCACCTTACGCACCATAGTTGAGCTATTACCCAACACTGCTCCAATGGAGTAGCATTTGTTGAACTTAGAGTACCTGGATGAAGATCATCGATCTTCATTACAGAACAATGAGGTAGCCAAAAAACTATCAAAATCCACTTTTGATCGCCATGTCAACCTTCGTACATTTCATGAAGGTGACCTTGTCCTTGCTTATGATATCGCTCGTGATACCCTTGGTCATGGAAAAATAGAGTCACTGTGGCATGGCCCTTACATTATCCAACATTGCCTCACCAAAGGCACATACATCCTAGCTTCCCCCAAGGGCCTCTCTCTCAAAGAACCCGTCAACAGGTTGTACTTAAAGAAATTTTACGCCTGAGCGTAAACATTCTACATTAGGTTATTTTATTTTATAGTGTTTTTACTATTTCTTTCGATACCTTACACCTAAACTATCATTCGTGTTATTGACAAATGCCTCCTCCATCAGCCTACCACATCAGTTACGTCGATGGTGCCAGCCGTTGGACACATAATCTCTCTTTGGCTTCTTGGTCACTCTATTCCCCCTCAAATGAACTTCTCCACTCTAGCGACATATGTTTGGGTTTAGCAACCAACAACCAAGTCGAGTACACTGTCGTCATTGGTCTCCTTGTTGATGCCAACCATCATTGTATTAGTCACCTGAGCATCTTACTCGACTCTCAACTGGTCGTCCTCTAGCTCAACAATGTGTACCATGTCTGTGATCCTTGCCTCTTTCGCAAATACCTACAAATTAGACTTTTATCTCGACATTTTGATTTCATTACATTTACACATATTCCAAGACATTTTAATCAAATTATAGATAACCTGGCTAACATTGTACTAGATTGACATATATCACATCAAGACACCTTTACACACACATAAACCATCAAAAGTATGTCACAGCATATAGATTAGACATCATACACAACATTAAACAAATTCTCACACACATATGAAAAAACACAAAGATCCCAAAATATATATCCATATATATATATATATATATATATATATATATATATATATATATATATATTGGTCAAAAGTGCCTTGAAAATGTTTACATACAAATAGAATACATCATATACAAAATCCGCTCGCCAAACCATGGTCCAACACATCAACGGAACCCCCACACACTGCTCTAGGACACCCTCATCTTGGATGCATGACCATATGACCTCAATCACACCCTCTAGCACCGCCTCCAAGTGGCGACGAATATCCTCAAAATCTCCCCCAGCCTTGGCTGGAGGAGCATGTGATGGCCTTGCACCAAGGTCGTCAAAACGACATCTCCTAGCCGCTCTCTCCTCGCCAGCTAGTATTGCCTCAACATCCTTGCATCGTCGTCTCTCTCCTGCCCATGGCTTTCCCCGCGGAGGCCTCACTGGCCCCTGACGAGCCGACACTCTAACCCACTCAACCTCATGCTCGTGAGGTCCAACATCTACACATACAAACAAACAAAGGATATCATTAGCATCCATCTATACATAATACACATGCTATACTATCTAAATATCAAAACATAAACGATCACATCATACCTCAGTGGTCGAACACCTCTCGCGGAGGTAACACCATATCCGGATCACCTCGAAAGTCCACCCCACAGGACAGGTACTACAGTAGGAGCTGTGGTAGCTACCGCCACACCTGTGCAGCCATGAATGTGAAAAAATGGCTACCCTCCCCACCACTGTGGAGAATCAAAAGCCTTGACCACTGCATCAGTCATGGCTCTCACGCACTAGGTGTGCCCAATAAAACTCTAGGGCGCAACATCGACACCCTCTCCAAAAAGAATGCCACCAAGATGGACCTAAAGGAA